>JAODUO010001017.1:147500-172170 GCA_025642075.2 Ridgeia piscesae
AATACATCATTTCTACTCACTCAATAGTAAACAAATCCTCACAGAAATTCAAATAATCTGCACAACACCATTTTACTGGGTACTCTTGTCGGTTTTTGTGGTCTTACATCCCATAAATGCAACAAACTGTATACAACAAACTACATAAACAACAATCTCTAGGGTAAATGATGCCCAAATGACAATTACAGATCTAACATGAGTTACATCAACACCAGCTGCAGCGAGTGATTGGAATGGAATCTCCTTAACAACAGAACAGTATACTATTTTCATTGTCATATTAATATGTCCATGAGCCAGGGTTAATGACAGACTCACCTAACCGTGCCTGGTCTGTGCTGAACTGACGTAACACACGATGGAGACATCTGTAAATACAAAACGTGTTTAACTGTTAACCATTCTGAGATTATCTTCACACAGGGTTGAAGAAAATCATGATAACAAATATATTGTTTTATTAAAATCTGGATTTATTTGATTTAAATCAAATTTATTTGATTTTTTATTGATACTTTAACTTGGGGCTTCTGACTTGAAAACTTGTTTCCTATTAAACACAAGTTTGGGAAGCTCCATTGCATTAATAAAGGAAACAGTTCAAACATCTAGAAATGAGGAAACAAAATATTATTTGAATACTATTATTGTAGTTTTTAATAAGCATATTCAGAATTAATCAACGTATTTACAAAAGGACAAAACTATCCGTATAGCAGTGACGTCACTGCTCTGCAAATAAGGGTATGTTTTAGGAAAGGGTGTTTATTGGATAATTATAACTCAATGAATAGGTTTTATTAGCTGCTTACTAAATACAGTTGGCATGTGTTCAAAGAAGTTTTTTCTAAATACTGTGCTGTCCTAACAATATCAAGGTGTCACTGTTAAGCGGTCTGGGAAGTTTCCACTATTTGCAGAGCACTTAGAGAGCAGTGACGTCACAGCTCTACGAATTAGGAAAACACTTGAGGTATTCTCAGAGCAGATAAGAAAGTGCATTTTCTAGTTGCTATGCATGTTGTTCAGGGGTGGAAAAAAATCTTGATTTATTTAAAAAAAATCTAAGAAATCAGATTTATTATATATAAATCGGTTTTTTATTTAAATCAGCTTTATTTGATTTTTAAATAAACTTGGATCTTCTGAATTGAAAACTTGCTTCCTATTAAACATAAGTTTGGGAAGCTTTACTGCATTCTGAAATGAAATACCTCGAACATACATTTGGCTTTACACCCAGGCTTTCCTGGCCCCAGTCTTCTCAAAATAAAACCACACAGTCTTTTTTCCTTCCAGACATTGTGAATAGAAGTGGTAGAACACTACACTACAGCAGTGATACCACAGACAGTTATTGTCGACATGCAGCTTTGATTAGGTTCTGCCTCAGGCCTGTGTCTATTGCAATTCCTGATGATCTCAGCCTGAGACTCACGTTGCCTTATCTGCTTATTTTTGCATAATCCATGGCACTGTTGTGGGCTACAATTGCCTACTGACCCTGGTAGCCTTTGTTCATCAATACCCCTCCCACACCCTCCAGCTGGGGAGATGTTTCAACTGGGGAGCACTCCTACTTCCCATCAGCTTAAATCTGCTTATTTTGCATAACAGTTGCCTATAGAGCCATTTTTACTCTTCCTGGTCATTCATATTGATCTCCCTTGACCAATAATTTTTATGGGTGTGGGTGTTATATACTTAGACTTATAGATGCATGAGGCAAACAGCATTCTACCCATCCAAGCAGATTCATATAAATCAGCATACAAAAAAGATTTAAAAAATCAATGATTTGTTTGGAGTGATTTAAATCATGATTTATATCAATGATTTAAATCAAATGATTTAAATCAAACAACCCTGATGTTGTTATACTATTTTATAATAATAAACTTTATTTAGACACTAATATATAAAGTAAATCTCTCTTCAGAAGTGTCGACAACAGTAGTTAAAAACTATATGAAATATAATAAAAGTACAAGTAAAACATGTGAATATGTATAGCTAAATCATTGTTGCATGGAACTGATCTAGATAAAGCAAAACTAAATCTAAGGTGGCATTGTTGTAATTTATATTATGTATCAATGTAGTCAAGAAATAGAAGTATAAATTATATTTATATAAAATATGTATATAGCAATTGCAAAATAACTACATGTATATATCATGCCTGCCGTATTTGAACCCAACCCTGATAGGGATTGAACCCGGAAATGCTAACCACTATACTATCCGTGCCTCTCACTAAACTCTGCGCACTTCTCGCCTCGACATTGTTAGGACAGTATATTATTTAGAAAACCTTCTACGAACACATACCAATTTTATTTAGTAAGCAATGAGTTCTAATTATCTAATAACCACCCTTTCCTACCTGCTCTGCGAATACTAACAACTGTTTTCCTAATTTGTAAAGCAATGACATTACTACTTTGTGAATAGCCAGAGGGTTTACAAAATGTGCTTCACTGAAATATTGCACATGAACATTACATCTTAAACTTGCATAATATAAAAAACAAGGTGTCCTCAGTTCCACAATAGACAATATTCATAAGTGGACAGTTAAATTCAGTTAATGCCCGATCATGGACACTACCATTTTAGACAAGTTATTCTTCTTCCAATAGATCAACGAACTTTAACATACTGATTGAAGATCGTTGTTGGTATAGTCGAGTTAGGCCTACTGTACTGAACTACGGCGCACACTAAAAGGCAAGCCATGAACTGGCAGACCACGCGGAAACGGCAGACAACATTCACAAAGATGCCACCGATCGATACGCTCCATGTTTACGTGCGTTGTTATAGTTGCTGTTTTTACGGTGTTCTTGTGATGTTGAGAAGTCTTTCAATAATGACATACGTGTAACAAGCAAATTTAACTACACTACTACAAGTTATATATACAAAAGGTGAAATAAAAATTATTGGATTTGTCGTTTGTTTTTATTTTCACCAACACCGTTAAATACATAAGTGGACATTCTGTTCTTAGTATTACTATTTGACTACAACAATGACATCTCTGTTATATATGACACAAAATAAATATAATATTATGTGTGAGTGGGTGCGTGCATGCGTGCGTATGTGTGTGTGTAATAAAATGTATACACTGTACCGTGTTCAAAATGAACACCCCTAGAAGCAACAATATCCATATTTTTACCTTACCAAAAAACATGCAAATAAAATATAACAACAGTATTAGCAAATTAAACTCACAAATCAGCCTTTTCGTTATAATACTGTAGCACCACGCAACATATAAGACATATATCAATATCACTATACTAGGTTAACTACAACAATGGCGTCAACTGCTATACAAATGACACAGGATAAAGTAATATCAGTATATAAATTATATATTATTATATATTGAGTGATATATATATATATACAGGGTGTATAATTTTTATGTATATAGCACTTAAAAAGCCTGAGCCTCAATACACCTACAATTGACAAAGTTGCGAATACAACACTTTTGCCTGTCGAAAACATGCATAAAAACACAAATCAGTTTAAATGAATAATATAAACATATAGGTCATAACAATGCATGAATTATGGAATATTTCATAAAATAAGGTCACATATAGAGCTGTAAATGAGAACATACTAAAATAACTAGTGAATTAATACGGCATAGCATTTTAATTTATTTCTAAGATTTTGTAAATACCAGTAAAACCATTCGGTATTACATTTAGAATTGTTAGTACAACACAATAATAAGTCTCCAATATTTACGATCGCACGCGCAAACAACAAAGCTTGTAAATATTGAAAAAAAGTCGGTAGCATGTTTGTGAATGTAGTCTGCAATTTCCGCGCGGTCTGCCAGTTCGTGGCCCGCCTTTTAGTGTGCGCCTGAACTACTGGTACTAGTGGTAGAAATGACTGACAGAAATTATTTAAATGAAGTGGCACGTAAATTTCCGAGAGTGACATGTCGTGGTCGAACCATAACATGACAGTATTCAAAACAAGGACGCAACAACCTAAAAGATACGCACACATCATTACCTTATACTGTGTGGTATGAATTAATTGAACTGTGACCTACACGCTCATGTCATTATAAATTTTTGTCATACCAACGCACGTTCATCCCATATTATCGTTCACGATTTCGTTTCCCCATGCACGTCATGGGCCCGCCAAATCACCAGGAACTTATATATTTGTGGTATGCGTTATTTCACTGCAGTTGTCAATATTTTCTAAAGTACCTGTCCTTTTTCTTAAAGTTAAAACAAACCTTGTGCTTGTTTTGTAAACAGACAACATCTTCCTGAGTTTATTTAATACTAACTCCTTAACGTTCCACGAGGTGGCGCCACCATCTGGCACTTTCGCATCCTACTTCTACGTGGATATCATCTGTCATGCACCGTCAAGTGGTGCCTAGAGGAAAAAGTTACTTGTCACACTTCTGTCATCTGTCATGTTCCGTCAACCGGCCAGTATCTAATGGATAGAGTTGTAACACTTCAGTCATCTGTCATGTTCTGTCAGGTGACCAGTGCCGAGTGGATGATATAGCTGTATATATGCCTATACTAGTTTCACACTTTTGTCGTGTCTTGTCAAGTGAAGTGGTGCCTGCAACGTGAATTTCACGTTTTGTATTATATTGTGTTGTATCGTGTATATGCATGCAAACACACAATTACCCCCTCAGCTTTACTGAGCTGTATTATGTTGCTCTGTGTAGACTTGAGATATTACAATCACTGCAATACTTTGCAATGCTATTTATATACAATAGCTGCTCGAGCGCCACGGCAGCGAGACACAGTGTGAAGTCCTCGCCCTCGCCTTTGCCCTCTGATTCACACAATATCTACTATATCTATGACCTTTTCCATGTTCCTATCTTTGAATTGATAAACGAAAGAGGACATCGACACCCTGATAGAATTGGCAACATCACGAAAGTACAAAATCATAAATACCATGTTTCAGAAGAAAGGAGATGGACGTAGAAAAGCCCAAACGGTGTAACGAAGACCGAAATTGACTAGGCTACATCCTACCAAATAGGCTAGATATCGTCACAGACGTTACAGTCATCAACCAAGTCAACCCTGGAAGTAACCACAGGATGGTTATGAGCAACATCAAACTGGACGTAGAGGTGGAAAGGAAAAAATCGATGACCAAGAGGCCACCAAGAGTAGATGCACACAAATAGGGTCAAAGAAGATCGAATTCCAATTCGAATTGAGAAACCGATTCGAGACACTACAAGAACTAGACGACATCGACACCGCGAGCGAATCCATCACAGACATGATATCCAACAAATAAGCGCGTCAAGAGTAGCTGAGGCAACAAACACGCCACTGAAATCGAGGATATCGTCACCAGCACGAGCCCTGATGACGAAACAACGAGAAATGGCCGAAAACAGCGACGATAAACAACGAAGTACGTAGAAATATGCAAAACTATCAAGTAGAAAGCATGAGTGGACATCAGGAAATACAACCAAGAGACCATACGAGAAACGATCATGGCATCAAACAGCCTGAGGAATGTCCGAAGAACGCAGAAGCTAGGCCAAGACAGACTAATCACGCTAGTAGACAAACAGGGTAGAGAATTCCATGATCAAGCTAACACCATAGAGCGAATAGAGGAATTCTACACCGAGCTATATACGACAGTGAACAAAGTACCACAATCCACAATGACCCAAAAGAGATAATATCATGGGAGTTGGAAGCAGCACTACGAGATATGAAGAATGGAACAGCAACAGACAACGACCACATAAACATCGAAACATTGAAAGCAGGAGAAGATACCATCTCGAAAAACACTTGCTAAGCTGTACACTAAGTACTTATCAGAAAGCTGAATAACCACGTCGTGGAAGAACGCTAAGTTGGTGATAAGCTTCAAGAAGGGAAACAAGAAAGACCTCATGAATTACAGACCGATATGACTACTTTCAAACATCTATAAAGTACCCACGAAAGTACTAACGAAAAGGCTAGAGAAGACACTCGACGAAAATCAGCCACGAGAGCAAGCTGGATTCAGAAGGGAGAAACCACATCGGCGAAACTGTTTACGGCATCACCCGAAAGCATGTTCCGATTACTGACTAGGGAAACCAGAAACTTGAAGATAGACGGCGAATATCTTAGTCATCTTAGCTTCGCCGACGAAATACTCATATGCGTTAATGCGCCACAAGAACTACAACAAATGCTACAGGAATTTGCTGATGAAAGTGAAAATTAAAATTTGAAGATGAACAAGTCAAAGACAAAGGTGATGATGAAAAATGACACACCATTATGTCAACAACACTCTGATCGAGAACGTCGAAAGCTACATTTACCAGGGACAGAGATAGATCACCAGAGACAAAAACCAAGAAAAGGAGATTCAAAAAAGAATCACGGCCGGGTGGACAGCATTCGCCTTGCTCCGCGATATCTTCAATGGTAACATTGGAACATGCTTGAAGAGATAAATCTACACCTCATGCTTACTTCCAGCAATGACTTACGGCGCGAAAACATGGGCACTCACCACCCAAGCAAAGAACAAGGTAGCAGCCGCAAAAATAAAAATGGAAAGGAGTATGTTATACATCATATGCAGGAACAGAAAAAAAAACATGTGGGTAAGAGAAAAGACAATGGTCACAGACATGGTTGAACAAGTCAGAAGACGGAAGTGGACGTGGGCAGGGCACGTCAGCAGGATACGAGATAACCGATGGACACTGCATATCACCACCTGGAAACCCTACGAAAGGAAAAGACCGAGATGAAAACCGGCGAGACGATGGAGAGACGAACTAGACGACTGATGGAAGGGTATCATCTGGCAGAGATAGGCAGATGTGGAAGCAGCATGCTGAGGCCTTCGCCCCACCACAGGATTCTATGGCTGCACAATGATGATATATGGTGATGATGATGATGATGATGATGATGATGATGATGATGATGATGATATATATATATATATATATATATATATAAAATATATATATATATATATATATATATATATATATATATATATATATATATATATATATATATATAAATAGTATACAACATGTACAAGAACAAAAAGAGACATATATTATAATTTTCAGCGTGCTGCATTGCATGGATGTCACTTGGCTAAAAGCTTCTTCCAATATATATATATATATATATATATATATATATATATATATATATATATATATATATATATATATATATATATATATATATATATATATTTTAATATATATATATGATGTCATGGACCGCCATGACGCTATCATATTGTATGTATTTTGTGCATTTATTTGGTTAAGTAATCGGTGACTCCACCTGGTGATTAATGTTTAGTGTTAATTAGCAGTGACAATAGGTGTCACTGCAGTTTGATCGGCGGGATGATAGCGGGATTTGGGGGAGAGTGTGAGAGCAAGCAAACAGCCGGGCCCACGAGGCTGTGTTTTCAGTGGGAAGTTGCTTTGGTGAGTTTAATTACTGCAATTGTATAATAACATTTGAGCCATGAGTGCTGTAACATGTGAGCCATTATTGCGCCTTGATAATTGTGGACAGTTAATACTTACGTTGTTACATAGTTATTGCCGTAGTTATAATTTCCCTTCGTATTCCCACATGTGAAATCCCCTGATATGGGCTTGTAACTACCGGGTAATGATGCCACAGCTAACTGTTATGATTGTCATGTATACTGACTGAACTGTGCAGCAGCATGCCGTGTAGAGTGTACGTTGAACACTGAGGTTGTTTGTCTATGGAAGAAGCGACAAATCGTTGTATTAATGTATTTATCAAATGTTTTAAGTCAATTAAATCGTCACTATCCACGTGGGTCGATCGAGAAATGGTAACCAGTATTGGTATGGTTAAGTGCTAGTACTTGCCGATATATGTATTGTGAGAGAACGTCTTTAGTGTCACAGCATGGTTGTTGGTGATGGATCACAAATTAAGACAGTGGTTTAACATTAATGAGTTTGCAAACTGTTGACTTGTAGTACAAGTCTGGGTGTTCGGCACTAGGGGTCAGCACTGATGTAATGTATGTAGACACGATGTAGAAACATATTTTTGTTCTGCAGCGTGATTGCTTCATGAATGCTTTGGAAGCAAGAAGCCTGAGATTATAGTCCTGACATCTGACTGTGGGCAGGTACATATCATGATTTAGTCTTGTATTTCTATATTATATTTGCCATTTGGGGTGTGCGTAAACATGTACTTGTCTTAGACTAAGTAAGAGTTTGATTAATCATTATTGCCACCAAAGTCATGCATGCAGTATTAATTACTTAATGCAATACGTAGGTATTGCGTTATTTATTCAGTTAATTGCCAGTGTTGGCATGTTGGCTTAAGTATTGAACTTAAGTAGTGTGTGCAGAGATGGATCTTCTTACATGATGTTGTATATTGTACTGTATGTAATGATGCCTGTACTCACTGTGATTTATGGTTGTTACAGGGTTTTGTTTTGCTTTCTGCATGTGAATAAAGACATTGTGAACGGTGACCGCTCGAGTTCTCGTCCTTGACAACTGGTGTCCGGAAGTGGGATTGCCCCGCAAGAAAGAAAAAGACCCTGTCGCACAGTCGTGTAGTTCATGGTGAGCTACGTCGTTCTTGTAATTAGCACTTGTGGGTGTAGCAGTACAATTGCTGTAGTTGTGGTTATGGTGTAGCAGTACAAGTGCTATGGATGTGGTTATGGTATAGCAGTACAATTGCTGTAGTTGTGGTTATGGTGTAGCAGTACAAGTGCTATGGTTGTGGTTAAGGTGTAGCAGTACAAGTGCTGTGGATGTGGTTATGGTGTAGCAGTACAATTGCTGTAGTTGTGGTTATGGTGTAGCAGTACAAGTGCTATGGATGTGGTTAAGGTGTAGCAGTATACTTACCAGCAGTACAGGTGCTGCAGCCATAGAGTATATGTTGCGTATTATATTGTGTTATTGTTCATATTAATCAAAGTTGCAGCTATACTTATACGCAGTGGAAGTATGTCAGTTGGTGTATATTATTTTAATGTTCTTTGTGGTGCTTATTCTGCATATCTGAGATTATAGTCAGTACTTCCTCAGTCAGCTGACACTTGTCTTTTCATTTCAGTTTCATTATTCAAAGTATCCTTGTTTCCCATCCAAGCTATGACTGATGAACAAATTGCAGCATTAATTGCACAGTCAAACGCGGCTTTAGCAGCAACATTGGCTGGGGTCCTTCAGCAATTTAGGGCCCCACCTGCTCCAACAATTAAGCTGGCTAAATTTCTGGGTTACCCTCTGACCGCTGGTGATCCAACTCTGATTGAGTGGTTGGACCAGTTTGATGTGTATGTACGTCAGACAGGGGTGAGTGATGTTGATAAGGCAGTGGTAATTCTTGACCACCTAGGAGGGTGTGCAAGGGAGGAAGTGTTGTGCCACCCCGATGTGGAGCGACATGATTATGGTGCTTTGGTTGCACTGCTGAAATTGCGTTTTGCACCACATGAAACAGTGAATTCATTGAGTGCAGAGTTCTACGCTCGAGTGCAGTTGGATGGGGAGACTCTGGCTGAATACAGCAGAGTGCTTGTGGGATTGCGCAATCGCATGGAGAAGGCAGCGGCCACTGAAGCAGAGGGTCAGGCACTGGCCCTACTGCGAGACACTGCTCTGAAGTATCAATTTATTGAGGGCGTTCAGGAGCAGTCTGTTTGTCGAGAGCTGAGGCGGATTGCTTTTCATTCTGCAGGCATGCCCTTTCACCACATGCGGAATGAGGCCCTCTGTTTGCTGGACGACGAACAACATTGTGCCAGGGAAGGGCAAGATTCGTCTCCAGTCAATTCTAGACTTTTAGAGATAGCGCAGATGCAGCAGCAGCTACAAACGCAAGTAATGCAGCTGGCATCACAGCAGTGCCAGACAGCTGGGCAAATGCAGGTAGTGATAGACCAGTTGCCCAGTCTGGCTGGCCAACCTCAGTTAGCAGCACTGGCTAGACCAGCAAGCTCGACCAGGCCTAACCCCCGAGATGGCTCATGTTTCTATTGTAGGGAACAGGGTCAGTTCATCAAAGAATGTCCCAAGAAGAGGGCCCCATCCAAGCGATGTAATCGCAGAGGTACCTCCTGTTTCCACTGCAAGCAGGAGGGCCACTTTGTCCGCGATTGCCCACAGAAAAAGTGTGTAGATGTAAGGAGCAGAAGGCCTGAGCAGATCAGTGCTCAAGTGACACATCTGGCTAGTGATCAGATAGATGGAGCTTTATCTAAGGGGGTGACAGTGAGGTTGGCTATTGCAGAAGGGAGGATTGTAGAGTTGGAAATGAGGTTGTTGGAGGCAGAGACATTGGAGGTACAGCTCCGTCAACAGGTAGTATCCCTACAGGCTGGCCAGGAGCAGATGAGGGTGCAGGGGGAGGAACTGCACATGGTAGCAAATGAGAACTTGGGATTAGCTGCGAGGTTGCACAAAGCAAATATGGAAATCTCAACATTGAGATTCTCTGTGGAATCAGCCAGGGCTGATGCGGTGGTGGCCGGCAGCAAGAATGCTCAACTGATTAACCAGTTGAAGGGCAACCAGGTTGAATGTGGAGCCCTGGTGAAGGAACTCGGGGATTTGGAGGAGCTCACTGAGCAGAAAAGCCAGTTCAGCGAGCAGGTGGCAGAGCTGCAGTGCCATATGTCCACTGACGGCAGAAAAAGAGAGGCCACAGTTTGTCCATGTGAGGCCACTCAGGTGGATGTGGAGCTCTTCCAAAGCGAGGCAGAGAGGCTGGAAAATGAGAGGTGCGAGTTGACTGTGAGTAGAAAACATCGGCATTGGTTGGCTGCGTGGAGACAACCACATAATTTAGTTGGCAGCAAGGCCAGCGCATACCGTTGGTGCAGGAAGTCGCACGACTCTGCATGTCTGTAGATATGGGTCGGTATATCTCCTGAACACAGTGACCATGGTAGTTGCCTGTATGAGCAGGACAGGTGTTTTCCCACTACCATGGGGCACTGTGTTGTTACGGTATATATGTTTTGGTAGGTGGAGCCACTGAGTGAGGATAGTTGCCTGCACTAGCGGGACATGGATTTCCTCTACCTTTGGCTGCTGTGTGTTGCCCTGCCCGTATGTCTAGCATTGTTTCCCAGGCTAAGGTAAATTTACACAATATTTGTTGTGGCAATGGGTGTCACCTCACTGAGGAGTGCTGGTTGAGATGTGGTCCAGGGGAAATTCTACTTTTACAGGTAGTGTGAAAATGGTTATGATGGTTGCTCCATGTGGAGACAGGGATCGCCCGCATCATTTACTGTGTTTAATTTTGCTATATTTTAATTTTTGTTTAAAACTTATTTACTTTATATTCGATGCTATGAAAGCGTAATGGTGTTTGCTCCAGGTGGAGACAGGGGTTGCCCGCACCAACCAGTGGGTGTAGTCGTGTGTATTACTGTCTTTTTATTCATACTGTGTCTATTGTGAGGCCTTTGGGTCACAAGTGTTTGGTGTTGGTGTAATCCGTGGACGGATACAGACAAAACTGGGGCAGATGTCATGGACCGCCATGACGCTATCATATTGTATGTATTTTGTGCATTTATTTGGTTACGTAATCGGTGACTCCACCTGGTGATTAATGTTTAGTGTTAATTAGCAGTGACAATAGGTGTCACTGCAGTTTGATCGGCGGGATGATAGCGGGATTTGGGGGAGAGTGTGAGAGCAAGCAAACAGCCGGGCGCACAAGGCTGTGTTTTCAGTGGGAAGTTGCTTTGGTGAGTTTAATTACTGCAATTGTATAATAACATTTGAGCCATGAGTGCTGTAACATGTGAGCCATTATTGCGCCTTGATAATTGTGGACAGTTAATACTTACGTTGTTACATAGTTATTGCAGTAGTTATAATTTCCCTTCGTATTCCCACATGTGAAATCCCCTGATATGGGCTTGTAACTACCGGGTAATGATGCCACAGCTAACTGTTATGATTGTCATGTATACTGACTGAACTGTGCAGCAGCATGCCGTGTAGAGTGTACGTTGAACACTGAGGTTGTTTGTCTATGGAAGAAGCGACAAATCGTTGTATTAATGTATTTATCAAATGTTTTAAGTCAATTAAATCGTCACTATCCACGTGGGTCGATCGAGAAATGGTAACCAGTATTGGTATGGTTAAGTGCTAGTACTTGCCGATATATGTATTGTGAGAGAACGTCTTTAGTGTCACAGCATGGTTGTTGGTGATGGATCACAAATTAAGACAGTGGTTTAACATTAATGAGTTTGCAAACTGTTGACTTGTAGTACAAGTCTGGGTGTTCGGCACTAGGGGTCAGCACTGATGTAATGTATGTAGACACGATGTAGAAACATATTTTTGTTCTGCAGCGTGATTGCTTCATGAATGCTTTGGAAGCAAGAAGCCTGAATTTGTAGTCCTGACATCTGACTGTGGGCAGGTACATATCATGATTTAGTCTTGTATTTCTATATTATATTTGCCATTTGGGGTGTGCGTAAACATGTACTTGTCTTAGACTAAGTAAGAGTTTGATTAATCATTATTGCCACCAAAGTCATGCATGCAGTATTAATTACTTAATGCAATACGTAGGTATTGCGTTATTTATTCAGTTAATTGCCAGTGTTGGCATGTTGGCTTAAGTATTGAACTTAAGTAGTGTGTGCAGAGATGGATCTTCTTACATGATGTTGTATATTGTACTGTATGTAATGATGCCTGTACTCACTGTGATTTATGGTTGTTACAGGGTTTTGTTTTGCTTTCTGCATGTGAATAAAGACATTGTGAACGGTGACCGCTCGAGTTCTCGTCCTTGACAACTGGTGTCCGGAAGTGGGATTGCCCCGCAAGAAAGAAAAAGACCCTGTCGCACAGTCGTGTAGTTCATGGTGAGCTACGTCGTTCTTGTAATTAGCACTTGTGGGTGTAGCAGTACAATTGCTGTAGTTGTGGTTATGGTGTAGCAGTACAAGTGCTATGGATGTGGTTATGGTATAGCAGTACAATTGCTGTAGTTGTGGTTATGGTGTAGCAGTACAAGTGCTATGGTTGTGGTTAAGGTGTAGCAGTACAATTGCTGTAGTTGTGGTTATGGTGTAGCAGTACAAGTGCTATGGTTGTGGTTATGGTGTAGCAGTACAAGTGCTATGGATGTGGTTAAGGTGTAGCAGTATACTTACCAGCAGTACAGGTGCTGCAGCCATAGAGTATATGTTGCGTATTATATTGTGTTATTGTTCATATTAATCAAAGTTGCAGCTATACTTATACGCAGTGGAAGTATGTCAGTTGGTGTATATTATTTTAATGTTCTTTGTGGTGCTTATTCTGCATATCTGAGATTATAGTCAGTACTTCCTCAGTCAGCTGACACTTGTCTTTTCATTTCAGTTTCATTATTCAAAGTATCCTTGTTTCCCATCCAAGCTATGACTGATGAACAAATTGCAGCATTAATTGCACAGTCAATATATATATATATATATATCATATATAATATGTGTGCGTGCGCGTGCGCGTGTGTACATTATTATAGTCTCGCTGAACCGACTGTCGGTCGGCTGTTAAACGATGCCGTGAAGAGTTGAGGGGCTTAAAGGTGCTGCCACCTCACGGAGCGTGGGTGACCGAGGCTAATACAGAGTAAATAAACGACGCAAGCGCACGTTTCCGAAACCGGCTATTGGGCTGGCTGGAATGCAATTTCTTTGGCAGCGTAGCCAAGGTATTAAACAAGAAACGTTTTCTAAAAGTGTATTTTAGTGCATGTTGCTATTAAGCACCGACTTAGTCGAATTATATCATTAACAATTGTAAAAGTTGCTATTAAACAGTTGCGTAGTTGGGCGATAATCAATGGTAAACCTAGTACGTGTAAGTCTAAGATGGGCCAGACTAAGTGTAGCACCGGTGTCGTGGGCCCAGATTGGACCGCTGTCCTGTGCAGTTAAAAAAGGTGACCACGGACGACAAAACTTCTAAATTATGGCATATTTTTTTGGAAGAAGACAATATGGCTATATGTTAATAATCAACAATACAATGTATATTACGCCATATTTACGGGTACCGGTATATTACTATAGACATAGTGTGTAAAAGATATGTTTAACGTTCACCTGTTAGCTTGTCTCTCCTATATTATTTAGACTTGTTTTGTGAATTTTACTTGAATGTAGTACTGCAAAATAAAATGCAACATTTTATGAAGAATATTTAATTTCCATAATGACATGACACCTCAAACTTTAATAGACCACCAGACTAATTAACAGGCAAGTTTACTAGTCAACCCTTATCTTTACCAGTGTACCAACTAGTAGGTAGGCCTACCCTTGCATTGGAAGAAACCTGGCTTCTTTTGCTCTAGCCAAGGATGTTTACACAGCAGGTGACACCAAGAATCTTTGAAGCACATTCCCAGTCAAAACCCGCGTTTATGACCATGGATGGTGATAAGCCTCACTGGCTTCCCAGTTATTCATTGATGCTGATGGTTGATCAGCCCCTTCACTTTATACCAATTTTCTGTGTTGCCTGCCCAGTATTGACCCTATTACAAGTGTGGAAAACTTTCTGTCTTGACTCTTATAAATAATTTAAAAGGATCCCTGCTCCAATCGGATCTAACTATGCATATTTTCTCTCTCCATTTATCAAACTTTGCAAGTCAATGGCAATAAATATGTCTTAGGAGTAACCGGACATTCCAATCCACATACGAATATTACTAGCAATGGACGGACTGTGAATCTTTTCAACTATTTGTTCAATTGATCAATTTGATACTATTTATATATTTTAATTAGTTATAACTTCACTTATTCGGTTTCTGCATCCCATTTGAATTTTTAATAATTTACTTGTTTTGATTTAAATGTTTTATAATTCACTATAAGTCATAAAATATCTATATATATACATATATATATATATATATATAATATATATATACTGTCATATACATATTATAAGCCATTTATTGTTTTATTATCCTACTTTATTTTATCGTTTTATAATTTTACCATATATTCTAATTAGTAAATAATTCATATATAGCTATATATAGTTATACTTTCATATATAGTTTTACTAATGTACGTTAATGAATTGCTTCATCAGTTGTAATGCCCTCATTGTACTTTTCAGCCACTGTGGCTGCCACAGATAATAAATGTTATTATTATGTGTAACATCAGAAGTTTCAAAATACATTTAATACATTTCTTCAACCAGTGCCCTATGGCACAGTGGGCTGAGGAATATATATGCTGAATAAATCTTATATACAACAATCACACAATAGTAATAAAACTGAAGTACAATAAATAAATAACAATGTATAAAATGTACCTCAAAATTTGTCATTAATTTTTTTTTATTCAAGGTGAAACTTGCACACAAACAAATAATAAAACATTTAAATTTGTTCCAGTTTCAGATGACTACAACCAAGAATGTCTGACGTCTCCTGTACAAGGACTGGGAGTGTTTCTACTGACACAGCAGAGACAACAGTTTCTGGAGGCACTGGAGAGAAACTCTATGAATGTGACAGATGTGGGGAATCATTCTCAAAGAAAAAACGATTAAAGTGTCACATGTGTTCAAACGCTGGAGAGAAACTCTACAAATGTGACACTTGTGGGGAAGAAGTTGTAAAGAGAAGACTGCTGAAGAATCACATGTGTTCTCAATCTGAGGAGAAACTCTACAAATATGACACTTGTGGGGAAGAATTTGGTAAGAAAAGACTGGTAAAGAATCACACGTGTTCTCAATCTGAGGAGAAACTCTACAAATGTGACACTTATGGGGAAGAATTTGATAAGAAAAGACTGCTAAAGAATCACACGTGTTCTCAGTCTGAGGAGAAACTCTACAAATGTGACACTTGTGGGGAAGAATTTGGTAAGAAAAGACTGCTAAAGAATCACACGTGTTCTCAATCTGAGGAGAAACTCTACAAATGTGACACTTGTGGGGAAGAATTTGTAAAGAGAAGATTGCTAAAGAATCACACATGTTCTCAGTCTGAGAATAAACTCTACAAATGTGACACTTGTGGGGAAGAATTTGTAAAGAGAAGCCTGCTAAAGAATCACATGTGTTCTCAGTCTGAGGAGAAACTCTACAAATGTGACACTTGTGGGGAAGGATTTGATAAGAAAAAACTGCTAAAGAATCACACATGTTCTCAGTCTGAGAATAAACTCTACAAATGTGACACTTGTGGGGAAGAATTTGATAAGAAAAGACTGCTAAAGAATCACATGTGTTCTCAGTCTGAGGAGAAACTCTACAAATGTGACACTTGTGGGGAAGAATTTGTAAAGAGAAGTCTGCTAAAGAATCACACGTGTTCTCAGTCTGAGGAGAAACTCTACAAATGTGACACTTGTGGGGAAGAATTTGATAAGAAAAGACTGCTAAAGAATCACACGTGTTCTCAGTCTGAGGAGAAACTCTACAAATGTGACACTTGTGGGGAAGAATTTGATAAGAAAAGACTGCTAAAGAATCACACGTGTTCTCAGTCTGAGGAGAAACTATACAAATGTGACACTTGTGAGCAAAAATGTGTAAAGAGAAGACTGCTAAAGAATCACACATGTTCTCAATCTGAGGAGAAACTCTACAAATGTGACACTTGTGGGGAAGAATTTGATAAGAAAAGACTGCTAAAGAATCACACGTGTTCTCAGTCTGAGGAGAAACTCTACAAATGTGACACTTGTGGGGAAGAATTTGGTAAGAAAAGACTGCTAAAGAATCACACGTGTTCTCAGTCTGAGGAGAAACTCTACAAATGTGACACTTGTGGGGAAGGATTTGTTAAGAAAAGACTGCTAAAGAATCACACGTGTTCTCAGTCTGAGGAGAAACTCTACAAATGTGACACTTGTGGGGAAGGATTTGTTAAGAAAAGACTGCTAAAGAATCACACGTGTTCTCAGTCTGAGGAGAAACTCTACAAATGTGACACTTGTGGGGAAGGATTTGATAAGAAAACACTGCTAAAGAATCACACGTGTTCTCAGTCTGAGGAGAAACTCTACAAATGTGACACTTGTGGGGAAGAATGTGGTAAGAAAAGACTGCTAAAGAATCACACGTGTTCTCAATCTGAGGAGAAACTCTACAAATGTGACACTTGTGGGGAAGAATTTGAAGGAAACCTTCACTTAAACAATCATATTTGCAATATTGCTGAAAGGACATCATATGATTGTGGTGCGACTGGGAAACTGCTCACAAAAACAATTTCTTTGAAGAAGCACATTGACACTCATCACATTTGGTTGAAAAGTCAAGTGAATAGTCAGTTTAATGAGAATCTTGACAAATGTGATATGCAGGTTGCAAAAGATCACAGTTTCTGCTGCAGTGCTACGGATAAATCATATGTGAGTAGCACAAGTGGGGAACAGAGTTGTGAGTTAATCCACAAAATGTCTACTGAGGGTGACAAGGCTGAGAAATGCTTCAGATGTGTCATATGCGAGGCAAGTTTCTCACGGTGTGATAATCTGAAGAGACATATGCTCATTCACACTGGAGAGAAACCTTTCAAATGTGACACATGTGAAGCAAGATTTGCAGATAAACCTACGTTGAAAAACCACTTTCATATTCACACTGGGGAGAAGCCTTTTAAGTGTGGTAACTGTGAAGCAAGATTTGCACAGAAAAGTACTTTGACAGCCCACTTGCGTATTCACACTGGGGAGAAGCCTTTTAAGTGTGGTAACTGTGAAGCAAGATTTGCACAGAAAAGTACTTTGACAGTCCACTTGCGTATTCACACTGGGGAGAAGCCTTTTAAGTGTGGTAACTGTGAAGCAAGATTTGCAAAGAAAACTACTTTGAAAAACCACTTGCGTATTCACTCTGGGGAGAAGCCTTTTAAGTGTGATAACTGTGAAGCAAGATTTGCACAGAAAAGTACTTTGACAGCCCACTTGCGTATTCACACTGGGGAGAAGCCTTTTAAGTGTGGTAACTGTGAAGCAAGATTTGCACAGAAAAGTACTTTGACAGTCCACTTGCGTATTCACACTGGGGAGAAGCCTTTTAAGTGTGGTAACTGTGAAGCAAGATTTGCAAAGAAAACTACTTTGAAAAACCACTTGCGTATTCACTCTGGGGAGAAGCCTTTTAAGTGTGGTAACTGTGAAGCAAGATTTGCAAAGAAAAGTACTTTGAAAAACCACTTGCGTATTCACACTGGGGAGAAGCCTTTTAAGTGTGATAACTGTGAAGCAAGATTTGCAAAGAAAAGTACTTTGAAAAACCACTTGCGTATTCACACTGGGGAGAAGCCTTTTAGGTGTGGTAACTGTGAAGCAAGATTTGCAAAGAAAAGTACTTTGACAGCCCACTTGCGTATTCACACTGGGGAGAAGCCTTTTAAGTGTGGTAACTGTGAAGCAAGATTTGCAGAGAAATCTACTTTGAAAAAGCACTTGCGTATTCACACTGGGGAGAAGCCTTTTAAGTGTGGTAACTGTGAAGCAAGATTTGCACAGAAAAGTACTTTGACAGCCCACTTGCGTATTCACACTGGGGAGAAGCCTTTTAAGTGTGGTAACTGTGAAGCAAGATTTGCAGATAAAACTACTTTGAAAAACCACTTGCGTATTCACACTGGGGAGAAGCCTTTTAAGTGTGGTCATTGTGAAGCAAGATTTGCACGGAGATGTTCTATGAAAACTCACTTGCGTATTCACACAAGCGAGAATCTGGGCAAATGTGAGCAATAGTTGTATAATATATAAACATTGAAATGCTCAATGTAGTTGACCCTGTGTCTGACATAGCCTATGATATTCAACACTATGGTGCTTAACGTTTTGCTTTTTTTATTTGTAAGTATGTCTATGAAAAACAAAATTGAGTTGTATACAAATGTAACTAATTATCTTTGAAATAAATTGGCAGATACCATATTTAATCTTTCACAATTCAATTGCTACTATGTTACTTCACTTTATAGAAAGCTACATTTACCATTGTTTTGAATGAATTGTTTCAGGTTTTATCTAGCATTGTTTAGTTTTAATGGTTGATTTAACCAAATTCTGGGCACATATCCAGTTGTTTTTGTGAGAGGAAAGCGTTGTGGCTAACACGTCTGCCTTAGAGTCCAGGAATCGGCGCAGGGATACACGAAGAAGGTGTATCATTTCACTTCGATGATCACGATAATGTCAGTTTCGTTAAATTCACATTATATTAAAAGCAAAGTTAAAAGTTTCAAAAAAGTGCAAGCTCATTGCAATGTGGTGTGGTTTCTGTATGCTGACATTAGTTACCTTTACAATGGTATCCGTCAAGGAGTTTCCATAACTGTAGTCGACAGTGCATTTGTTCTAAGGTCTTTGATGTTCAATTAATCCTTTGTATGCTAATCCATATGAATGAATATGTATGCAACAATGTGGTCTTCAATTTATATGTTCGAAGATGTTTTATAGGTTAATCCATGTGAATGAAAATGTATACCTGAATGTTATCAGCAATGTATTTGTTGTAAGGGTTAGTCGAGATTAGTCAACAAAGTGTTTGTTTAATTAATCATCAGGTCATTAATTAGATAGTAAGCAATACAATCATTGTCTCTTGACAGTTATGACTGCAGAGTATGAGACCTGTTTGTAGATACAGGGAAGTTGTCGCAATCTTAGAAACATCGTCAAACCAAGATTAATTATTGGTTTCTCATAAGCACATCCACTTACATATGTGCAGTAAAACTTTATTTAAAAAAAACGATAATTAGTTGTCAAAAATTTAATAATGAATACATGTTCCACCCCATGAACCAGTGAAACCAACCGAGTATCTGCCCTGACTAGACTTGTGAGACTGGCGCTAGTAAGATATGCACTCTCGGAGTAGCAGACTATCCGTGAAGTTACGCAGCTTCACGACTTCACGTCGTTGAAATGTCTACCCAGTGGTGTCATCTAACGGTAACAGTCAGAAGGCGGATGAAATTACGTACGCTCATGTATGTAACCGGCTGCACACTAAAATGCAATCTCTGACGGCATAGGCGTGGTAGATATTAAACAAATAAACGAATTCGGAAAGTGTGTTTTAGTGCATGTTGCGATTACGCATTGACTAGTCCGATGTAGTGTATTATATTATTAGCAATCGTAAAAATTACAGTGTAGTTTGGCGATAATCAATGGGAAACCATTCCATGGCATCGTTGTACCAGCCACTCAGGCGAGCTAGCCTTGTGAGTAGTGACAGTGTGTTGTGACAGCAGTTCATCTTCACCCATTTGACGGATACAATCATTTAATGTCGCTTGATTTGATTTTTTTGTTTTTTTATTAATTAATTATTAATATTTTATTATTTAAAATTTACAGTTCTTTTATAGTTTTAAATGATTTTTTAAGTGTAACTTTATTTTCTTAATGATAATTTTATTGAACATTTTGATGCCACGTTTTTATAATGCTGAATTTATTTAGTGTTGTTTTTATGTTTTGCAACAGCGCCTGCGAACAGGGTAACCTGGATTTATGGCTCTAAATAAATGCTTTATTATTATTGATTATTTTACTGGACACTAGGTAGGAGTTTCAGGTAACCAAGAGTCAGTCCAACAGAGATCGATAAAGAGGATTAACATTATAATATTAAAATTTAGCCCAGAGGCAGAGCAGAGGATAACATCCCTATAGATAAATATATCAATTTTATAACATTTAATAAAAAATGATAAAATAATTAAGAAGTATCACTGTCCCAATCAAATCTAATTATACAGGTACTGGACGTGCGGCTCCCTTGAATATGTTAGTAGTTCTGGCAGCCACAGCTGTGTCATGTCGGGCAATTCATTACAGTCTTTAATGGGTTTAGGGAGGAAGGAATGGTGTCTGCATTTGGTTGTGCACTGTATCTGGCAGAGCTGCTGTGTGTCTTCTATGTCTGGTTGGAGCTTGGAGTGGACCGAGTGGTCGACTATTGCTTGGTATCCATTTATTGGCATTTGCATAGATCACCTATTCGTCCGTGGAAGTTATGACAGCAGACAGGTTGTGTAGACAGGTCTCCTGTGCCAAGCTCAGGTTCAGGTTAGAAATTTATAAATGTTTCAAAATGCTAGTCTCAATCCTTACATTTCATAAGACAACAGCCGTACTTTGATCAGTTACACTAAGGACATGATTTTGTTATTTAGTCCAACTGTTCCCGTTTCAGATGACACCAACATTCCAGCTGTAGACTGCTGTGCATGTCAGAACTGTTCAATTATAACCCAGAATGGCTGACGTGTCCTGGACGACGGCTGGGAGTGTTTCCTGTGAGACACCAGAGACAACAAATACTGGAGGCCCTGGAGAGAAACACTATGAATGTGACAGATGTGGGGAATCGTTTTAAAAGAAAAGATGATTAAAGACTCCCTTATCTTGACATATTGTTCAACACTCTGGTTTCTGCTGTAAGAGTAAGAAACTTTATTTCACAACGCAACATGTACAAGAACAAAAAGGCAACATATATAATTTTCCGCGTGTTGTATTGCATGGATGTCACTTGGCCAAAAGCTATCTTCAAATAAATTATATATATATATATATATATATAATATATATATAATATATATATATATTTAAAATGTACTATTAAAAATTAATATATAATAATTATGCCGTTTGTTACTGTTGTTGGTGATATATGACAACGAACTGAGAAGTTTGAATATGTAAGACATGTAAAAAGGCATCGATAATTTGACTTGACTTGGGCTACTTATAAGAATGAAATGAAACTCTCTGGTATCCAGCAACTGCATTCTTGACATATAGGGTTTTAACATATCACTTGGCGTTGGTAAGTAGAACACACGTAACATTTTGTTTAAGCTTCGATCTGTAATTCCTGTTTCTTATTTGTTTTTCTATTTTGTTCCTTTTTTTAAAAAGTTATGATTAGGTAACTTCAAAGACAATTTAGTTCTTGAACAAGATGCTTGGTTATTCATTTATAATTGTAGCAACATGCATTCTTTTTTATAATGCTATTTCTAAACGACTTAGATAATAAATATTGTTTAAAGTCATACATAAATAATGAAGCATGCGATTACGTAGGCAACATAATTGACAAGAATTATCTGAAAAATGCATATATTATAATCAATATTTTATTGAGATTAAATAAAGGGTCAGTATGACTACTATATATTTTATTATTAATTATTCGTAAGGAACGTTTTTGTAAACTGTCTAACTTCTTTGTATTTCCGTGACCTAATGCATGTATACCGTATGCCATGTGCCGTGCATTAAAGTGTACTATAATGATTTTAGTGATTTATGTGGTAAGATATGTTGCACTCTATAATATATTGCAACAGAGGAAAACTTATGTCATGCCCACATGGGCTGCTACAAAATGGCTCCTGCAGTCCGGTCAACGTGTGAATCACATCAACAGCGAAGTGGTAGCAAAAGCTTTCCGGGAAACCCCAAAAAAATTTTGCCATTGGTTTTTTCCCCCCTACCCCCTCCGAGTTGGCTTTTTGTTTCGGTAGGGAAGTCATAGGGGTTTTAAAATTTTCCCATTTTTGGAAAATCCATTCCGTTTTTACACAAGGAAAATTTCACTAGTGAAACTTTAAACGACGAATGCGATGTCGAGTGGGATATTATATTCTATGCACTTCTCCTGGACCGACCACAACAGCCGAGATCTCTTGAGTGAGGGTGAGGATGCTGTACAATGTTTCGTAATTTGTTGGGGATGTCGTGAAGAGCGGTGCTACCACTTCGCTGTTGGTATGATTTACACGTTGTCCGGACTGCTGGAGCGATTTTGTAGCAGCCCATGTGGGCATGACATAAGTTTTCCTCTGTTGCAATATATTATAGAGTGCAACGTATCTTACCACATAAATCACTAAAATCATTATAGTACACTTGAATGCACGGCACATGACATACGGTATACATGCATTAGGTCACGGAAATACAAAGAAGTTAGACAGTTTACAAAAACGTTCCTTACGAATAATTAATAATAAAATATATTGTAGTCATACTGACCCTTTATTTAATCTCAATAAAATATTGATTATAATATATGCATTTTTCAGATAATTCTTGTCAATTATGTTGCCTACGTAATCGCATGCTTCATTATTTATGTATGACTTTAAACAATATGTATTATCTAAGTCGTTTAGAAATAGCATTATAAAAAGAATGCATGTTGATACAATTATAAATGAATAATCAAGCTTCTTGTTCAAGAACTAAATTGTCTTTGAAGTTACCTAATCATAACTTTTAAAAAATGGAACAAAATAGAAAAACAAATAAGAAACAGGAATTACAGATCGAAGCTTAAACAAAATGTTACGTGTGTTCTACTTACCAACGCCAAGTGATATGTTAAAACCCTATATGTCAAGAATGCAGTTGCTGGATACCAGAGAGTTTCATTTCATTCTTATAAGTAGCCCAAGTCAAGTCAAATTATCGATGCCTTTTTACATGTCTTACATATTCAAACTTCTCAGTTCGTTGTCATATATCACCAACAACAGTAACAAACGGCATAATTATTATATATTAATTTTTAATAGTACATTTTAAATATATATATATATTATATATATATTATATATATATATATATATATATAATTTATTTGAAGATAGCTTTTGGCCAAGTGACATCCATGCAATACAACACGCGGAAAATTATATATGTTGCCTTTTTGTTCTTGTACATGTTGCGTTGTGAAATAAAGTTTCTTACTCTTACAGCAGAAACCAGAGTGTTGAACAATATGTCAAGATAAGGGAGTCTTTAATCATCTTTTCTTTTAAAACGATTCCCCACATCTGTCACATTCATAGTGTTTCTCTCCAGGGCCTCCAGTATTTGTTGTCTCTGGTGTCTCACAGGAAACACTCCCAGCCGTCGTCCAGGACACGTCAGCCATTCTGGGTTATAATTGAACAGTTCTGACATGCACAGCAGTCTACAGCTGGAATGTTGGTGTCATCTGAAACGGGAACAGTTGGACTAAATAACAAAATCATGTCCTTAGTGTAACTGATCAAAGTACGGCTGTT
Source organism: Ridgeia piscesae (assembly GCA_025642075.2). Lineage (NCBI taxonomy): Eukaryota > Metazoa > Annelida > Polychaeta > Sabellida > Siboglinidae > Ridgeia > Ridgeia piscesae. The sequence goes on from JAODUO010001017.1 coordinate 171,692, forward strand.
GTCTTATGAAATGTAAGGATTGAGACTAGCATTTTGAAACATTTATAAATTTCTAACCTGAACCTGAGCTTGGCACAGGAGACCTGTCTACACAACCTGTCTGCTGTCATAACTTCCACGGACGAATAGGTGATCTATGCAAATGCCAATAAATGGATACCAAGCAATAGTCGACCACTCGGTCCACTCCAAGCTCCAACCAGACATAGAAGACACACAGCAGCTCTGCCAGATACAGTGCACAACCAAATGCAGACACCATTCCTTCCTCCCTAAACCCATTAAAGACTGTAATGAATTGCCCGACATGACACAGCTGTGGCTGCCAGAACTACTAACATATTCAAGGGAGCCGCACGTCCAGTACCTGTATAATTAGATTTGATTGGGACAGTGATACTTCTTAATTATTTTATCATTTTTTATTAAATGTTATAAAATTGATATATTTATCTATAGGGATGTTATCCTCTGCTCTG
>JAODUO010001018.1:0-25000 GCA_025642075.2 Ridgeia piscesae
TGTCTTGTTCCTGTCTAATCTTGGTGGGCATGTCTTGTTCCTGTCTAATCTTGGTGGGCATGTCTTGTTCCTGTCTAATCTTGGTGGGTGTGTCTTGTTCCTGTCTAATCCTGTTCTTGCAGGAGATGAAGCGCTACGTAGAGATGGTGGAGCACCAGCCCGTGATGGCGCCCCGGCTCAACCACCTCACAGCCTACCTGCTGCTGCTGCGGCGAAAAAACAAAAAGGCAAAGAAGAAGCTGAACAAGTGCATCAAGGAATGCACGGCGTCATTCAATGTGCTCGAGCTGGACACGTGTCACCACACGCAGGCGGTATGGTTCACCAAGAAGCAGGACAAGACGCTGAATATGTGGTCGTCTCAGGCGGCCATGAATAAGATGTATGACTGGCATAGCACCAGCGAGGTCGACTCGATGCGTGTCAAGTTCACACTGCCACTGCCAGAGTGGAAGAACGCGTGAGCACATTTTAAGTCTGCAGTGTGTCGCGGCTGCAGTGTAGCTGGGCAGTGGGAGTGACATAGGCGTAAGTGTTGTCGTGTAGTCGGATTATATAATCAGCTCAGCAGTCTACACTGACTGATGTATCATAAAGAGTTGTCTCGTATTTTGCGGTGTATGTTATATATCTAATCATCACGACCATGATTGATTAAAAGAATCCACACTAAGTTTAGTGTACAAGGCGACAGTGTGTAAACACAACAGGACCGTTCCAATGAAAGGGGAAAAAAATTTACACGACAAATGTTATGATCACGACTTGAAAGACAATAATAAAAGGCTTACTTAGACATGTTTCTTCGGTAAATGCATCTGATACAATGCTGCTTGGCTGGTGGTGAGATCTGTTCAGTTGGGTCAGTTAAAAAATTGCATAACATGAAAATGCTTTTTAGATACAATGCACATAAAAATAGTTAAAAGAAAATACAATATTGTATTCTGTGTAAGAAAAAGAGGACATATTGCTCTTTGCGTTCATCTCATTGTCATCAGTAGAATGATGCTGGAGACAACGGGGCTACAATGAGGAGAAACCAACAGGAAAACCTTTCGCCTGATCATTTGCTGGCAGTCTTGACAAATAAAGCATCGGTGACATCTTTACAACACTGTTTGTCAACATCAAGTTGGTTAGCTTTGTTTTACATATTTTACTGCAGTACTCATCGCTTTACATAAGAAGTACCTTCATTTTAAATGACACATATACATTGGCTAACAATATCATAGTGGTTGTTAAAATACACGCACAAACGAAGAAAGTTATTGTATACATTTGTACAACTTACTACAATGTACTCGGATAAAAAGAATATTTCTACCTGATATGTGTAGCTTTTAAATGTTTGTGACTAGGAAAGTCATATATACATATATATATATTTATTTGGTTACATGATTGTAAACATGGACAAAGTGTATGCGCCGGTAGCATATGTGCAGTAAGCCACTAGATATGATTAACATGAAAGTTTTACGTACAGATATAAACAAATTGACGAAAGTGCAACATTTAAAAGTAACATTAATATCATATACTTTATATATATATATGTATACACAGTGTGTGCGAATTCTGAGGATAGTACCACTGTACCGTACACACCCTTGACACTCTTGATTTGAATACAGGACAGATGGACACAAGGACACCGTTTCACTATCATTCTTGTGAGATCATTTGCCTGATTTGCTCCTTAAACCCAAATTACTCTTTAGAAACCCCAAGAAAAATCCCGAACAAGTAATCTGACCATGACTTTGATAGACATTATCAAGACGAACATTGATCTCACAGGGACTTGTCTGATAGCCACAAAAGTAAATATTTATATACTTTGCTCCTTACAATTAATCTTGTATACTGAAACTTGTCAATGTAAGAATGTGCCACCACAACAGAAACAATGAATTTTAAATTATTACTCCTTAAAGCAGTGGATTCAGGTTATTGCATCTTCCATACGAGATCATTATCCAAGTGAAACACACCCCGGACAGTCAAACACTTAATCAAAATAGCCATGCCTGTCAGTTATCTGTCCATTATTAATTTAATATTCTTAACACTTTAATACATTTGTTGGAGGCTGAAGAGCCTGAATTATTGTCTGCAGTTTGAATGTTTTACTACAAAGCACTTAGATCGTAAACGAAACATTCAAACAGTAAACAAAAGCTGTAACATTAACAGCAAGTACTTAGAAAATTGTTCCCTGGACAGCATGTTGGTCACAATATAACAGCTTAACTGAACTTCCTGCCAATAATTAGCATTCCAAGCTTGAGAGGGTGAGTTTAGGGACCCGAGCCGATACAGTCGTATACAAAGTTATGAATAGGCTAAAAGTGCGGTCACGCAATTTTGGCATTTAACCGCAATATTTATTTATTTCATCAAGCACCCATTATGAAAATAAATATTTTGTGCTAAGATATCACATTATTCACAATCGTCTAGGGTCTGTGACAGCACTAAGTGTCAAACTGTCTTTACGACTTGTGCCATGTCTTAACATTATTACATGCCCACATACCCTTCCATGTGGACAATTTTCAAAATTTTAAAGTACGTTCCTGGGTTTATTTCTTTATTTAAAATGTTTTACAGACTATAATAAATATATTGAATTCATGGTGTCCTATACAGCTCGCAAAATTGAGTTTAGTTACTTACTGAAATTTTCAATGCATAATTTCAGCTGGTAGGCAAAATATACTTGTAATATTTTGAATACAATATTGCCGAAGCAAGCCACATGCTTTTTGATGTTCGACTTTCCAACGTTCAGGATAGCAGACATTCTTTTGAAAATTACTATGCTGGCAAATTCAGATAAAGGTACACAAACATACTGTTTTTAAAGTACTAATTCTTAGATGAATTCACAGATGGGATAATCAGTCAGGTAAACATCGACAGTTGTGAACAACCACTGACACCAATACTGTGTCCATGGATAACTCGTGCAGAAATGAACCTCATCACACACTGGATAAAATTGTGCCACCCTGTTTATATTTGTCTTCCAGGGTTACCACCCCTAGACAACTTGGCTCACCCGATCTTATTCGCATTCACAGGTTGGCTCATCATGTTTAAAACATGATTGTATATTATAACTGAATCTTACCCTCCTACGTGATACTAAATATCTAATAACATATCACCGAGATAACAAACAAGACGTATTAAATAACATGCACCTTTCTGCAAAACATTCGATTATTTTATCCACAAAGGTGAGTATTCGCCCCATGAAACTCTTCCATTCACCTAACGAGGACCCTGCAACACATCTACTTGAATAATCTAACTGACACAGGGAAGTGTAGCCTTTTTGCCACACGAATATCTACAACAAAACTTTACAGACCTGGTCAGATACAACATAATATCTACGTAGTCAACAACTGTCATCTGTCAAAGATACCTCAATGTGACATCCCTTCCAGTATGCCACTGACATTAATTCCCAGTTTTTCATTGTGACATTATCTTACAGCAAGTCACCGCGACATTATATCACAATCCCAATGACCAACTGTGAGTTAATGTCACAATGACCTTATCACCCAATAGGTCATTGTGACATTCTTCCCCAAAAGGCCACTGCAACATTATCCCCCAACAGGTCATCATGACCTTATCCTCCACTAGGCTACTATGACATCATCACATTTGTGACATTATCCCCAATATGTCACTGACATTATCATCCATTGTGACATTACCCCACAGTACACCATTGTGCCTTTATCCCCTGCTCCCTGGTACGCAACTGCGACATCACATACCATTAGGCCACTGTGACATCCCCCCCCCACCCGCATTAACCCTTTCCCCCCTGGCCAGTCACTAGTGGTGGTGGTGGCCGAGGGACAGCACTAGGGGCAGCAGTGTGCCGCCGACGAGGAACATCAGTTCACACTTGGTGAAGCCCTGGTGTTCCCGGATGATCACAGTGCCCCCTGTCGATGTACTGTGAGTCCGACCCATGTTTGCGAGTTCTGGTAGCACGTGTACGGTGGCGACGTAGAGAAACGTTCCGGCGGAGAAGAGCATCGCAATCCCCGTTGCATTCACGTCCGACAACATCTGCTTGTTTTGCTGCAACAGAGAACACTGGTTGAGGGGGCATCTCATTGTACAGGCTGAGGGGGCATCTCATTTTATTGGATGAGGGGGCATCTCCTACTGCCTGAGGGGCATCTTCTCATTGTACTGGCTGAGGGGGCATCTCATTGTATTGGCTGACTGGGCATCTACTACTGCCTGAGGGTTCACCTCATTGTCCTGGTTGAGGGGACATCTCATTGTATGGGCTGAAGGGGCATCACATTATACTGACTAAGGGGGCATCTAATTGTACTAGCCGAGGGGGCATCTCTTGCTGGCTGAGGGGGTATCTTACTGTACTGGCTGAGGGGCATCTCACTGTAATGACTGAGGGGGCATATCATTGTACTGGCTGAGGGGTATCTCATTGTACTGGCTGAGGGAACATCTTGTACTGGCTGAGGTTGAAGGGGCCTATCTGCACTGACTAACGGAGCATCTCACTGTATAGGCTGAGGGGAATGTCATTGCACTGGCTGAGATGATATCATATTGTGTGTGCATGAATGTGTGCGTGCATATTGTTATGTGGGTTGTGTAGCGTTTACGTACCCCACTCAGGCCAAAGTACGTTGCCATGGCGAGGATCGGCGCAGCGGCGGAGAAGATCATGAGGTGACGGCGTATGCGTGCACGGTCAAACTTCTCATGCATCAGAAACGTTGCGAGACCAAATGCAGCGGGCGCCTGCAGCAACACAAAGACATAGACATCGTCAGAGCACAACAACACTACTGGCGCCACCTGTTTGTTCTTACTCAGTTATGGATGTCACAGGGTTCTGTTCAGAAAATGCTATACAAAAAAGTGTTCTATCAGAGAGAATATGAGCCCCCATAGGAAATGGACCCGGGGGTCTATTTTTTATTATAGAATTTGGACACCTCTTATAGAATTTGGACCCCCCCCTTTTAAAAAGCTGAACTATATGGTAAAATAGTATAATGCAGTTCATAGATTGTAACTAGAATATCACAGCCATCATTGATAACACTTTTGTGAAAACATAATATGGACGCCCTTAGAATATGGACCCAGGATCCATTTTATATGGGGGTCCATATTCTATGGCACATATAGGATATGGACCGCATAGAATATGGACCGGGTCAAATTTATATGGGGGTCTGTATTCTGTACAACACATAGAAAATGGACCCCTATAGATTATGGAGCCAGGTCCACTTTCTATGGGGTCCATATTCTATGGCACATATAGGATATGGACCCCCATAGAATATGGACACCCGGGTCCAAATTATATGACGGGGGTCCATAATCTATAGAGAATATGAACCCAGGTCCATTTTCCATGGGGTCCATATTCTATGACATTCTAAATGTTGTTATTTTTAATTCAAATAACCATTTGTCTGCCAGTTGTGTTGATGGCAGTAAACAGTGGATGGGTTAAATTACAAAGCATACAAATGAGAAAGCTCTTAAAAATAATCAATTATACTTCAACCTGCTCTTTAATCAACATTATTGTTCATTCTAGATAGATTTCAGTTAATTCGCATTACAATAGCAACAATATACATTTCAATTACATGTACATGATTACGTCATTAGTTACACTGTTATTATTATTAAAGTGAGCTCCGAGACTAGTATTAATGAATCTGGCCCCTCTAAATTCCACCCTTCTTATCAGCTGTAATTACCCGTCCTGCCCAGCCACCTGCCAGTCTAGAAGACAGGCAATGGGTGTCAGAGAAAGCTCCTGCAAGGACTAGTACAAACCTTATGAAGCATTATGGCTACAAAGACTATGATTTCAACGTGCATCTTTGACATGCTGGCAGCGGCTCCCAGCGCCACGCCATCAGCTGCAACAGGCAAACAGTAGTTACAACGGCATTTTTACGACAACTTCTTAAAGATGCCATTCTTTTTTACTAATATAAAAATATAATAATACTTTATCACTGGCCATTAAACATGACCTTTCACGTATGGTCATAGCTTTATGTAGAGACCCGTCCACCTGTCACTTGGACGGGTAAAAACGAATGTAGACGGGTAGAAATATGGGTGGACGGGTGAAAAAATGAAGGAGCAAAAAAACAAAAAAAAGTCTTCCAAAACCATAGATATTGTAAGATATGCCTTGAAAGTGAGTGAAAATGGTGTCACATACATGTATGTGTTTGTAGTCCATTTCAGGTCATCAGACACATTTAAAAGTTTGTAAACTGGGTTCAGTTAACATCCATGTGTCCACCAAAACAAGTGTGACTGGCAGTAATTTTTTCCTGCATGAAGTCCTGCGTATGGTCTACTTACATCTCACAGAGAAATAAATAATGGTGTTGACAGTGGGAAAAGGATTTGGGTGCAATCATTGACAGTAACAGGGACTTAGCTAGGGACCTGGCAGCCCATTTTCAAAACTGGCAGTTGATACGATGGATAATTACAATTGACAAGACGGGTAGAATTTAGAAGGGGTCAGTTGGAAAATAGGTCCAAGGCTATGGATCCGGATTAATGACTATCATTGCCATGACCCGTAACAGACTAGTTGAATAAAAGAAGCATGTTATTCTCAGTAAGAGACAACATGTCTCATTGAATCATGTCAGTCTCTCGTTAAGAGACTAAGTGAGTAAACGAAGCGTGTTAAGAGTCTCACCGGCTGCGTGGACCACAAGGCCTATTGTCAGTGTTGACTTGTGTCGGTTCTGTTGTGTCGGAGATGCACATTCAGAGTCTGTCAACAAACACATGGATACATCAGTCGGCAACCTGTTTCTGTACATCGCAAACTTAGTTCTGTGCTATTCCACCAAATATGGATGCCCAGTAAAAACTTCAAAAAACTCTGCTGTATTTTGTTAAATAATGTCTCTTCGTTGATTAGTAGAGGCCAGTGAACCAGGGAAGCCAGTGAACACTGAAAGAGGGGAGAGGACCTCAATGGAACCTCCCTATTAAGGTCACCCTCTGAATAAGGCAAATGACCCGAATGGCAATATGGCCTTACTAGCTGAACTAATTCTGTGTATTCTATTGTTATTTTTCAGCAGATTATTTCTGTTACCGTTTGCCACTTTACATTGATGAATTTAAAGCTACTTAGAGACTGACTACGTCTCTACTCACCTGTGAACGAGGCAACATTCCTGGATTTAATGGCATCAAAACAGTGCAATTACAGAAATAATTTGGGACTGTCCTCAGATGACCTTAATTGCATGCTATCTGTTTTGCCAAGGTGGCTACAAAAGTGAGGTTCTACTGTACTTTTCTCAATGCACAACAATTAGAATATTAACCCTCCCGTGGTCTGAATGTCCGAATCAACCCAAGTTCCTTTTGTGGCCAGAATGACTGAATCAACCTGAGAACTGAGGCACATTTAAACAGCATACCGCAAAATGGTGTCATCAAATATTGGCATTTATTTTGACAGTTCGCACATAATAACATTGAAGTTTCAATGGCGTCAATAGTTTGAAATGAAGGCGATTTCCGTGTATATACAGCATTATCTGCCATGCGGCTTTGTACACGTAGTTGAACTCAGTGTCAAGTTCCATTTCCAGTCCTGCTTGTCATGATCATCATGCAGTGAATATATTTTTTGCTAACAAGATAAATTCTAACCTTTGCTGCGGGGATGAAAAACACGGAAGTACACACGAATTGCCTAAAAGAATGTGCCTGCTGGCGATTTCTACTATTAAATGCTAACTTTTTAGCAGTCTATTTTCTATAAATAAATATTAATGCATGGTGTGTTGACGCGGGTGGTTTATTTGCTCCTTTGTAATTACTGACATTGTTGTTATGTCTAACTTCAGTAATTCGGACTTTGATGGAATTTTCGTATCGAGTTTATAACAAACACTATCATTGAAGGGGAATGTTCTAGAGTACGATTACACATTTGAATTATAATAATGGCTTAATTATTCTGCTTGTATGACAGTTATGAAGAATGTCATGTGGAAAAATATTGAAAATACACAAACGTACAAAAAACTAAATTATTTCAGTTTTGTTTATTACAAACACGTAATTAGTTGTACATTTCATAGTTTAGTAATTTATTAATATTTTGTATGCAGCAACTATCCGTAAATTATTACTAATAAATATTTTTTTAACATTTGTTGAGAAATGTTTCAATATTTTTATTTTGTTAAACTTCATTAATTCAGATTTGGGTAATAAATTTACATATCTCGCACAAACTTGGCTATTTACACAAGGAATTAGTACTACAGCTGTAGTAAAAAGTTAATTTATATCGGACCAGAATTTATTTATTTATTTGCATTATGCAACTCAAGTACAGCACATGATTCGGTCACAACACAATCTCTCAATTAATAGAATTCAATAGCATTAATTTCCATTAATATGGCCTTGAGAGGGTTAAGATAAAGTATACTATTATACATTTATTATTATGATGAATTTATGAAGCACCATGAAGACCTGCTCAAAGACAGCAACAACATTAAATGTAACATAATTACAATTTATAATATTATAATATATATATATATATATATATATATATATATATATATATATATATGTCACCTGTATAATATATACATAGCGAGACAGCTAAATATGTAAAATAATTATGTTAAATCAATAAGGTAAATCAATAATAGAAACAAAATTAAATTAAAAGAAAAGAAATATAAAAATAAAATAAATCAATAAAAGTTCAAAACAGTTTTAAATAAATTAAAATTATTAATGATAAACACAAGATTATCTGCCGTGGTAGAGAGATACCCACCTGTTGGCAGACTGCCACCATGGGAATGTGAACCGCCGCCTAGTTGGTCTACAATCAGCATGAAGGTGAATCCCAGGACTAGAGAGATGCCGATACTTCGGCTGAAGTCTGAGCCTTCGTGTTCCTCGTGGTCATGGTCATGTAGCGCTTGTGCCACGCCCTGTTGGCCTGTGTTGACGGCTGTTGATACCAGCGTCGGGTGCTGATGAGCTGCAAAACAAACAGCAGGATATTGTTGTTTAAGACCGCTGAAATTTTACAAATAAAATCTAGTCAGGCTGCTTGAAAATATGTTAAACAAAACAAACACTGACCACTACTACTGTCAAGAAAGATTTATTGTTTATATGACAGCTCATCTCTCTTCAGTTCAGTGACATCTTCATTACTTTGTACAATACAATACAATACAATACAATACAATACAATACAATACAATACAATACAATACAATACAATACAATACAATACAATACAATACAATACAATACAATACAATACAATACAACTATTTATCCCTGTAAGGGCAATTACATTGTCGTTCAGACAGGCATTGTGTATAACATATGTAAAAATATGATATAAGATACACACACACACACATATATATATATATATATATATATATATATATATGTATATATATGTATATATATATATGTATATATGTATATATATATATGTATATATATGTATATCCCGTATATGTATATATATATATATATATATATATATATATATATATATATATATATATGTGTGTGTGTGTGTAAGACTCTCATTTCGCATTGTTAAAAGACTGATAGCAACAGCAACAGCAACAGGAATAAAAGATGACTTTGTACGGTTTGTTTTGCACATGGGACATCGAAAAGAATGTCCCGACGGCAGAGCCTCAAACATTGGATAAAGGACGTGACTTTCATCGACTAAAATAGAACGACGCTTCCTAAGAACTTGTTTTTCACAAAAGGTAGTGATGCCTCCCTGGATTGGATGTCTGCAATATTATTTTGTAGGTGGTCATACTAGTAAAAGAAGGTGAGTTTATCATGGTAAAATAATGTGATATGTGTGATGTAAAACAACATACATGTCTTCTAACATACAGACCACCGATGAGGCCATGCCCAATTGTGATTGAAATTTTGGTTTGTTCAATGTTGACAAAAACTGGTACAATGTCACAAAAATCCCCAAACAGTGCTTGAATAATTCTGAGCTATGTTATGACCTGATAGGGTTGAGCTGTAATCACATTACCTTGGCTTTGGATCCGAGTTCCGATTTGAAGCCACGCACATATGGGTGATTAGATAAATACTCTATTCAGTAAGATGATTTTACAACAAAAACTAATTTTAGAAATTGCTATTATTGGAGCGGTTCCAATTAGAGTTTATCTTGCAGTATTTAGTTATTTATGTCATCCACCCACCTTGCTGTGAAGAATACATTGTCTCTACACCTTCTGGAATAATAACAGCCAGTGCAGTGCCAACAAGCAGACCTGCCCCCATTACTGTCACCAGTTTTAATTTTTCCTGAAACACAAGTATTGCACCTCAGCGTGATTTTGGGAAAGCGACATGTATACACATTTCTTTTGCAAGGGTACTGAAGAGAAGAGTGGTATACAAATGTGTGTAATCACATGACTTCTTGTTCACACTGAATCATTTGAAAACATTGAAAGCAGATAAGCATGTCCTATATTTGTATGCAGAAAGTGGTAGTTTGACTTGTTGTTTCAAGCTGTATATGAAAGTGTAAATGAGGAACGTAACATTTGTTAATATCATCATAAAGATGGTAATCTCATCTACAAATGTGTGATGAGTGATGAAAAAAATATTAAATAAATAAATTAACATTTGCCATATTCAAATATAAATAATTCAAAAAGTATTCAAAACTCATGTGGGCATACAGCAATAAGTTTGTAGTTTGTTGTTAAATGTCAGCAGCTTTTAGGTTTTACGTGAACAACGTCACCACCAACTGCTAGATGTTGCCACAAAGTGCAAAAAGCACGACCAAAACGGACCTTGAAGAGGGCAATGAAGGTATAAAAAAGGTTTGGACCAGCAGGGCATCAGAATAGAAGTGTGTAAAATTATGAAACTCGATGATGGATTTCTCCTTTTTACAGTCGTAAATTAGCCTAGGATATACTATATTAAAAAGCAGAAATTCATCAGAGTTTTATCATTTGTTACAGCAGTTTTTGTGGGACTGTTTTTGTGTCCCGTTGCGGTGTTTTCGGGGTTTACACCAGTAGGTACAAACGCAAACAAACTGGCTTTGCAGTTGTCAGCAGTGTCGTGCCGGTGTAGCGTATAGTCGTGACAGGGGACTAACTCGACTCGAGGGAGCATCAAACAGGGGACGGAATAAAATATAAATAAAGCCAGACTGGTACCTCGGAAAAGGTTACTGCCAATGGAATGGATCCCGCTACATAACACCCTATCAACATGCTTAACGACAGAAGGATCAACACCCAAACGTCCTCCATTTTTCTAAAATAACAGCAACTAAAAGATTCTAAGCAGTCCAGGCGAACATAACGATCCGAAAAGTCGTGGCAATGTATTGAAGAGGGCGCTGCAGTCGTTACAGGTGACATTTATTTACGGACGTATTCCCGGCGTCAGATTTTCGTGTCGATATTGTCAATTAAAATGATTATGTGTGTTATGTAGGAGTATGATATAAAAATAAGTGATATTTAAATTGGTTCTAAATAAATTATTGGTAGGAGGATGCAGAATTCAATTTTGCCGTTATCACTGTATTAATTTGTTGCGAACATTTGTAACTTGATTTTGTTAATTCAATCATTTAACATCATCTTACGCATGTTTAGGTTTTATAAACAGCTCGTATTAGCAGACTTTTGAGGTCGAAAAGACAGCGCAGTCGGCATAAACAAACTGTTCATCGCTCAATCCTTGTGCACGGCGCAGTGACACATGAACCGCTGCGCTGCGACTGGCACAAATCGGAGCGCTAGCTATTTGGGACTAAAAATGCAATATTTGTTAAACATAAATATACCTGCGAATCCTGATTGATCATGTTTAGGGTTATAGTATGTGTGAAGTATCCAATATAGGCAAATATACAGTTAAAATGAAAAAATGTAGGTGGGTCCGAATTCTGCATAAGTGTCTTATTCCGTAACTCAACCATGTAAATTATCGAGTTTTGCCAACGACGTATTTTTTTTCAAGTGTATTTCTTATTTCAGACAGGCAGTTAAGCACATCATACATTATAAAATGCAAAACGTTTTTACTCCTCCAATAACTGCACGACTGTTTTCTTACTTGGGTGGTGAACATTCTTGTCGATAAACCTTTTTAGTGAACATTAGATAAAATATATGAATGATAATATATAATTATATATATATATATATATATATATATAATTATATATATAAATAGTATATATATATATATATATATATATATATTATACATACATTACATAATATATATATATATATATACATATATATATATATTATACATACATTACATAATATATATATATATATATACATATATATATATATATATATACATATATATATATATATATATATATATATATATATATATATATATAATATAATATAATTATATATTATCATTATTATATTATGTATATATATATATAATGTATATATATATATATATTATAGTTTATTATATATATATATATATATATATAATATTACTAATATATTACTAAATTACATGTTGATTAATATTTTTATTATATATATATATATATATATATATATATAAAATGAAATATAACTAACATGTAATTTAGTAAATTGAAAACTTTGTGAGAAAATGTAAAATTATAAGTTCTTTATATTATAATGTTTGTGTTGAAAATGCTGCCATGTGACATATCCATGGACGAATCCGCATTGTAGGCTCTACCGGAAGTCTTGGTGTTCAGGGCGTAGGATTTGTGATACAGATAACTTTTTGTCGTTTTTCTGCATTATAGAAAACACCGAACACACAACATGGTGGGTTACTCCACTAGGCAACGACATATATATGGTCTGCGCTAAGATATTAAACTTTATAATTGATTATTGCTGGTCCAGTTAACATTTGCAATATTTAAAACCAGCCGTGCCACTGCTATCGGTTGCTGTGCTTGCCCGTGCCATGGCGGCAAGTCTACGAATGCCATCTCTAGCCTACGGCACGTCATGACCTATGTTCTGCTTATGATAGAGATTCTGAGTACATCGGGTTAACAATCCATTATTTGAAACGGTTCACAAAAACAACGATACCGAGAATACGCTTGTAGACGTAGTTGCATAATTACAATACTGATGTGATGAGTGATATGCAAAATATGCAGTTATTTGTGGGGTATGGCCACATTTAATAACCTCAGTCATGTTTTAATAATATTGTGTCTGCACACGTGAGAGACCAAAAAGATGGTGCTGTTGACATAGACAAACTATTTATCGTTTATTACAAGTGCACAGACACAGCACGAGCACAGTAACACAGGATCACGTAATGCATACCCGCTGCAATGGCGGTGGGCACAAACTAGAGTGCTACACAGGGCTTTATGCAGGATAAAATTATTGCCAGTCACACAGGTATTGGTGGACACATGGATGTTAACTGTTACGCCAGTTTACAAACTGTTAAATGCATCTGATGACCTGAAATTGACTACAAACACACATGTGACACCATTTTCACTCACTTTCAAGGCATAACTAAAATATCTATGGTTTGGGAAGACTTTTGCTCCTTTTTCCCCCGTCCAAATGACAGGTGGACGGGTCTCTACATAAAGCTATGGTGCTACATGTATTTGGGTTTCAAAAAGTGTCTAAGTACAGATGCATAGACTAGTGTTGTTGTATGGTCATATTGCTGCACTTTGTGCAATATATGGTAAACACATAGTAGAATATACATACATCGGCAGCAATATAAATTGCTACATACAGATATAGCAACATAATACCAATACTTATAGATAACTTAGATTATACTTGGATGATGTGTTTCATTTTAGTGATACAGCAACCGACAGCAGTAGCACGGCTGGTTTTAAATATTGCAAATGTTAACATTCAGAGATGGAGTAATCGTACTGTGTACTCGTACTCGAGTACGAGTACTTTTTGAGTAATCGTACTCGAGTACATTACCAAAGTAATCGTACTCGAGTACATTACCAAAGTAATCTACTCACGATTACTTCTCACGATTAAATTTTTTCATATGAACAGTTGCAAGAAAATATATTAGACCGATAAAAATGGCAATATTAGAAGTAATTTAATAAATGTAATAATAATCAAGGTATTCATTTTCTATTATTGTTAAGCATTTCAGTTAAATAAATATTCAGTCAGATTTTCCTAATTAATACCTTCTCTTCACAGAGAAGCAACATCTCCTCACCCTACTGCTTAGTACAAAGTACAAGTTATATTGTGACAGTCCCTGGGAAGCACTGCAGGAGATAAGCATCCCCTAACATCTTGCTTTGTAATTTTAGAAGCCAGGCCACAGCCCCACCTGTACTGTTTGCTCTGTCAGTATGGTGTGAATGACTGGTCATATTTGTGTATTTGAAATTCTTAAATGCCTCCTATTTGTATTTGATTCAGAAACCATAAATTAAATTATTAATCCAGCATTAAATGATTCATCCAATACCTGAGAAAGTCGTCTAATTATTAATAATAATAACACCTGGATAGTGGATAGCAGTAATCAGTTAGAACATTAGTGACACAACAAGAATGACACCTAGGGATTCCATGAAAGTTGCCTTTATGTTAGAAACAGAATATTCATGAAAGTAATCATGAAAGTAATCATGATTACATTCTAAAGTAATCGTACTCGAGTATATTGTAAAGTAATCGTACTCGTACTCGAGTACATTTGTTTTCTGAGTACTCGTACTCATGCATGTTCAAAGTAATCGTACTCGTACTCGAGTACATTTGTATTGTACTCACTCCATCTCTGGTTAACATACCTAAAAAATATATAACTCGTACTCTTAATATAGGTGTATTTTCAGTTATATTTGTATAGTATCAGACACATTTGTCTGACCAGAAAATAACATACTTGGTTTTGGCTATATTCAGACACAATTTGTTGATTGAGAACCATATTTCTAATTTATCTAACTTGTAGCATGTATGCAACAAGTTAGATAAATTAGAAATTGTATACAATAGTTTCAAGCTGTTTTATATCATTGACTGAACAGAAGATGTTTGTGTCATCAGCAAATATTATTTTTTAAGAGTTTAGATACATTACACAT
Source organism: Ridgeia piscesae (assembly GCA_025642075.2). Lineage (NCBI taxonomy): Eukaryota > Metazoa > Annelida > Polychaeta > Sabellida > Siboglinidae > Ridgeia > Ridgeia piscesae. Next base: position 15,251 of record JAODUO010001018.1, read on the forward strand.
ATCATTGATATACATGAAAACACTTCAAATATAACAAACAATGTGACATAAACTGTATGAACATTCAAAAAGTGATTTAATTACCTTGTCCATTGACTTTGTCTTGTGTGTAGATGTTGAATTTTTTGTTTTCAGTCTCACACAATCCTCCTTGTGCAGCCCGGCAGGAAGCCAGAGGGCAGAACATACTCAGACTATGAGTCTGTCAACGAGTGCTTAGAAGGTAAGAGCAAAACGCAGGACAAAGCCCTGTGTATTTACTGCCAGTTGGCTATCTATTAAGGATGTGAATGTGGAATTTCATTTGAATCAATATTCTGGATATTTCGAATACTAATCAAATCGAATGCGAATATACAGTGGCTTCGAATTTGATTAGAATATTGATCTGTGTCGATATGCTGGGGCACTGCGTCATCCTCTGGCAGCTGGCACAAGTCGGAGTCGTCAGCATCGTGGCCATATACATCACTGCCATCGATCTTTTTGTTTATTTTCTGACCTAACCATGAAAACGACAACATATATCCGCCAAACCACTCCACGTATATCTTATGTACATATATACACATTAGGTTACAAAATAAAACCACTAACAGTACTGAAACAAATAGACTTCACAAAACAAACTCGTGTAAAACTCACCGGCAACGCAGTGTCAGCGCTGTCGGCAGCGGCTATGCGCAGCTTACCATAGTATCAGTATTGTGTTGAGGGTTCTTTTGTTAGCACTGTCGGGTTACTGTTTAATGTTAGGATTTCGGGTAAGTTTAGGGTTAGCTAAAGTTAGCTTAATATTACTTATGGTTAGCGTAAAACTGGAATTTGTGAAGGTCATTTATGTAGCGACCCCTGTGGTAAATTACCGATATTGTGGTAACCACCGAGCTACGCATTGCCGGCATAGATGATGTCATTCATGTTTTGTGCGAGTTGTTTTCTTAATTTTCTTCCTTACAGGGATTTTAATTATTTTATTTTGTAATCTGGGTTTGCATATCATGTAGATAAGATATGTAAGGAGTAGATATGTTGACATAATGTTGTCCTTTTCATAGTTAAGTCAGAAAGTAAAAGATCATCCGGAACTGATTTTGCTGCGGAGGACATAAAGGAAAATATTCAGGCAATATTCGTTTATACAGCTTCAAATTTTCAAATTGAATAGCAGAAAAAGGCTTGAACATTCGACATTTTAATATCTATATTATATGGTAGGCATGTAAATGCTGGAACAGTGATCAGTGGAAAAATTTCATGGGATCTATACCGATATCTCCATCTGCCAGTAATGTTGTGTGCAGTATCCAGTGAACATAAATAATACTACACAATTGTGATATTAACTCATGGTTGCAGTTGCTCCCTCTTGCAATGTATTTGTTCTTCAGTTTGATTCTAATAATTTAGGAAATATTCTTGGTACAGGGTGTATCCACAACATCACTAATCCCGCACATCTAACTTGTGTTTTTGGAAGGAAGATGTAACATCAAGATTGTATGTGGAAAAAACCAGCAGCTGAAACTTGATTGAAATCTGCTGTAAAGGTTTCCAGATCAGGTAATGCAGCTGAACATGCTGTACACTTGAACGGATAGTGTGTCTATTATTTATGCACATGTATGTATTACAACTAAAGTGTACTGTTTATTCATATACAGGTGTTTGTAAGATCTATGAGGAATACTTGAAGCGAATGAATCCCAACAGTCCATCCATCACATACGATATCAGCCAGTTGTTTGACTTCATTGACCAGCTCGCCGATCTCACCTGCTTAGTGTGAGTGCTCACGGACACACCTGCATCACTTAATAAATTATAAATACATGCATGCGTGACATCATATTACGTTACAACTGTGACATTCTGTTTTCATTTTGATGTGTGTTCTTTATTGAAGATAAAGAGGTGGTAGGGAAATTTTGAAAATCATTACCTTCCAATTATTTTCGCCTTCGTACAATGATTGAATTGATATTTATTTTTCAACAACAACAACTACTACTACTACTACATTATAAATACAGTGCATGCAATACAAATTGTTTAGAAAAAAGGGTAAAAGAAGTACAATACTTATCATGTTTAGCCTTATAATTTCTTAATTTCATACATAAAACATCTGAACAGTGCAATAGAAGGTGCGACAACACTACTAATTTTATGTGTGTAACCATACAACATTTAATATAAAAAACATTGTGACATTTATTGAGAATTTTTTTACTAAACTACATTTTTATGTTTGAGATTAGAGTAATTTTAAAATCAGCAGTTTTTGATAGATAAGCACTTGTTGTTACTGTGAAAGTTAAAACCTTGCATCTGTTTTTTTAACCATGAACTGAAAAACTGAATGCTTGTATTTTGTTATTTTATTTGTATTTTACTTGTAAACATCAATGAGCAGAATGTTACCGCGGATACGAGTGTGGAAATCAGTTTATCATAGCGCTTACACTAATCAGTGTTTAACATCCACATTGCAGCTACGAGAAGATATCATCGAAGTACGTGCCACACAACAAGGCATGGATCAAGGAAAAGATCTACATCCTGCTGAGGAAGCAGGCCGGCAAGTGATGTGTCCTCACAGGCAGGCACGCAGGGACGTTTCTTGGGTGCTTTCTATCCACGTGCACGGCAGACCTCCAGGGAGACCCTAACAACACCTGACACTGTAGACCCTCACGTGCCCCATCGCGACGGGTCATGTGCAGGAACTGTAGGCATTTTTCTAATTTATTTTTGTATGTACAATACGGCTTTACTAGTGCGTCTGTGAACGCGGAAATGCAATATTGGTTTACATAAATTATATGCCCGAAGTTGCACCATAAACACTAATCAAACGCATTTGGCTGAAGGACATTCTGATATCCGTGCTATACTTGTAAATTTGAATTAAGATTACCAGTATAAGGAACATCTTCTTTATACACTGTGCTGTTATACACATATCAGTTTATAATTGTTCATGTTAGCAGCAGTATGATCCGGTCCTGTGTTTCTGACTGAATTCAGTTATTTGTCAGCTAGAATCTGCCCCAGGGTGTGACAAAATATAAGTGACATCATCCGATTCACAGTAGATCTGTAGTATGGATACATACGGACACCTGGCAGTTTTCCTCTGGTATTACTGTGCCTTTTGTCATGTGTTTTCTTGGGATTGCAGTAATGTTCGGCAAATGACATGGTGCCGCCCTCTGTTGTCAAATTCTAACTTACAGGGTTTTCGTAACTGTCCAACAGATGACGATCCCAGATACATTTGTATTTGTAATACTATTGTGCTTTACAGAGCATAGTGACCGTGTATTCATGCTAGAACGAACGGAGAGCGCACACTAAAGTGAATCTCCTAATTGTCACGCAATACTTATGTTGGGTGCACTTGATCTAATCGCTACTCGCTTAATGCCACTGTTTTCGTTTGTCCTGAAAGGTGTGTCCTGTTCTGTGGTTGTTCTCTTGTGTGTGAGCTCCTGAAAAAGTTATTGGCATTCCTAAACGTGAGTGTGAAAGATGTAATGTATGATTGAAAACCGAGCAGACACTATCGTTTCACTTTGCCATCTGACTGTTTGTTTTATGGAAAAGCGTTGTACAAAGCTATGAGACAGTCTCTTAGATGGTAAGCGTTTTGTTGGTGGTAATAGTTGTCACGATTTTTGACGAGCCCATGAGCCGGTGATATGAGGCTGTTGAGAAAGTCATTACCTCAGAAGACAGCAGAGGGTGTAATGTCGAATGGTCAGTCGTACTGGCTACTACCCCAGTAATAAGCATATAAAAATTCGCACGAAATGCTACTCGTATGTCACGCTGTATAGGCAGGATCTCTTCCGTGATGTTTAAACGGAATGTCGCGTTTACTAGCGTCTTGGGTGTGTGTGTTGTGTTTGTTTGGAATAAATGAGATTTTTCAGTGATTGTTTTGTAAAGACAAAAATTATTTCGAAATATGGATTGTATGGCAACTACTTTGTGCTCCCGACTGCTAACACTCATTTACCCTAAACAATGTCGCGTGTATCGATGTCATTTTGACAGACGCCCCCAGTTCGTAAGCATCATAAGAAGCACAACTGATTTATGAAGTCATTGTGTAATTAGCTGGCACTTAAAACGGTAGCATTTCAAGACATCCATTACGATTTTCATAGAAAATTTGAATACGCAGATGGGACAGATTTGGCACGACACCACCACATGAGATGACTATTAGCGGCGGCCGGCGGATCGTAATAAACCGGATGAGTCCGCCAGTGGTGGGGTAGAGGTGACATTCTAGCATAGTGTTGAATCTGTGTTGTAAAACTCTTGCAAAAGGCCCAAATATGAACCATCTACCGCTGCCTGAGACAGCAAGGTGGAGAGATGACGGGATCGTGCGAGAGCGGCACCTTCGGGCGTTGCGAATGTGGAGCGGCCACAGCAAGGGACACAGGAAGGCGCTAAAACGTGAGCACCGCGAGGGACTGCTGTATGCGGAAGAAGACGAAGTGGCTTCTCTTGTTGGTGATATCGTCCGCACGAATACACTCCGTTTATAAACAAGCAAATGTGTATAGCACAGTAGACTGCAAGGACTCATCCATTCACCATTAGCTAAGACGCGGAGGCTGCTATGTAGAGGAGGATTACGCGGCATCAGTTGTCAGTGATAATGGTCGCACGGACACATGCGCACGCGCACCCACACAGTAACAAACGCGCATAAGATATACATATCTGATATTTTGTAGCGGTGACTATAGTAATCCGCAAAATGAAGAAACGATGCATTGCCAGGAACACTTCCGGTGATGCATACATACTAAATATAAACAGCAAACAAGTTTATTGTGATTCGCCACTGGCCTTTACAAAATGCAAAACGTGAACGTCTATGTACAGGCGATTCAATACAGACTTCAGGTATAGCGTCAACTGACTTGATAAACTACAATAACATAAGTAACGATTCACGGATTGTCACGTGACACTAGTAGTGTACTCATATTGCACTTGCCGCCGTCGTTAGACAGTAGTACCTAGTACCCGTTTTATGAGTTAAACGACGCCGTGGTATTATATATTCCCACTTGTCGTCCACTGCGAGTGTGGGAAACGTCTCTCGCTTATATAACATAGCACCACGAGAGACCGACTCTTCCTTGCACTCCATAATATGCTTAGGTAATTTGGCAACATTCTTCATACACAAATCAACGTCACCAGCGGTCAGCCATGGCGGTTTCTGCGACAGCCTCCATTTTTGCAATTACAAAAAGACGTCTGCTTCGATTAGCTGTTTCCGTCGACTAGCCCGTCGAAATTACTGTAGTGTTCCGTGTCCATGATGACCACGTAGTCTTTGAGTTCGTCCGTCAGCGGCAGCCGATCGACCTGGTACAACACGTTGGTCGCCAGGTGGCGTCGTATGCGTCGTCGGCACAGGTCCTTGAGTCGGCGCGGGTTGGCGCGCAGGTGGCGCACCCAGCGGAACATGACGCGATCAGCGGCGGTGTCCGAGTTGAGTCCGAGCACGCTCGTGTCCTGCCAGTCGGGGTCGACCCCGGCTGAGTAGAGCAGCTTGAGCAGTCCGTACGCCTTGATGGCGATGAGGCGGGTGATGAAGGCCCGCAGTGTGGCCGGCGTGAGGCCGTCAAAGCCGTACGCCTGCACGAGCACCTCGGCCAGCACCGTCGCCTCGTACGACACATCGTCCGCCGGCGGGAAGAGACGAGCGAACGACGGCCACACTCGGGCAACGTCGGCGCCGCCCTGCACCAGGCTCATGACGACCCTGAAACATCCAGTCACGCTTGTGTTATATATGTTTGTGTTGTACATGTGGTTAATGCAGAACGAACTGAAAAAGAAGTTCTTATCAAGTCCCCAGGACGGCTGAAAGCGCTTTACACTTAACTTCCCTGGCAGACCTGTTCAATCGAACACCATATCAACTTGTATAGGAAACATTGCAGGGAGTCAACATTAGTTGATTCCCTGATGTACGCATCACTCGGACAAGTGGAATGTTTATAGCTGTAGTTCTCAAGAGAGCGAGTTCAAATGTGTTAATAAAAATTGTGTGTTGACTAAAATATTTTAAATCTTCGTTAAAAGTAAACCATATTTATTCCACATTGAACGCGATTCACCTAGTTTTGTAAAAATAAGAAATCTTATTAACATAACCAATCATATCGTTGGAAGTATTGTAAAGTAACATTTGCATGAGTAATTATACGTCCGACCAATCGAACTCGCCGTTTCTAGTTACTTTCAAGAAACGACACTTCCATCTGGTCGGGCGACACCCATACATTCGATCGCACATGCAAACGACCCGTAGAAGTACGCCGTTGATATAAATTACGTCAACTGGTTAATATCCCCAAAGTTGCCATAAGATGGACGCCACCCCGAAAGAGGAAGCCAGGACGACCAAAGACAACATGGCGGAACACAGTAATGGCGGAGCTAGAAGAGATGGGGCACTCGTGGGGTGAGGCGAAGGCCGCAGCAAAGGACAGGACCCATTGTCATAGCTTTATGTCCCATTGGTGACGAAGAGGATAAGTAAGTAAGTACCTTGTCGCGTTCTCCGGGACGACATCGACAGGGTCATAGCGGGAGTAGGAGCGGTAGACGTTGGAGAAGTATCGGCGGTAGAAGGAGCCTCGCTCTACGTCCACGACTCCGAGCACGGCGATTTGCAGCGGTGTATGACCGCGTCGGTCTAGCGTGTCCGGGTGTGCTCCGGCGGCCAGCAACACGTCGATGCACTCGGCACTGCCCCGGACCGCCGCAGCCACCAGCGGCGGCACGTCGTCGTCCTGCGAGTAGCCGTCGACGCCGCAGCCGGCGTTCACGAGCGCCTGCACCGACCCTTGGGCGCCGGCCAGCGACGCGAGACACACGAGCCCGGCGCCGTGGTCGTCACGGCCCGCCGCGTCGGCCCGCAGTGCGAGCAGGAGGTGCGTGGTGAAGACGTCTCCACTCGCGACGGCCAACTGAAGGACTGGCGTACCGCGGGCATCGCTCACGTTGGCATCGGCGCCGCTGTTGAGGAGGACTTCGACACAGTCGCCGTGGCCGTGGACGACGGCGTGTACCAGTGGAGCGACGGCGCCGGCCACGCCGTTCAGGTCGGCGCCGGCAGCCACCAGCTTCTGCACCATTTTCTTGTAGCCCTTCTCGCACGCGATGCTCAGCGGTGTCATGCGCGTGGCGTCCAGCAGGTTGGGATCGGCGCCGTGGTCCAGGCAGATGTCCACTGTCTCGTCGTCCTGCGACAGAAATAGAGCCAGTGGTTGTCACTCACAGAGTAATCGAAATGGGCGGTATATAACTTACGGGAGTGAAGTTTAAAGCTCTTTTTCGTCATGTGGTTTGTGTCGCGATATTTAATATAGCTCTCTCCCTCTCCCTCTCCCTCTCCCTCTCTCTCTCTCTCCTCTCTCTCTCTCTCTCTCTCTCTCTCTCTCTTTATATTTTGTAAATATTTTTCTTGAAATATCTACAGCATGAACAGGTCTATTTTCTAAAAACGTCGGTAAAGACTAAAATAAATAAGTCAGTGTGATCGTGTCTATCACTTTACCGTTTAATTACTAGAATGCGCCATTGCCTATTATGGCGCGCCATGTAGGCCTACTTACTATACTTTATACATAATACTTTCATACAGATACGCCCAGCAGAATGCTCAAATGGTGTCAGCTATTGAACTCTGAACTAATCTTACACATAGTAAACAAAGATGGTGTCCCGAGGACCACAGTGATTGCGGCAATGAAGACGAACAAGTATCCGCGCGAGGGCGGCACCGTCTACGTACGTTCTGTTGGACGGCAATGTGGAGCGGACAGCGGCCGTTTGCGTCGATGCGGTTCACGTTGGCGCCACTGCCCAGCAGCGTCTCGACGACCGCCTCGTGCCCTTCGAGGGCGGCCAGGGTGAGCGGGGTGTCGCCAGACTCGAAGCAACGGTTGCGGTTGAAGAGGTTCGTGAGGGAGCGCACCTCGCCCACCTCGTACAGCTTGATGGCCCGCCGGAAGCGCTTCTCGTGCGGCGGACGCACAGATGCGCACCCGCCCATGGCTGCTGCAACGGAAGTAACGTAGCGTGTTATATAGAAGCACTACAACAACTACTAATAGTAGTATTAATAATAATATAATATATTTAATCCTATCGCCCATTCAAATAATAACAGTTATAATAATACAGTGACGTCTGCTGCTTTTAAAGTGAAGCTAGATAATCGCTCATTTTCTAAAACATTTTGTACAGCGATGTGAGCAACGAGTGTTGGAATAGCGCTTTGATTTGATAGGGCCCCATCCCAATCATCGTTCTTGGGCCATGCACAATGGTTATTGTAAGTGAAATAATAACTAACACAAATTTATTAATATGGTAACATAATAATTATGTAAAACATGCAGTCATTACTACAAAATAAAATGTTATTGTCGTAAAATATAAATAAGTGAATACATAAGCATAACTACAAGTTATTAAAACAATAATTCCATAATAATTTTATAATAATAACTAAGTAAAAATAAATGTCTAAATAATTAATTACGATTGTCGAATGTTTAAATAACTGCTAAAAAGGCGAAGATTCATACATAAAACGTTTGTTGATTGTTTCTGGCGTTCGTGATTTCATTGTTATGGATACACTAAAGTCAAACCCATGTAAACATACAATTCAATCACTTGAGACTATAGATGAGTCGGAGAGACTAAACATGTGGGAGATGCGCGTGGCCATGATACCAATGAATATCGGTCGTTGAACGGAAATAACTGTAGTCTATCAATCATGATGTACCCCTCGTCACACAGTCATGGGCGTCAGCCAGGAACGGTACCGCAGGCTTACACGAATTATAACTACAGGAACTAGGAGGTCGACCGTAAGGACTCCAACCGCGTTTAGACCCACACTTTCAAACCAAGCTCACTGGTCGAACTCATTTTAAGGCATGCTACGTATACAAGCAAGAAGCTTGTTTCCTTTCTGCAAGTAATATTGAATAATTTTTCGGTGATAAGTACAACGCGCTATGTCACGTGGTGTGTGGTGTGCGAAGTTGCTCTGTGTGTTTTGCTGGATTCCAATAATTAGTTGAGTGTCACTTGAACTTTGACCGTAAGTGCAGAATTAACGAATTTCCCTAGAACTACCAACAGTGGCTCAGTGTGTAGTATAATACTGCTCTAAGCATTTAAATCCCGATCAGCGAAATCAGCATTTCCAAACCTGCAGATAAATGTTGCAATTTGTGTATATATTTTACAGATTCTGTCGTCCACTGTTTACTCTGCGTTATACAACGGCGATTTCTTGTAGATTCCCACACAATAATAAGGGTCTTCCGGTCAACTATTTCAACGGTTGTTCATCCGTTGTCACGATGGTATTGTGCCAGGCTTGCTACCACAAACTCTGTTCAACATTCTTGGAACGCACCATTTCACATACTGATACACATATCACCTTTCGACATTTCATCAAGCTTAGGCCTAACGTGTCTCATATTAAAGCAGAGAACGGGAAACCTAACTTTGTGGTGGGCTCTATTCAGCCACCAATATATCAACATCACACAAGTCTACGGAAAATAAGCAAGACGCCAGTCTACCAGATAACATCTAGGAATAGTCCGAACACACCCGTCTCGTGTAACAGGTTTTGTAGCCTTGATTCGGCGAAAGCCTTGTCAAAGCATTTGT
>JAODUO010001018.1:30000-45000 GCA_025642075.2 Ridgeia piscesae
TTCTGTACAGGATAAGTTGATACATCCTTCTGTACAGGGTAAGTTGATACATCCTTCTGTACAGGGTAAGTTGATACATCCTTCTGTACAGGGTAAGTTGATACATCCTTCTGTACAGGGTAAGTTGATACATCCTTCTGTACAGGATAAGTTGATACATCCTTCTGTACAGGGTAAGTTGATACATCCTTCTGTACAGGGTAAGTTGATACATCCTTCTGTACAGGATAAGTTGATACATCCTTCTGTACAGGATAAGTTGATACATCCTTCTGTACAGGGTAAGTTGATACATCCTTCTGTACAGGGTAAGTTGATACATCCTTCTGTACAGGATAAGTTGATACATCCTTCTGTACAGGATAAGTTGATACATCCTTCTGTACAGGTAAGTTGATACATCCTTCTGTACAGGGTAAGTTGATACATCCTTCTGTACAGGTAAGTTGATACATCCTTCTGTACAGGGTAAGTTGATACATCCTTCTGTACAGGATAAGTTGATACATCCTTCTGTACAGGATAAGTTGATACATCCTTCTGTACAGGGTAAGTTGATACATCCTTCTGTACAGGTAAGTTGATACATCCTTCTGTACAGGGTAAGTTGATACATCCTTCTGTACAGGGTAAGTTGATACATCCTTCTTACAGGGTAAGTTGATACATCCTTCTGTACAGGTAAGTTGATACATCCTTCTGTACAGGGTAAGTTGATACATCCTTCTGTACAGGGTAAGTTGATACATCCTTCTGTACAGGATAAGTTGATACATCCTTCTGTACAGGATAAGTTGATACATCCTTCTGTACAGGGTAAGTTGATACATCCTTCTGTACAGGGTAAGTTGATACATCCTTCTGTACAGGATAAGTTGATACATCCTTCTGTACAGGATAAGTTGATACATCCTTCTGTACAGGATAAGTTGATACATCCTTCTGACAGGATAAGTTGATACATCCTTCTGTACAGGATAAGTTGATACATCCTTCTGTACAGGATAAGTTGATACATCCTTCTGTACAGGATAAGTTGATACATCCTTCTGTACAGGTAAGTTGATACATCCTTATGTACAGGTAAGTTGATACATCCTTCTGTACAGGATAAGTTGATACATCCTTCTGTACGGGGTAAGTTGATACATCCTTCTGTACAGGGTAAGTTGATACATCCTTCTGTACAGGTAAGTTGATACATCCTTCTGTACAGGGTAAGTTGATACATCCTTCTGTACAGGATAAGTTGATACATCCTTCTGTACAGGATAAGTTGATACATCCTTCTGTACAGGATAAGTTGATACATCCTTCTGTACAGGATAAGTTGATACATCCTTCTGTACAGGATAAGTTGATACATCCTTCTGTACAGGATAAGTTGATACATCCTTCTGTACAGGATAAGTTGATACATCCTTCTGTACAGGATAAGTTGATACATCCTTCTGTACAGGATAAGTTGATACATCCTTCTGTACAGGATAAGTTGATACATCCTTCTGTACAGGATAAGTTGATACATCCTTCTGTACAGGATAAGTTGATACATCCTTCTGTACAGGATAAGTTGATACATCCTTCTGTACACGGTAAGTTGATACATCCTTCTGTTTCAGGATAAGTTGATACATCCTTCTGTACAGGATAAGTTGATACATCCTTCTGTACAGGATAAGTTGATACATCCTTCTGTACAGGGTAAGTTGATACATCCTTCTGTACAGGGTAAGTTGATACATCCTTCTGTACAGGATAAGTTGATACATCCTTCTGTACAGGGTAAGTTGATACATCCTTCTGTACAGGATAAGTTGATACATCCTTCTGTACAGGATAAGTTGATACATCCTTCTGTACAGGGTAAGTTGATACATCCTTCTGTACAGGGTAATTGATACATGCTTCTGTACAGGGTAAGTTGATACATCCTTCTGTACAGGGTAAGTCCGCTCAATACTCACATATTGTAAGTATCGTTCAACGCCTACAGTCATGCAATGAGTTATTGGTAACCGGTTCGTGCACATAACCGCATATCTCAGCCAGGACCGTTTGGAAATGCTAACAATGTTAACTAACTCTGAGTACCGATGTATCTGGTGTATTGTCGTTCGGATTACGGCAATCTGGGTCCGGACTAACGATGTTACACGTTACAACTGAAATTCGGTTTACGGTCAACTAGGTAATACAGCCGCCCTGCAATTAAGATCAACTTATCACTGTCCTTTTGTATTTCCATACGCTATGAAGAACTGGAAATTAATCCCACTAGCACGGTCACCTCAATATTCAGGACACTTTCGCCCGGTTTCAACTGAAAAGGGTGACCTAACAGCAAGGTGCCGTGGTGTACGTAATTACGGTTGTGGTCTGGCAGCAGACGCATCGTAATTAGGTGTATATGTATCAACCATCTACTGACATACCGCGTCAACTAATCTAATCCACGGCGTAATCCGAGTAGGGCGAGGGATTTGCAAAGACACGGAGGTAGGCCAACTCGTCTCCTTGTAGCTGGCCGACTGACAGCCGGAGAATGCCCGCGACGCGAGATTCGCCGTCGGCACCTGGTGCTCCGCCCGACAGCCCCGGCAGCGTGCGCTACGGCGCTTAAGTGCAGCGAACACATGTTCCGTCGGTGCGCTGTCAGGTCGCCAATCCCAGACGATCGCTGGCCGCGCGCAGGCCCTCAGCTCCCGGGACACTGGCAAGGCCTGCCGGTCCAGGGTCGCCACAATGTCCGTGCCAGACCCCATCCAGCCGTCGACCCGAGAAAAGTTGCTGCGTAGAAGCAGCGCCTTTGAAGTCAAATATACGTCAACAAATATTAAATTGAGTACGGCGTGAGTGGTTGGTCAGTCGGGGTGGGGGTGGGGTGCCAAGGCTTTCTCCTCCCGTTACAGGACTCGTACAGAGGTCACGAGTGGACCGCCGAGAGGTATTCTGGGTAGGCTACATATGGACATGCCCAAAGAAAGAGTATTTTATACCAAAGCTGCCTAGCTAGCAAAATTAGCCAGTCGATCGTAATTACGATTTTTTTGTTATTATTAATACATGATTTGATGAAAGACCACAATGACATGCTCGTCCGCCATTACTCAAAGAGTACCCTACAGAAATGGCATTATGCAGGTTGTTCGAATTTCTGTGAGGACATACGTATTGCTGAGTGAGCAGAACTTGTGTGTTTGCGCAGCGTCGCATCTGAGCTGGCAAATTACCACAGATGACCGTCGGTGTTTGTCTGTGTATTGATACATGTGTCATTTACATTGGTGATGTAAAAACGACATGTCACTGTCTGATACAAGCAGAAAGTAAGTGGCGTCAGGATTAAACGTGGCTTGTGTGAACCTGTGGTATTATAATTTCACGAATTTTCTACGTCACGTTTACCAGTGGATGAAAAATATTCTGTGAAATTTTCGATAACAGGTCTATTTAAATTCGATAGGAAATGAAGGAAACGTTATAATGGCCGCCTATGGAAAACGCAAATGTGATCTTACGTCATTTTATCAATCGCGTAATTTTCCCGACTCTCTCGTCTATCATCTCAGATCCAAAGTTCCAGCAGAAAGCTGTGTCACATTAACATGGTTTCACCGGGTACGGTTTGGACGTAACAACCTTGTTGAAATCGTTGACGTCAGCACGACACGTCTCTTCTCGTTTAATTGTGTCGTTTCACGCAGCGCCTTCCCCTGGGTCGTGTGTTCCTTCAGCCTTCCCAGGCCGTTGCACTCTCTGAGCGGCCTCGTGCCGTGGCGACGTACGTGTCGCGGAGGGCACTCGGTCATAACACTACTTACATGATTTTAATTTCATTCATTATTAGCATATACTAATAAAAAATACGTTGATGCTGTACAAGTCTAAATTTTGAGCTCAAGCCAGCGTTGACATTGGCCGCATTATGCCTACTCCGGTCGAAATTCCGAGAGGAGTGTGCAAAGAAATGTCCACTTGTTCTGCATCAAACGTCCACTTGCTCCACATTAAATACCCACTTATTCCTCCTCACACACCACTTGGTCTGCATCAACAACTGGAGTATAATCTTTGGTCACCATTGAGTCAAAACGTGCGTAACATTCCATAAGTATTTGGCTCCAGACGCTGTGTAGGTCTCAACCGGGAAGGAACCGCACAGGTCCCGGCAGACTGCAGGATGCAAAGTCCCGTACGCCTCGCTGGCAGCAACAGACGGGACTCGGGAGGGAGTCTCGGGTCTGTCTCGGTACGACGACGTCCACAGAAACAGAAGTCCAGGATCGCGTGGCCGTAAACAATGTAACTCGACACGAGTCGATGGAGTGCCATGCCTCCCTCCTGGGGGCGATAAACACAGTCGCCGCCACATCTGCTGCCTGTATACCGTCAGGTTGAGAACACAGACTCTATTACACACACGGAAACGCTTCACGATTGTGGTCTTCCTTTAGAGGACATAACAGTAACTGAAATGTCATATTCATTGTAACATATGGACCAAACGTGCCAAGTAAATGAACACATTATATATATATATTGAAAATAAGCACAATATCAATACATATATAAGCCGAACTAATGTGTTCATTTACTTGGCATTAAATTAATTAAAGTATTTTTCCACACTGTGTTATATTCATTTGTTATTATTTCACGCAAAATAAGGTAGTGTCTTGTAACAGTAACAAACTAAAAAAACACACACACAAACGCGCGACGCACGCACGCACGCACACACACACACACACACACACATACACACATACACACACATAAAATTATATATATATATATATATATATATATATTTTATGTGTATATATATATATATATATATATATAATTTTATGTGTGTGTATGTGTGTGTGTGTGCGTGCGTGCGTGCGTGCGCGCGTTTGTGTGTGTGTTTTTTTAGTTTGTTACTGTTACAAGACACTACCTTATTTTGCGTGAAATAATAACAAATGAATATAACACAGTGTGGAAAAATACTTTAATCGTGTTTAGCATTATAATTTATCACTTCTCCGTAAGCATCTGTAGTCGAGTGTAGTTCTTTGATAATGATCACGCGTTGACAGGTGCCGTGGGACATTGCATAAACTGTTTTTCATGGGTGCATTTTGTATAGGATTACAGGGAAAGTGAACAGTGTTTGTAACGAGCAGACTGAGGTACGACTGTTTGATAACTATGCACAGATAGGTTGCTGTCGTTGAAACCTTGCCAGAAACGAGGGCCATCATTTAGGCGTGGGGCCATGACTACAGAGCGGCGCAGGTATCGATGTCGCATCATAACTGGCAGTGATGGAATTTGTTTTACGACCCAATGCCTTGGTAACATTTTACAGAAATGTGGACAGAATAGTTGCGTGTTGGTCGTGCCACAGTCCCGGGATGCAGTGCGTAAATCAACGTTTTCAAATGTGGCCACCTGGGCTAGGTTTTTGCATATGAACATTTGCCAAGCATTTGGAGTGAAGAGGTTGTGAATAAATAAATAAATAAATAAATAAACATAATATAATATACATATACATATACTATATATATATATATATATATATATATATATATATATATATATAATATATATATATACATACGGTTAAAAGAAAGCAACCGACAAGTAAATATCCATAAACGTCATCTTATGGTTTCGACGTAGGACAAACACGATCATATGAACGAGCGCTTTTCATAAACCATAATATTAACTGTATTTATATATTTTATGGCACCATAGAATAGCGCCATACGTCTGTGTGGCCTTTGAATTAGTGAGATTATTACTCGTACTGCGGGATATATTGGAGTTCATGTTGAAATGTGTAAATGCGAAGCATTGCAAATGCTTTATTGCTACGAACGTTGCAGTCCAATCGCGGCTATAATTAATCAGATTCGTCACTGAACAGAACATTGCGTTAATGTTTGCGAGTTTAGTCAGCACTTGGATAGAAACGTCAGCACTCAGGCGACAAATGAACCGGTTAATAGGCACTGGCGTCAAGACGGAGACATGGAGGGGGTCGCCATGCCCACAGGCCATTGATACGCGTGTTTGTTCCCAAGAACTCTATGGGGATTTTCGCGACGGGAGACAAGACAAATGCCATGTTTTATCACTCAGTATCGAAGGATGACGTTAGCATATACTGCATTTCCGTTATAATCGCGAACTTCGCCGTCAAGAATTCTTACCATAAAAGTGTGAGAAAAAGGAAAGCCGCACGAGACGCATGAATAATGAAACTGTGAGAAAGATGCTAAATGATGAGGCATTGAAGTAATTAGTACGGACGGGGTGTGAATTTACTCAACAATCTGCCCGCCGTGTGATGGAATGGCGATATAGCGATATGTGTTGTCCTCGTTGTGTTTGATGCCGTCCAGTGCACGTCTATAACACATTTAGCATGCGTTGGATGACGATATAGCGATATGTGTTGTTCTCATTATGTCTGATGCCGTCCAGTGCACGTCTATAACACATTTAGCATGCGTTGAATGACGACATAGCGATATGTGTTGTTCTCATTATGTTTGATGCCGTCCAGTGCACGTCTATAACACATTTAGCATGCGTTGGATGACGACATAGCGATATGTGTTGTTCTCATTATGTTTGATGCCGTCCAGTGCACGTCTATAATACATTTAGCATGCGTTGGATGACGACATAGCGATATGTGTTGTATCTCATTATGTTTGATGCCGTCCAGTGCACGTCTATAATACATTTAACGCACTGAACGAACATTGCGATATTTGTGTTTAGTCACATTTGGATAGAAACGTCAGCACTCACGACAAATGAACCGGTTTGGGCACGGGCGTCAAGAGGGAGACATGGAGGGGTGCCATGCCACTACCATTATGCGTGTTTTTTCCCAGTGCACTCTATGGATTTTCGCGCGGGAGACGAAAATACCCGATGTTTTATACTCATTATGAAGGATGCCGTCCAGCATCTATGCATTCCGTTATAATCGTTGAATTGCCGTCAAGGAATTGTTACCATAAAGTGTGAGGAAGCCGCCAGACGCATGAATAATAAACTGTAGAAAGTGCTAATGATGAGGCATTGAAGTAATTAGTACCGGGTGTGAATTTACTCAACAATCTCCCCGCCGTGGATGAATGCGATATAGCGATATGTGTTGTCCTCGTTGTGTTTGATGCCGTCCAGTGCACGTCTATAACACATTTAGCATGCGTTGGATGACGAATAGCGATATGTGTTGTTCTCATTATGTTGATGCCGTCCAGTGCACGTCTATAACACATTTAGCATGCGTTGATGACGACATAGCGATATGTGTTGTTCTCATTATGTTTGATGCCGTCCAGTGCACGTCTATAACACATTTAGCATGCGTTGAATGACGACATAGCGATATGTGTTGTTCTCATTATGTTTGATGCCGTCCAGTGCACGTCTATAACACATTTAGCATGCGTTGGATGACGACATAGCGATATGTGTTGTTCTCATTATGTTTGATGCCGTCCAGTGCACGTCTATAACACATTTAGCATGCGTTGGATGACGACATAGCGATATGTGTTGTACTCATTATGTTTGATGCCGTCCAGTGCACGTCTATAACACATTTAGCATGCGTTGGATGACGACATAGCGATATGTGTTGTACTCATTATGTTTGATGCCGTCCAGTGCACGTCTATAACACATTTAGCATGCGTTGGATGACGACATAGCGATATGTGTTGTACTCATTATGTTTGATGCCGTCCAGTGCACGTCTATGATACATCTATAATGCATTGGATGACGACATAGCGATATGTGTTGTCGTCATTGCGTTTGATGCCGTCCAGTGCACGTCTATAACACCTCTATCGAATGCACAGACGACACGTTGTATAAAGTATCTGTAGTAAAGGCACTCGTGCAAGGACCACGGTTAGTTTCCTTTACTACCAGAGTAGCCACGCATACCTGCTTTGGCAAGACGCGATACCTGAAGCACTCATCGCGAACAACCTCTTATGCTACACCACTGTGAGTGCGCTCACGTGTACAAGAACTGTGTAGGACACGTTTACACAACGTTCTCTTGATTGACGTCTCGACTGCGCGCTGTTTGTCTTGGCCGCCGTGTGTATAAACTCAGCGATCGCTGGTTAGACTGGCAACCGTCGGCCGGCAGATGTGGCCTTCTGGACGTCGTTCCTTGTGTTTTCACTGGCACCCTACATAAACGTAATTTACGACCATTTGGACGGTTCTACCAACAGCGCGTCACTGCGGGACCGCGGCGTCATGTTGTTTACCCGCGTTACCGGACCATCGTATTTATTGGGTACACATCATAATGTCCCGCGTATCTCTCTGTACAAATAAGATGCATATCAAATTAAACACTCGTAGCATCTACAAGCCGGTTGTCGTGTAAGCCTATACTCTCTCGAGTGGTGACGTTATCCCCAACTACGCCGTATAGCGATCGCGTCCGGTTAAGTGGCCACGACAACTCAAGGCTCGCCGTTGATAGAATCGGGAATTCCGTTGTTGAACGGTCAACTTAGGTTCGCGTGAATGCGTTCGCGCGTGTAACGTGTAAACGACACAGCGGGTTAAGAGGGGTCATCTCTAGCTGACCACTGCACCCACCTACCGGTAATCTATCGTTTCCGTCCACAGGCTATCTCGTGACGTTTCAGTTCCGGGTGCGCCAACATAGCCATTAATTAACCACGAACTTTGACAAACGGCAGCTGGCCAGTCGTCTAACATGACACTGGACAGTGGGCTGTTCTGACCGCCAGCCCCTTATGAGTGGACGCCCCTCTGTCATACATTCCTTGTCCATATCCGGGTGAGGAAACCTGTTTATTTTATTTATAATATTTATATTCGGCCACTTTAATCCCTGTATTATTATTATTATCATCATTAATATTACAGTTAATGCTAAACTGTTAATTTCCGTGGACACATTTCGATCATCCGCGTCCACTTAGATATATTATTTGAAACCCGATACACGCGTCTAAACAATTATTATATCGGTGAACACGTGCACGTGATCCTCTCGTATCATGACACGTCAAACCATAAAACACTCGCGTAGTAATTACGTCTCCTTGAGTTGTTATATATCGCTTTATACAATATCGACACGGCCGCGGGTCACATTACATAACGCGCACGCTCTGTCAAGATCGAATGTCATCTGCACTGCTGCCTTAGCTAGCTGCCCCGCATTCACAATGACAACGCCGGCTGAGCTTTCCATTGCATCAACGCTTCGCGAGTCGAAGACGCCAAACTTACTCGACCCATTAACATCCCTGGCTTCCCACACCCATCCCACCCGACCCAACGTAACGACGGTAACGTGTGCTTTCCCAGTCCCAGTCCCAGTCCCGCCTTCTTCCCCACTCACACAAGAGCGGCGTCCCAACGGGCTAGCGTCGATTTCTCGCCAACGAAACGACAACTCCCGCGATAATACAAATCGATATCACAAATCGGCCCCTACCTGTGGCAGCAGACGACTTTCAGCCACGTTTATTAGCGGCAAACCACCGCCTCGCAGCGATCATAACGCGTAGCAACAACACACCGAACTGGCGCGGCGTCAATACATCCGTGGTGGCGGAAGCGCTGGAAAGAGCCGCCGAGTGAGCCTGCGCACAGCCGACGCCAGTGCGCCGCTTTCGATGTTTTCGTTGACCTACATACTTCGAATACCTGATCCGATCCGTGGCAAAGTTCGCCGGCCGGTTACTGCCTCAGCCACCGCGCGCGCCTCGTCCCTAATGCGGTCGCTCGACATCTGATTGATGTAAACAAGCCGATAGCGCAGCGTGGCGTAGATTAACCGTCCATTGTGTGTGCGGTTACTCAAGTGTAAAGCCGTAAAATCTCGCGACATCCGATATGCGCGCGCTCGTGTCGCAAATCAGGGGTAGGCCCCCTAGTTGTTGTTTGCGATGCGAGAGGAAACGCGGGGCAACGTACTGGTTTGTATCGGACAGCAGTCTCACTTATTTGAACAAATTAAGTACATGTCAACCTTCAGTACAAACACATAATTTACGAATCAAAGCATTAACTGGAGCATAAATTCTCTTGTAGTGTCTAGCTAGCTATACTATCATCATGACCGTCACCGTCACCGTCACCGTCACCGTCACCGTCACCGTCACCGTCACCGTCACCGTCACCGTCACCGTCACCGTCACCGTCATCGTCACCGTCATCGTCATCGTCACCATCATCATCATCATCATCATCATCATCATCATCATCATCCCTGAGATTATCAATGATAATGATGTCCAAGATTTTACATATATATATATATATATATATATATATATATATATATATATATAAACTGTGGACAGTATTTGATCATTACAGCAATACAAAGTTTGGGATGAGTATATCCTTGAACTTCTTACAACCACATATAATTACATTGCTTTTAGTACTGTTATTTTTCATATCATATTCTATACCATACGCTGAACACTCTGACAGCAACCTACATGTAGTTACTCCCATAGATGAGGCAGCCAGGGGCACTACCTCGGTAAGTCATAAGTTTACATCAACTGATTAATTACTCCTGCCCCTGTTGTGCATCCCAGCATTTACACTGTTACATTATCTTACGATATCATCCATGTAAACACATGCAAAAATGGGGAGATAATTCCACCTTGACGTACACAAATTGGTTTAGGACATGTGTAGCAAACTCGGGTAATACAATATTGCAAGATATTACGAATAGTGATGCATTATACTCATCACCACTGCATCATCACTGGATAAATATGATGTATTTTTTATTGTTTCCTAGTCATTATAGTCTATTCATTTTATGAACGAAATATTCCAGAATAAAGTTATTGGGTTGAACTGAATTTAATTGATTTATAAACCTATAGAACTATAAGTGTGCACAACTGCATGCTCAGGTGCCTTCCCCTTGAGCAAAAATTGTGATTGGGTTAACATTTTTGTTTAGGATACAGTCGATGTGCATGCGTCACCTATGACCAGTTATCATCGATCATTTGTCACATATTTCTCTTAACGCTACGTTCTTCTATGGCGCGATAGTTACTCCATAGGTCTGAACAGAGCACCTACACTTCACTCCATAACATATCGTTTAAGTCGAAGGTGTCGGCTACTAAGTTTTATTTTTTTCGTTTAATATTACGTTCTTAATTTATGACTACAACGTGCTTGTTGGAGGTTAACTGCCTGCCAATTTGTGTTATTTTATTAAGCGCGAAATACTGTTCGCAATTTGAAAGATTTTTTGAAAGAATTTAACTACGCCGCAATTAATATTCAAAGATCATTCGTACACAGATATCCCTCATTCCCTATACGCACGGCACTTATTCATAATTATAACACCGTGATATAACTGACAGAGCTGGAACAACGAACTTGGTCAGGTTCGATACGGCTACTTATAATTGGAAGCCGGGTTATCTTGATTGAGTGTCCGACGCTCTTGTCACTGTGCCACAGCGCTCTGTTAGTCCGCTGGGTGCGAAGTCACTGTGAACTCAGCCGACCGACATGACCAATTACCGCAGATTACTCGGCTCGAGCCAACTCTGCGCGCTCATAACAAATAACTTAGGCTGTGGTTTATTAAACGGCCACGTTTGTGTCTATAGAGGCGCTGTGATGGTAATACGTTTAACTGGCCGCAATAACTCCGATATTGTTTCGTGGTCAATAACGGCGGCCGCTTACACACGATTAAGTATTCAAGTGTCGATATGCGAGTAAACAAATGATAATTCGCGAATTGCAACGTAATATGCGTGTGTAGGTGGGGACCCGAGCCGAGCGCACATCAACAGATGCATCGTGTTCAAAGTGTTGCGTTACAGATTACTAAATGTAATAATCGTTCTTTTTTGAGCGGCAGGTTAACAAAAAGAATGAAAGGGTGTGAAGAAATAAAAGAGAAAAGTAGGCTTAGACTTTGATGTGTGTACACACGCACAACCACACGCACAACCACACGCACAACACGCACGCACGCACGCACGCACGCACGCACGCACGCACGCACGCACGCACGCACGCACGCACGCACACACACACACACACACACACACACACACACACACACTCATAGCCTATTTCATACATCTAATATTACCGCAATAATGTGCAGGAGATGGCTTGATATATTAATGTTAAAACACCGTCTACAAGGGGGTAGCGATGACCTCACTGGTGACACAAACCAACAGGCAGTTGTGCAGATATCGTCGTGGCTAGCCAGCGATACTGACATACCTGCGCCACCGAGGAGGATTAGTTCGAAAGAAATTACAATAATTTTATTTATTTACGAAGTTTTATGAGAAAAAACCCAATTCCCTCTAGATTAAAACTAAAAGCAGATCGTATAACGTACGGTGAAACTCCAAAGCGCCACATTGGTGGTCACTCACGTTGAATTATACATACCACCTTAGACTTATGAATGACCACTGGCACAACCCTACCATACTGACACTGAATCGCCCAAGTCCAAGCTACGTCACGATAGCGCTTTATCAATACCTGCATATTTTCTGGAGGCTTCAAATACAGAGCGGTGTTTTATTTGCACATTCCAATGCGGGACGGTTTAAATTGTAGGTTATTTCAGTGCGGGGTGGTCTTAGGGCCTACTTTAATTTCCACGATAATTACCGCTGTACATGTCGTGACCGATATCAGTCACCGTCAACCCTGTTGTGCAAAGCCACATAGCGTGTAACGAACTGTTAACCTTTCCCAGTAAAATCGCATTGAACAGTTTGACTTACTTGCCCGTGTCAAGACCCAGGTATAATTTCCACTCTACTAGAGATACACGGGTTACGCGTGCTGCTAAACACCCGTGCGTTACCCGAAACGCCCTTCACAGTTACCCGACTGACACTGTTGCAGTTAAGACAATATTCCAGGGAAATTATAGGCCTACTTACATTTATTTGCAACTTCGATTTATGAATCCAGGTATGAAAAAAAAAGTAAATATCTCCAGCAGTTATATAATGTATACTGGTCAAAATACCATCAAATATTGCAGGCTTGTATACAGATTTGTATAAATACTGAATGACCTGAATGGAGCTTTCCTCATGGCGCGTTCGTATGTTATACTGTGACGTCATGTGACGTTGTAACAACGTCACACAACGACCAATAGTGGTTCAGTATAATACAGACGAACGCGTCACTAGTTATAATTCAAATGAATCCGATAACAAATAATGTTTTCTTCAAGTATTTGTCTGAAGAACTTGTGGCTGATAGTTCCACAACAACTAAATTACCAAGAATGTGAATATGAGAAGCATGACATGTTTAAGATTAAGTTGCACCGTACTCACTCACTCACTCATCACTCACTCACTCACTCACTCACTCACTCACTCACTCACTCACTCACTCACTCACTCACTCACTCACTCACTCACTCACACCACCACTCACCATCACACCCTATCACTCACCACCACTACCACTCACCACTCACTCACTCACTCACTCACTCACTCACTCACTCACTCACTCACTCACTCACTCACTCACTCACTCACTCACTCACTCACTCACTCACTCACTCACTCACTCACTACTCACTCACTCACTCACTCACTCACTCCCCCTCACTACACCACTATCACTCACTCATCACTCAACACTCACTCATCACTCAATCAATCACTCTCTCATGCTATCTCTTTCTCTCTCTCTCTCTCTTCTCATATATATATATATATATATATATATATATATATATATATATATATATATATATACATCAACAAAACACACACACACACACACACACACACACACACACACACACACACACACACACACACACACACACACACACACACCGCGTTAGTAGTATGTGAAGAATGCCTTACGTTTTGAGGACAACTATGTTGCAACATCTCACCTAATCCTTCTACATATACGTCCCATCTGAAGACGTTAATGTTAACTAACACATCACAGACTGTCTTCTGTTTGACGCGTTCATCTTGAACTGGTTGTTAGGAACGTTTGTCGATTGTCACGTGACGAGAAAGCAACGTTTTATTGGCTATAAATGTACACGTTTACTATATGATTTCACAATTTGGATATATATATTATATATATATATATATATATATATATATATATAATCACACACACTTGTAAAGAAATATTAATGAACCTAAACTAATTCTTTTTTACTTTTTATTCCATAAATAGGCAAAACGATGTTCACCCCGCGTGATAACACCATTATCAACTGTTTGACGCAAATTAATGCTCTGCGAAGCGCCAGGAAAATACATTTCCCAACAAAAACTAGTTAATATTAATTCCTATCCACATATGCTAGTGAACCTGAGATTTATAAACCGCCCTATTCGCACGGAGTCGGCACTGTTTACTACGTCACGTGTCACAGATAACACGAGTGTTTCCTTGACGGACACGACCACAATTAACACGGACTATTTCACTGTCGAGTAATCAAGCTAAGCGACCTAGGTTATCAGCTACAGTTTGATATTAACATCACATTTTGTACATTTAATTTCACCCACGAGATAAACACAATTATTTAATGCGCTTTCAGAATTTACAATCGTTTGGTGATCACCGTATCAGACTCGTTAGGAACAATTCGGTTCATCCTATATTTAAAATCGACCGATTCCCGGGAACTTTGGCACCGACTTCGCAACTCACAATACTCAGGATGTGCACATCGATTGCACGTTTGGTTGTTCCTTGCAGAATGTAGAGTATGGAATACTATGAATGGAGGAGTGTCTCATCATCATCATTCTCGGAGAAGACGAGTTAGTGATAATAAATAAGTGTATTAACGGCAGAGGTACGAAGGAATTGTGATAATTAATATTATTGTACTGTAGAACAAGTCATGTGAATTGTAGAAACCGGCAAACA
>JAODUO010001018.1:50000-85000 GCA_025642075.2 Ridgeia piscesae
TGCAACTCCTGGAAGCTCACCAAAAACTTTCACGTTCACGTCTGGGAATGTCAACTGCACTATTTCTTCAGGCTCAACAAAACCTTCTTCTGAAGATTTCTTCATTTTAATGAGGGCGGCTGTTACACCATTGATTAGGGAGTACCATTTCATAATAGTATTCCCTTATTGTTGCCATTAATAAGAGTTGTCGTAATCTGATTAGTGTGCATTGTAACCACTAACCAACTATAAACAGAGATTCGATTTGACAAGTCCGGGATGGTTGGATCATGTCACTTCACCAACTGCGGTTTGCAGACCTTTGTTTGCAAAACTAAGCCAACTGATACGCCCTCATCATGGACGGTTCCAGGGGTGTACCATGTTAGGAACATGTGATATCGCTAAGTGACCCCCTCTGGCGTACGTCGTCTTATTCAGGAGAGGACATTTATAATATAAAAATTACAGACACGTGCATTGCAAATTATAAATATGTATAATTTCAAATAAAATTTAATAAACACATTAAATGCGGTACACTTACACGTTAATTAGTTGTTTTAGGCAATTGTTTTTTCTCTCGCTCTATTAATGCACATTACAGGGTACTGCAGCGCTTTGTTACATCATCGCAAGCCTGAGCTGTTTGTCTTGCTAAAGACTTGAGACCATATTTGACTTTTCTGTAGTGTTTCCCTCATTTCATATGCAATTTGAATAGGTCTGTCATCATACATTTCACAGTATATTTATCCTCCACTGGCTGACGTGCCCTGGAAAATTCGTGAAATTCTAATAGTTTAGTTTCCAACAAACCAATTTGTAACGTGACATCCATTCATTTCTGCTAAAATTCGAAAGTGATCTGTTGTGTAGACATCACCAGTCAAAATGACACTAGCATCAATACGCAGAAAAACACCGACTGTCATCATTTGACAGCTCTGATGCAACGCTGCACAAAACACAATTTCAACTCACTCCATACTACATGTCCTCATAGGAATTCATACAACTTGCATAATGCTATTTCTTTATGGAGCCCTTCGTCCACGGGGAATGGCGGAAGAACCACTTATTGTAGTGACACGTCAAAACTAATACTGACGAAATCAGCAGCGGCGACCCCTGGCGAGGATGTTTTGTTGAATCTGGCCTTGAGCTGTGCGACGTGCAACTGCGTGCGCCAGTAGTGACATCGGCCACTTATTGTAGAATCCCGTTTTCCGCTGATCCACGCCAGTGACTGAGATTTATTTTGTTTGGCCAGTTAGGCCTTTTTAACTTATATACTACTTTATAGGCAATTTCATTTTGCTATAATGCTATCTCTTTGCTTTGCTGTAAGATGCATTTATTCAGCGTAATTTAGAAGGCGTATATATAATTTATATTGCATAATTTTGGTGTTAATTAATATTTACGTCTTTTTACGTATATCTGCGAAGCTTATTATTGATGTGTTTAATCGCCAGATGGCCAATCTGCATTGAGACACTATCCCCACTATTAGTCCGCACGGGTGCGCCACGTTCTGTTTGCGGAAGTGAGGATTGGGATGTCGTGTTGACAACACTGTTGTTGATGTTTAGCTCCGTTCTGGTTAAGCCTACGTATATTTAATGTGACTTTGTGTTGTAATGCTCAACACTGACACTATAAAACGATGGCACAGGATCCAACGAGGTCGCGAGTCATTGTGCCGGCAACTCAGCCGCTTGTGTCTACCAGTGCCAGTGGTACACAGCAAACGGGAAACCATGTTGGCGGTTTCGTTTTTCCGGTAGACGACCTCGTGCGGTTAACCAGACTTTTATGTCTGGGGACAGAAAGCGGCAGCTACCACATCGGAGATGAAGCAATGAACATCGACAACGCGCAGTGTGTCAAGCGTTTGATCGCGTCGGGACGTGGCGAGGAAGTGGTACGAATGGTGCTTGGGTACAGCGAGGCAGGACGGACGGCGAAGCAGAACGCTCTAATGCTAGTCATGGCTATGTGCGCTCGACAGACCGTGGATCCCGCCGCGAAGAAACTGTGCTATGACAACCTGTACCGAGTTTGTCGAATCCCCACTCAGCTGTTTATGTTCATTGACTATTGTGAGAAAGTGAGTGGAGCGACTGAAGAACACAGTCACGCAGCCACAGGGTGGGGGCGAGCCCACCGTAGAGCCATCTGCAGTTGGTACCAGCGGTTTGGGGAGACTGCAGAGACCGCGAGAGAACTGGCAATGCTGGTGACAAAGTACAAGAGCTGGAAGGGCTGGAGCCACTATGACGTACTCCGTCTGGCACACCCAAAACCGAACCCGGGTGACAGTGGTGTGGCAGCCATTATGAAGTACATCGTGAAGAGATTCAGTGCCACCAAGGAAGACCTGAGGAACACAGGCCTGTTGGACTTCTTTCAGGCGGTTGAAGAAGTGAACACACAAATGGATGAAGTGACTGTGGCAGACAGGATCAGAACACACAACCTTGTGAGGGAACACGTGAACACAAAACTGCTCAAGAGTGTAGTCGTATGGCAGGCCCTGCTAGAAAAAATGCCAATGACTGCAATGATCCGCAACCTTGGCAAGATGACATCACTTGGAATGCTGGACTCCGGAAATGAAAGGATAATCACAGAGAGGCTGGACAACTTGGATATGCTGCAGAAGGCAAGGATTCACCCATTCAGTTTGCTTATTGCATTGATCTCATACAAGACCGGAAAGTCAAAACGTGGCATCAAGTGGATCCCAAACGACGCAGTCTTGAAGGCGCTTGACTCTGCATTCTATCTAACCTTCGAGATGGTGCCATCAACTGAAAAGAGATATCTGCTTGCTGTCAACATCAGTGAGTCAATGTACAATGACAATGTGAACGGGTGTGGTAACATCTCTCCTGCTACAGCAGCAGCTGCACTGTCACTTGTCACGGCGAGAACGCAGCGACAGTGTGAAATCATCGCCTTCACAGACGATGTTGTTCCAGTCACAATAGCTGCTGACATGAAGCTGACCGATGTTGAGACAGCCATAAAGAGTGCACGACCACGGACTGGACTCGTTGACTGTTCGATGCCAATGCAGTATGCCATAAAGTATAAGAAAGAGTTTGACACGATCATAGTGTACACCAGCAATGACAACAATGCTGGCTACATCCACGCAATGGAGCAACTTAATGTGTATCGGACGACCTCTGGCATCCATGTCAAACTCATCGTGTGTGCCATGTCCAGTGCAGGTTTCAGCATTGGCGACTGTGATGACGCTGCCGTCTTGCTTGTGCCTGGCTTCGACACAGATGCCCCAACAGTAATGAACGATTTTGTCATGCAATGATGCAAGTGCTTCCAAACAGACTGGACGGTTAAGTGGCTATTTGTGTGGATAGTGAAACTGTGTAGTAGCCACTGCATGAATTCTTGGTGTAAAACACATCCACGCTAGAGGTCATAATGCCAATTGTCACACACTGCACAATGGCAGAATCAGCTGGTCTATCATTTATAACTTATATGTCCACAAGTACAGCATAAGGTATCACATTCATTGCTGTTGAGCTCACCATGACCGAAACCAGCGCCTTCAAGTAATGACATGGATGTTTTATCAATATAATATTATAACTACTTTACATTGTAAGGTATCGCGCTCCTGTGATGTGTTATTTCTTGTTTTGAATTATGGCTATATTTTAAATAATTTTAGTCAATTATTAAGCAGACAAGGATACAGCATGATTGCCATGACTGGTCCGTAAATGTAGAACAAATATCAAAATGTGCTGTTCTAGATCGTTTCTGGTATTACTTCTTACTTACTTAGAATATGCACGACAACGGCAATCTAGCACAATTTAAGAAACAAAGACTTTTATTTTTTACATACCTAGTTTTACACAACAAACAGTATATTTTAGCTTAAATTATTATTTATATATATATATATATATATATATATATATATATATATAATATATCTATGGTTTTGGAAGACCTTTTTTTGCTCCTTCATTTTTGTACCCGTCCACAACCCGTCCACCATATTTCTACCCGTCCATATTCGTTTTTACCCATCCAAATGACGGGTGGACGGGTCTCTACATAAAGCTATGTATATATATGAATTTATACATAGCATATTCTTCATGGTTTTTATCACAGCTTATCACTACTTTGAGTTATTATTACTATCATTTAATCAGTATACGCTGATTTATCATCACAACGTTTAGATATTTGCATGTATGTACACACCCGTGTACGGGACAGCCATCCCATAGTGTTAAAATAAAGTCTTATTATTACCGAATAATACAATATTGTAATTGTACACAGTATTTTGTATTATATGTGATTTTACATATATTTTTTATACTAAGTTAAGATGCCTGTTGCTATGTGTTGTTATGTAACTCATTAAGAGTTTGATCTTTTAATGCTACCGGGTAACTTAAAAAAAAATTATTACAATTTTACAATATTAACTGTAAAAAGTCACCTTAAGGGTGATGTTTTATGCACCCTATACAGTTTGCGTTCTGTGTGGTGTTTGAACACATTCTCTAAGGGACTTTGTAAATGTTAAAAATCCAAATAAAACAAACAAATTTGACTGTAGGTGGTGAAGGGTCCATTTAGGAATATTTTGTTTGACAACAAATGTGTTTATCACTCCGCAGCAAACACAAAATATGCACAATGTTTGCTCTGTCTACAATTCCAGCTGCGCCTGTAAATGTGTGATTCATAACCATTCTTTTCAATAGAAAAATTGGGATTTTGTCTATGTATATACCCCCTGGAATTAGTTTAGCAGTTCTGTTACTTGACAACACAGATATGTGGCAACATTTTTGTATCATTCCAGCTTATTGGCCTTTCCATTTATTTATTTTTTTGATGGGGTGGGTGGGTGGCGTCGATGATCGATCATATCCAAATGTTTGTGGATTATTAGAACTTTTGATGTTTACAAAGCCCCAAAACAAGTACTGAGGTGTGAGTTTTTGCTCTGAGACTGTGAATATGTATATGTGACTTAAGTTTCACCCATGTAAGCCCTAGGTGCCACTTGGTCTCCATCTTTGGTGGATACAATCAAGTAAATGAAGGAATGAACTTTTCCCTACTGTTCCTTTACTTGGCATTCTACTTGTTGCATCCATGCCAGTTTTAAAGCTAGAGTGTTTATTCCATTTCTCACAGTTAATGAGTAGTAATTCCTAGCAACCATGTTTAAAAAAGTGCCATAGTTGGTGTTCATTTTAGGAATTATTACAAATGGATTGATGCGTAATATATTGAAAACATTATGGTAGAATTTCGAATGTAATGGTTCGGATTCTTGGTTCATTGTTAATTAGGAAATGTTTTACCTCAAGAAACTTTTTTCCATATAATTCGGCTCTCTCTCATAGCCTTCTTCAGTGGACTGAATTTCACGGTCGTATCACATGACTTACATCATGTGACAGAACATACATTAGACAAAGAACTCCTGCCAGCTATGCTCCAGCTTGTGTCACATGATGTAAGTCGTGTGACATGACCGTGAAATTCAGTCCGCTGAAGAAGGCAGGGAGAGAGGGCCGAAATATACAAAAATATCCTTAATTTTAATTAATCCTTCCATCCTTAATTTCCGTATGTGCCAATAAGTCTGTTGATTACACAGTAAAAATGTCATCACACTCATCATAAATAGGATTAAAAGCAACTGTTAAACAGTCATACTGCTCATGTGTTGTATACTTTCTGCTGCACAAAATACTACTGCTATATATGGTACAGAAAAAAACATTAAGAATATGTAGACATGAGACAAGACCTACTATTTTTATTTACTTATATACTCTGTGTGTGTATGATATGATTGATTTCAACAATATGGTAGTTATGTTTAAGATTAAAAAGAATGTGCAGTAGGCTATGACTCTTCCCAGTCTTACCTTTGGCAATGACAGTTATCATCATTCAAATAGGATTCACACTCACACATGCACACACACACACACACACGCACTCACACACTCACACACACACACACACGCACTCCCACACACACTCACACACACACACTCACACATGCACACTCACACACACGCACTCGCACACTCACACACAACACACTCACACACACACACACACACACACACACACACACACACACACACACACATGCACAATACTGGTACTGGAATTCTATGGTATTCGAGTTGCTTACAAATGGATAAGGAGTTATTTATCAAACAGAACGCAATAAGTTAGTTATGAAGGATATAAATCCGAACTTTTACCAATACAGTGTGGTGTTCCTCAAGGTTCTATCTTAGGTCCGCTATTGTTTACAATATATGTTAACGATATGTGTAATGTGTCGAAGCTACTGAAGTTTATTTTATTCGCAGACGACACAAATATATTTCATAGTCATAGTAAATTACCAGATTTAGTAAGTGAACTAAATACGGAGCTTGATAAAATGTACAAGTGGTTTTGTGTAAACAAGACTGTCATTAAAATATCAATTAATAATTTATATTATTTGCCAGATATACCCATTCAAAAAGAATATGTGCTATCATTATCAATAAGATACATACAGAGAGTTCAAAGCCAACCTAATTTTATCTTTGCTCCCTAATTGATGTCTTAAACTGGAAGAACCACATTAAAAAATGTAACATCCAAGCTATCTAAAGTTAGCATCTGTTATATACAAGTTAGCCATTGTATGACCGCTCCAATCTGCTATATTGTTCATTATTTTTACCTCACTTAATGTATTGTTGTAAATATGGGGAACATATGTGACAACATACAATGTATTATATTTAAGAAAAGAGAATTGAGAGCTTTATTTCCGCACCTTTGGCAATGACAGTTATCATACAAATAATTCACACTCACACATGCACACACATCACTCAAACAACGAATATGAACAAAACAATTTTATTCACGCACGACCACATCACAATGCTTTACCATACGACCTCAACATTATTCAAAATCATTCCATTATACCACAGAACACATCAATTTATCAGAGAAAATGTCCGCATAAATATGAGAGCTATGTCCATACCTGTACTCGGCGTGAAATTGTGGAATTCTCTCAACGAATCGCTTGTTACCATAATGTCCAAATATACATTTAAACGTCATTACACTAATATTCTCATAGGCAAATATATCACGTAAATATAATATTTATAACGACAAATTAATATTTGTTGTGTGCACGTATTTATTTGTTGTGTAACAGCATCATTACAATTATTAAAAACTAAGAATTGCCACTTATCATTTTTTATGAAGTGTTCACAGGGGTAGACACATATAAGGGTTTCACTTCATATCTACTCCTTTTCAAAACATATTTCTTAATTGTATTTCATTCGTACCATGTGACTTATTATTATTTGTATTACTTGTTTTTTAATGTTGTGTGTTTTGAAATAAATTGAATTGAATATCATGGGGTTTGCTAGGATGCCGGATGCAGATGATCCCATCCAATATTTTAGCTGTACCACTGAAAATATATAGCAAAGAGTATGTAATATTCTAGTCAGCATTGTGTTTATGTAATATAAGAATTAATTAGTTTAGGAATATATTAAGGAATGCAAATAATAAGTGTATTTAACTTCTTGCATTGCCTTTCATCACACTACACATTGTTTTTATTATGGCATAGAGTGTATTAACGATATTATCATTATATATGTACTGCAACTAAATGCTTCGCTTATATTATTTTACTGTGTTAATTATGAATTCGCCTAAAATTGGTTTTTGGCACAATTCAAGATGTGTTACCAATAAATCCAGAAGGTGGCGCCACTATATGTATAATTTCACAGGTTTACATTATCGCTCTAGGATTGTCGCATAATTCGGTAGCCCTGGCTTTTGTGCAGGATAGCGTACAACCACCAATTATGAGGACTGTATTTTGGCGTATATCAGCATCACAGGTGTTGATGTGTTGCTCTCTTCTTTGCATCGTCACATACATTATTTATATAGTGACTCTCATGCCACATCCCGATATTACTAGTCGATCGGTAACCGGTGGCGTCCGAGGTAGCTGGGCGAAGAAGCAGGTACGAAATGATCGTGGAATCCATTTGCATTAATTCTATTTTTGAGATATAATTAAAACTTATACTATTGAGAGTGATCAAGACTCAGTGACTGTCGTCGCGTTGAGTCTTGAGACCGACTCCGAGGAGCGAGTATGGCCACGACTCACGTTTGTGACGTTATTTAAATATTTCAGTTGAATGAATTATTAAAATTATCTCACTGCGATCGACCAGAAGCGGAGCAATAAAACGACAATTCGATCCAATAAATTCATCCACGTATAATAAGTAATAGGTAAAACATTTATTTTGTAGTAGCTCTTTGGGGATTTTGAAGGTGCCGTAGCAATCACTGGCCGTGATTAACGTGTTATGAGAGTGTCACTCTCATTGGCTTACGTGAAAACTTCCAGCCAATGAGCTCTGTGTTTACAAAGCGAGACGCTATTAATACACAGCGCTGAGTCTAAAACGCGTACGCGGTGTCGTGGCCGCAGTCGATGTTTTTGTAGTCGACGAGTGTCGTGTATGACATTAGTTCGGTATGAAGTCATTGATAGCTTTGCTGCACACGACAGTATTTGTGTGGTATTTGCTAAATTATGGAGAAGCTTTTACTTGGAAGGAAGATCAGGTAAGTTAAAACAGTGGCCTTGGATTGGGGGGGGGGGGGGGCACATACTAACTAACATGTCATGTTGACCCTTTCTTTGCAATCAGTCGAGCAAGTGTCAGAATGAATTGTGTGATATTCCAATGTAACTATAAATATTGGTAGTCAAATGATAAAATTCTATATTTATCTTACGATTCCATATGAATAAGATTTTTTTGAAAAATTGAAGCCATACGTTTTGTGGAGGCCTGGCTGAGGCCTGAGCTTGCTTGTTTTCAGAGTAATTTTATCAATTGCAACCTATGGGAGATAATCTTCACCAGGACACGTATATCAAACATATTTTTTGTCAGGAAGAAATGTTATGTAAGCTATTATTGAGATTAATATCACTAGTATATTGATGTATGAAGGAGGAGTTGTAAATTTAACATTCATGACGCTTTAAAGTTTAAATCCGGGAGTGGAATCCCAGTTGTCGCCATAGCTCAATTGGTAGACATGTTCATTAGGTCTGTTCACTTTTATAATCGAGAGGACACCAGTTCGAAACCTAATAAAAAATTATTGATTGATATATTTTTGACACTTACTTTTCACAAAATAATACTTATAAACCGTATCCTTTTAAAGCAATCATGTACTGTTTGCATTTGTTTTATATATTTTTTTAATTTATTCACCACAAATATGATAACTGTGTATAACAATGAGGTATATTTCAAAGTTTCATTTAGCCAAGCAAATCAATTTATTTTCACATAATTATATGTATACTGTATAGTAACAATAATTGAAATTTAGAAATATACATCATCATTGTACAGTTATCATGGTTTTGTCATGATTAAATAATTACTACAAAAAAAAACCACAAACAGTACATCACTCATTGTTTTTAAAACAATAATTGAAATTTATAATTGTTGTTTTGTAAAAAAGATAAACGAAAAAGTGTATAAAAATATCAATCGTTTCATGTCAGGTTCTAACTGGTGTCCTTCCAATTGTAAAAGCAAAAACATTAATATACGCATCTGCCAATTAACATACTGCGACAAACCGGTTTCCACTACCAGGTTTAACGTGTTACATTAAATTTACATCTCATTCATACATCGGAATACTAGTGATATTAAAGGATTTATTACACAACATTTCTTTCTGAAGTTAAATGTAATATATGTTTGTAATGTATGTGTCTTTATGTGGATTATCTCCCGTGGGGTGGAATCGATATAATTACTCTGAAAATGAACCAAAGGCAGTAGACCCCAGTGAACCCAAACCCCAGCCATGACTTCACGAATAACGAAACATCTGGCTTCAATTAAACAAATTTGACTGGTATGGAACCATAAGATAAATAGTTGTCCCCTGTGAATTGTGGTGAGTAATGTTTATATTACATTGAAATATCGCACATTAATTTATTCTTACACTCAAAAATTTATCATTGTAAACATGTTCTGAATATGACAAGAGTCCGCCTGATGTGTCCAATGCCAGTGTGTCATCAATTTCAGCTTTCTGTGGGAATCAATATATACATATGGGTTTAAACAGAATTTATACTATATAATTATGTATTTTTATTTATTTGTTGGATGTCAAATGTTGCATACAAGTTTTTAGTTAATCTGTGTATTCACCGATTTTTAAAGGTAAAATCAATTGCTTTTTTATATTTTCTTTAAACGATTTTGGCGTAAATAAAATAGCTTGATGAGTTGATTCTTCATAATTATAACAGTTCAGTGGTTGAAAGTACTTTATGCATAACTTGACACCAGAAGTATGATGGGCCAATATGAAATCCGAGAATAACATTTAACTGTCATTGGGTTGATGATCATATAAAAATGATTTTAGCTGCAAGTCTGTTGTCTATCCACGTCATCATGTGCCCGCCCCACATTGCTTTATGTAGAGACCCATCCACCCATCATTTGGACGGGTAAAAACCATTGTGGACAGGTAGAAATATGGGTAAAAAATTAAGGAACAAAAAAAGTGTTCCAAACCATAGATATTGTCAGTTATGCCTTAAAAGTGAGTGTAAATGATGTCACACATGTGTTTGTAGTCCATTTAAGGTCATCAGGCACATTTTAAAGTTTGTAAACTGGCTTAACAATTAACATCCATGTGTCCACCAAAACATGTATGACTGGCAATCATTTTGTTCTGCATAAAGCCCTGCCACCCCTTACGATGTAGCATAAAAAGACTGTTTGACATTTATCCCCAGCTAATGCTGATGATAGCAGAGGTTCAGAAAGTATTTATAATCCTTGAGCTAACTGGCACAGTCATCAGGAAAGTTGA
Organism: Ridgeia piscesae; assembly: GCA_025642075.2. NCBI lineage: Eukaryota > Metazoa > Annelida > Polychaeta > Sabellida > Siboglinidae > Ridgeia > Ridgeia piscesae. The sequence continues at coordinate 61,023 of JAODUO010001018.1, forward strand.
TGGTTAATTGCACAGCTGTGACACAAATGATGATGTGTTTTTAAACATGGTTGGCATGTTTGTGGAAAAACTGACCAGTATTAGACTGTAGGGCAGTGGAAGAATGCGAGTATTTACTAATAACTTTATTTAATAATAATTTTATTTATTTTGGGGCTTTTCCCTAGAGCAGGATTTACCAGTAGGGCAGTTCCAACTTCCATGGTGTCGGACATACATTGATAACACTTTAGCTATGCACTGCATCGTCGGACGTATTCACACGGGCCTAATTTGTTGTTAATTTGGGTTTATGGATTCCTATTGCTATAACAATCATTATGTTTATTAATATATTACAGAAAATGCACAAATACAGACATTTTGTTAAAAAAATTGGATTCTATAAGCATTGCGTATGGTGTCGGACGTAGGGGGTGTCGGACGTATATTTTTTATGTAAAAAATCAAACTAAATATTGTACTGTTTTATTAAAACACATGTAATTATGTGGAATCTCAGTTAGTATGATATTACAACAATCCTGCAGCTCTTAGGATTTAAAAATGTACCTTTTTTGGTGTCGGACATACGTGAGGGGTGACGTGAGGTACATATTTATTATCACCTTAATTAATCAATTAAAAATATACCTACACTTTTTTATATTACATAAATGAACAAAGCACATGCCATTGTATTATAATGTATGAAGAGGAATAATCTGACTAGTAGTGTTATAGTAGATATAGTGATAGATTGTTTGGTGGAAATAATCGTGAAATACTTTTGTTATTGTTATCCTATCTTTAGTTGCATAATAAGTTCTTAAATAATGTATACTAAATATGAATTAATGTGATGCCTAAAACCTGGGAACATTACCTTTCATATGACACCCTACTTGCCCCAATTGAAGCAATTAAAAAAAATGTCACGTTGGTTTACCTGAACCCGGAATTGCCCAGTAATTACCACCCAGTATATACCAGGGTTGGGCAAAACATGCCAACCCTGTGCTCAATGATTTCCAGCATGAATAGCATAAGAAATTACAATGTAACTGCAACATATACGCACACATGCATGCACGCATGCACACACACACGTTCATTTCCTACGTCACATGTGATTGACTGTAGCACTAGCAATCAAATTGGTGTGCAGCGTTGCATGTGAATCTAATTAAATATTGTTTGCATTGGTAACTGCAAACAATTTCTGAACCTCTGTTTCCAAGAATGGGAATTTGGGATTTAAGTGCAGAGTAACATAATTTGTTGAAAATCAAATGGGAAGTGGGCATGTGATGATTTGGATATAATGGTCAAGACTCCAGACACTTGCATGGAAATGCCAGTCTCAAAAGACCATAATATTTAAATTTATAATCGTCATATCAAACACATGCAGCTCTTTCAATTAGCCTATAATTTATTATATAGTATACTAGTTATTAAATTCTACTTGTCGACAGTGGAAGAGGATTTCAAGAAGAGTGCTATATAGCAGCAACTATTCTTGCAAGCCATATGCAAAGCTAACAGTAACACAGTCACACAGCTTTACTAGATTTACTGTATTTCTGAAGTTTAAACATTATGATTTATCCATCCTCCATCGTAATATTTAGGGATCTTTGAGAATGGTCAAATAGATGTAAGATAACATAAATCAGGGAACTAGTTTTTGGTTATCAGTGATCATAGGTCAAATTATGATCAATTATATGTTATATATATATATATATATATATATACACAGTTATATATATATATATTCTTATAAACTTATACATTATAAATTACACTGAGCATATATATGTATATGTATATGTATAATATATATATATATATATATATATACATATATACATATATACATATATATGCTCAGTGTAATTTATAATGTATAAGTTTATAAGGCAATTTATAATGTAGTTAATTATCTATTTACTTGATTAAAATCCAAAGATATCTTACATTCTTTTCTAGCGTAACAGACTTATGGTCGGTGTCATCAGTATGCAAATTAGGTCACGCTTCAGTGACTTATATTTTTTATAATATTTAACCTAGATATTTTAGAATTTGTTGTTTTCATGTGATTGATTGTACATAGAATGACCCCTGTATGAATTGAAATAATATCAGACTTCCTATCTTTAAGTAAGTTATAACTCCGTTGTTATTTAGGCACATTTGTATTACTACATCATGGTTTATTACAACAATATGTGGTTGGTAAATGGTAATGTAATATGTTAAGGCATGTTTATAAATGTTTCTTAGAAATGTGGTGGTCATAAGACAAGTTTTGTATACAAAAAATACAAAAAAACATTTGAAATATAAAAATAAATCATAAACAATTATGATATGTGTCTTTGTTGATGTAGAGACAACACCGTAGCAGAACACTGTCCATTGACCAACTCAAGAAAGTCGCTCATATGTCTGACATGACATATTTTGAAGACCCATTACTAGAACCATTCATGCACGTACGTGTGTCTGACACTCCGGCCAACAAGAAAGTCCAGCTGGTAAGTTTGGAGTATAAATAACACTGACATTGCAGAGAAAACCATTCCATTAGAAAATTCACAATTATCAAATGGATAATTTAACCTAAAGTAGACAAGTTTTGGTGTTGCATATTAATTTTATAGAAGAACGGAATGAACAATCCATTTTTATTTCCTCTTCTTTATTAAAGAATTATCGGTAAACGTTTTGGGTTGAGTTGCCCACATGATTTAAATTAATATGCACTGTACATAGTCTAATAATCACCATAAATGTCATTTGTACGCATGTGAGAGTCACAATTTAGAGACTTAAAGAAACAATTGCACACTTTTCCTTGAACTTGAAGAAATTTTCGGATTCGGATTCCATATATTTGTACTGTGAGAAACTTGTATCTAGCCAAGCTTGAAACTTGATCAGAACAGCACAGACATTGTGGCCTGTAAGCTGTAAGATGTCATTTCATATTGATGACGTATCGCTCTAGGCTGGATGTCAGTTTCTGGAACACTCGGGAAATGAACATACCCATGGTGATATGTACGTCACATGTGTAAAAATACTACGCAAACCAATCTTCATTTATTCAGTTGTCTGGCATGTGTGGCATGTCCACGGGAGATTAAGTGGAAACAATTCCACATAAACAATTATTGGACCGGCAGTGTGATTCATTTGAGAGGGAAGTATTGTAATAAAGCAGACGATAAACCTGTGCAAACCCGTGCACAGTCGTCCATCAATTAACGGTCAATGGAAGATTTACAGGCTGGGTGTGACTGTCTTGGCTGTCACTGCACCTTTCAGTGAAGGAACATAATGCCAGTATTGGCTGATAGCTCCGACTGCGTCCCTAGAACTTGTGTTAGATGTACAAATTGTTTCCAGAACACTATCTTAGAATTGCCAGATTTGCGTATTTTTTTCATGACCAACTAATGTACCATTTTCAGGAGCCGATACATTTGTGAATATTTATCAGTGATCTTTGATGCATGGACAGCATGGGAATTCCCATTTGCTGTCATTTTAAATGCAAGATAAGTAGAAGAGCTGTTGTACCAGCAAGTTGAGGTTTCGTTTCTTCTGGCTCATGACTGTGAGGAAAAGGTACCTGAAAACGTACCTTATAGAGACTTATGTTTATTTTCAGTTCTACAGTTCCTATACTTACACTGTATTTGCATCACACATCTGCAACAAATTAGAGAAATCATATTTCGAACCATACATAAAAATGATCATATCTCCAGGGTATACTCCTGGAGATATGACACACAACTTGGAAGAAACGTTTTGTCCATTTTGTTCAGTTATATTTTTCTGGTATTTATTATTGCAAATACTAATGAACTGAAATGTGCAGAATATATCTTTTATTTTATTCATACAGAATTAGGGACATGAATGCTAAGAATTAGGGACATGAATGCTAAGAATTAGGGACATGAGTGCTATTGTTTTAATCAAGGAACTCAGTGAACAAAGTTATGAAGAATTGACTCATTTCAGTCATTTGTACACCAAAACAAATGAGTAAAATGTAACGAGTACAAATGTACGTAGAAATCCACATTGATGATTTTTTCCAGAATGATCAAATAAATGTGTTTATGTTTGTTTAATATTATATAAGATACCACCATTCCAGTACAATTTGTTCTTTTTAGGCTTGGGTCGCTTAGCCAATTTTGATGCAATACTGTTGTTGTTTTAGATAATGGACTTATTTAATCTTGACTCTTGAGTTGAATATCTCTTTCTATTTTGCATCAGTCATGACCTATGCATCCAGCTGACCTATTAAAGTAGAATTCTCGCCAAAAAATGTCAACATTTCACACTAAATTGACACATTGCTCGCAGTCACAGCATGCAAATATCACTTTCATATCCAATTTCCAATCAAGCTGTCATTTGAGTATGGTATATTGTGAATCTCCGGTGAATGAAATTGCTAGAGGGGGATGGCAGACAGCGAACCTGTGATATTGGTAGTGGACGGCAATGATTCATTCATTTATTAAATGATACTAGGCTGAACAAAATCTGATTTAGCTAGTTATAGGTTGGTGATGGCAATTTAATGGAGCGTAGACTTCCGCATCGATTTGCATTTTACATTGACAACCAGACTATTTGTGGGGGTGACTTTGCCAAACGATATTAAATCATATGGTCAATCAGAACAAGAACTTTTGATCTTCTGGTCTCATTCTGGTCAACTATTAATACTGTTTTATATCATTAGTGTTATTGAAGCCTTATAGTTATAATAATAATAAAACTCTACTTTTTATCATGATTGAAATTGACCAAGGGTGAAATTGACCTACCCAAGTTAATAGCTAGCTTTTATTTAATTAATTGTTATTGTACTAACTGACCTAACAGACGAAACATTGTAAAACTGAGTCTTAATATATATATATATATATATATATATATATATTATATATATATATATATATATATATATATATATATATATATATATATATATACTATATATATACATATATATATATATATACATATATATATATATATATATATATGTGTGTATATGTATATAGTAAATTGGAATGAACTGTTGCTAGTTGATGTATAATATTTAATGCAAAACACATCTTAGATCCTTAGAAGATTGTTTTTGTAATGGTGACTTTGATTGCAGCATATCAAGGACACCATGGCAAAGTACGGGTGGGCAGTGGAAGAAGACTCTTTCACAGAGAACACGCCTCTTGGGCGTAAACAGTTCACAAATATTGTTGCGACACAGAACCCAAAAGCAATCCGCCGATTGGTTCTGGCTTGTCATTACGACTCCAAGTACTTTGAAGACTTTGTCTTTATTGGTGCGACAGACTCTGCTGTGCCCTGCGCCATGTTACTAGACGTAGCACGACACCTCAACACATCACTGTGGATCCATGGCAAACCAGTGGTAAGTGTACTTATAGTCTTCTTGAGGGTTACATTATGCAGATGTGAGGTCTAGCTCATGTACTGTTCTTCCTTCTGGGTCCCTTGTACAGGGATGAAGTTTTGCTCCTGTACTGTTCTTCCTCCTGAGTCCCTTGAACAGGTGTTAGATCTTGTCCTGTACTCTTCATCCTCCCGAGTCCCTTGAACAGGGGTGAGATCTTGCTCCTGTACTCTTCTTCCTCCTGAGTCCCTTGAACAGGTGTTAGATCTTGTCCTGTACTCTTCATCCTCCCGAGTCCCTTGAACAGGGGTGAGATCTTGCTCCTGTACTCTTCATCCTCCCGAGTCCCTTGAACAGGGGTGAGATCTTGCTCCTGTAGTCTTCTTCCTCCTGAGTCCCTTGAACAGGTGTTAGATCTTGTCCTGTACTCTTCATCCTCCCGAGTCCCTTGAACAGGGGTGAGATCTTGCTCCTGTACTCTTCATCCTCCCGAGTCCCTTGAACAGGGGTGAGACCTTGCTCCTGTACTCTTCATCCTCCCCAGTCCCTTGAACAGGGGTGAGATCTTGCTCCTGTACTCTTCATCCTCCCGAGTCCCTTGAACAGGGGTGAGATCTTGCTCCTGTACTCTTCATCCTCCCGAGTCCCTTGAACAGGGGTGAGATCTTGCTCCTGTATTCTTCATCCTCCCGAGTCCCTTGAACAGGGGTGAGATCTTGCTCCTGTACTCTTCATCCTCCCCAGTCCCTTGAACAGGGGTGAGATCTTGCTCCTGTACTCTTCATCCTCCCGAGTCCCTTGAACAGGGGTGAGATCTTGCTCCTGTACTCTTCATCCTCCCGAGTCCCTTGAACAGGGGTGAGATCTTGCTCCTGTACTCTTCATCCTCCCGAGTCCCTTGAACAGGGGTGAGATCTTGCTCCTGTATTCTTCATCCTCCCGAGTCCCTTGAACAGGGGTGAGATCTTGCTCCTGTACTCTTCATCCTCCCCAGTCCCTTGAACAGGGGTGAGATCTTGCTCCTGTACTCTTCATCCTCCCGAGTCCCTTGAACAGGGGTGAGATCTTGCTCCTGTACTCTTCATCCTCCCGAGTCCCTTGAACAGGGGTGAGATCTTGCTCCTGTACTCTTCATCCTCCCGAGTCCCTTGAACAGGGGTGAGATCTTGCTCCTGTATTCTTCATCCTCCCGAGTCCCTTGAACAGGGGTGAGATCTTGTTCCTGTACTCTTCATCGTCCCGAGTCCCTTGAACAGGGGTGAGATCTTGCTCCTGTACTCTTCATCCTCCCGAGTCCCTTGAACAGGGGTGAGATCTTGTTCCTGTACTCTTCATCCTCCCGAGTCCCTTGAACAGGGGTGAGATCTTGCTCCTATACTCTTCTTCCTCCCAAGTCCCTTGAAAGGGTTGGGATCTTGCTCCTGTACTCTTCTTCCTCCCGAGTCCCTTGAACAGGGGTGAGACCTTGTTCCTGTACTCTTCATCCTCCCAAGTCCCTTGAACAGGGGTGAAATCTTGCTCATGTACTCTTCTTTCTCCTGAGTCCCTTGAACAGGGGTGAGATCTTGCTCCTGTACTCTTCATCCTCCCGAGTCCCTTGAACAGGGGTGAGATCTTGCTCCTGTACTCTTCATCCTCCCGAGTCCCTTGAACAGGGGTGAGATCTTGCTCCTGTACTCTTCATCCTCCCGAGTCCCTTGAACAGGGGTGAAATCTTGCTCATGTACTCTTCTTTCTCCTGAGTCCCGTGTACAGGAATAAGAATCATGATTTCTTGCTCCTGTACTCTTCCTCCCTTTTACAGGGGTAACGTCTAGCTCCTATATGCTGTTGCACTGCTTTTGTTGCTGTTGCCCTTGACAAGTCCCTATCAGCAGTCATCAGCAGTTTATCTTTCACCATCTTTCTCAAATCCATAAGTACTGGCATTTTAGCTGTCTCTATTTGTCTTTTTCTGTGGCCTTGATATTTCTCCTTCTCTGCTCTCTTCCCACATCCATTCTTTGTCTTGACCTGCCAACAGCATGCCACTCAAAGTAATCTCCCCATAAGTTAAACTGTGTCCCGATCTCTTCCCCTATGTCACGCATCGCTGTTCTAATTACCTACATCTTGTTTATTGTGTCACGTTTTAATTGCTGTGTGATGCTTAACAACAATGTTAATCAGCAATGATACTGTAAACATAAGATGTTATGTAGTATTAGAAATTGAATGAAGACATATTATTTAACATTGTTTAATTTTTTTAGTTAAAGAACTATGTCCATAGTGTAAGTTTGGTGTTTTGTCCATGTGTTTGTTGATTTAGTGGGAGAAATCTGAAGGTAGACATCTAAATTATATCTTTCTTAATCCTTTCTACCTGTCGGTTTGTGGAACTAAAAGTATAAGACTGAAATGGAAAAAAACATGTTGTGGACTCACTGATTCGAATTCGAAAATAGGATGAGTGAAATGTGACCATGTGAACATCTAACTGCAGACAGTCGGTAGTAAAGAAAGGTTCTGGGAGCTATGTGTGAATACTATGTCAGTCTAATAAAGGTAAAACTTTCCCAGCGTGGTGACACCAGTTATTATTAAATTTATTGTTTAGGCATAGTTTTATGCAGACACCCATCATATGGATGGGTAAAACCTGTTGTGGATGGGTGGAAATATAACTGGATGGGTGAAAAATAAAGAGCAAAAATGTCTTCAAAAATCATAGATAGTGTCAGTTATGCCTTAACATGCACATGTCCACCAACAATGTGCGATTGGCAAATTTTTTATCCATCGTAACTCCCTGCTGTAAGGAAATATAAAAATGATTAAATATCTATTGATTTCAAAAATAATTAATGATTTGGACACGAGTTCCGTAATTATTTTGCGAATCATGTTTTTGTAGTTTCCACTGGGAAGTGATTCAAAACATGAGTTCCGTAATTATTTTGCGACTCGTGTTTTGGTAGTTTCCACTGGGAGCTTATTCAAAACATGTGCTTTCAAGTGAACAAGTACAACATGTGCTGTCACAATAAACTGCCTCATTCAGCTACAGACTGGCAGGTGCTTGCAATAACAACTGAATGGAACTTGGACTTTACTCACCCGTGTTGTGTGTTTGTTGTATGAAGGCAAACCTTTTCTAGACAATGTTTGTCTCAACATGGTGCACCTACATATATGGATATAGGGAATTTGGCTCTGTTTTGTTTGTAACTTAAGTGATAATTGACTTGTTAAATTCAGAATGCCCATAGACTGTCATGTGCGACCATTTCAAATTTCCAAATCAAATTTATTATACCTCTTTACAATACAGGTGTGTGCATAGAAAACAACAACATACAAATCACATCAAGGCAAATAACCTATAATAACGTAAACAACTTAATTAATGACACTATAACAGCCAGATTTTCCCTTAGCATCACCACATGTATCAATCTTTGACCTTTCTACTCTTGAGTAATTATCTCAATAATCCGAGGCTTGATCCATGCTTTGTGTGACTTGTCACTGACATTTTCGTCCCTCTCAACTGACCCTCATCTTGGCACTGACCAGTCTGTGAGAAGCCATCCGGCCACAATTCCCCAAACTCCCACTTACACGGAGATGTGTGTCGGCCGTCAGAAAACATCTTTCATTTCACCCACTCTTGCCTCTCGTGTGCAAATCTGATGTCTTGGTAATGTGTCTGGGGATCAGGAAGCAGCAATTTCTATGTATGTGTATGTAGTGTACTGTTGCCCACAAAGCCTGGGGAGACAGACAGTATGTTTGGTGTTTGTGACAGCAGTACTTGACAGTGCAGTGCTATTTACTGCAATAACCCAGGCAGCTGAATGTTGATGGCAGAAATACAAAATGTTTTGTACAGCTGTCGCATTGAAGGTGTCTTAATATTTTCGTTTTCAGTGGCCTGTTAGTCACCAACATTTTAACAATTGAGAGCAGTTGTTAATCTTGGTCAAAACTACACAGAAATGAGTGTATGGACCTCAGCATTCTCTGTCAACCCTTGCCAGAGGGGGAAGAAGAAAGCGACACGCATTGTAAATGACACCATGCATGCACTTCTCTGTTATTTCGATCTAACACCATCAGGCTGGAGGTTCAGAACGCTCACGTTTAGTACAAACTGGCATAGACATAGCTTTATTCCTGCCGCTGTTAGACTTATTAATAAGCATGCATGACATTCAATTCCACAGTGTGGTTACCTGCTCAAGATTTTGCTGTAGTGTGACTCTGTTGTATGTCTGACCTGGCTCGATTAACTGCATAGTTTAATTGCATAGTATTTAGATCATTATCCAAGTAATAGTAATAATAATAATAATTTAGATATCAGCTCTATGAGTGTATTTATTCCCATGCTCTCGGTATGTTATTGTTAATGTTTTATAGTATCACCCAGGCCCTTTAATTTGCACTTGCTATGAATGTTGATTGCACAGATATAATTTTCCCATAATAACAGTAAAGATATCTGATGTTAGGTCCCAGTGCATTTAGCACAGTTTTCTTATTCTCGGGTCATTCTGCAGCTGAAATGTGTAATTGGGTCACTCACAGGTTGCCAAGTCCCGCTCAGCAATGACCCTCCCTTCTTGTGGACTGTAGAGAGATCACAGGTGGTGCTGATGTAATCTACTGCCTGTGGCTTCTGAACTAATCTGGAGTAATATTCCATTCAGAGATTACACCAGGATTATTCTATATCGTCTTCCCATCTTCCAGTTACAGATTTTGTGGAGAAACAATTACATCTCGTTGTCTGAATTAATCCTGTGGAAATTGATATTGGTGATCTGTGTAGTTAGATTTGTGTAAGGTATCACAGAAAGGCAATATTTTGCTGGATTTCGGGTTGATGTGCATGCAAGAACAAGTTGTTTCGCTGGTGATATCTATTGTTCAAGTGCTTGCAAGGCAAAGATGTCTGGTTGCAGTTAGTGTTCACATGCTTGTAGAAAGAAGCCATGATACAGTCATATCACATTGTGCTTGCAGGAAAACAGTACTGTATTGTGTGGCATTTAATGTTCATGTACTTGCCAGAAATATGGATGTTTCAATGGAGTTAATGTGCTTGCAGGAAGACGGTCTCACTGCAGTTAGTGTTCTTTGACGGAGAAGAAGCATTTGTTGAGTGGACTGCGACAGACTCCATCTATGGAGCAAGACACCTAGCAGAGAAATGGTCAACTACACAGAGTCGGGTGGACAGAGAGGAGTGGGCACATACGATTGAGATAGTGGTGAGTTCCATTCAACATCTTAGGTTTTTTATTATAATAAATGTCCTCTAGTTTCATTTCTACAGATGTCTCTATTCGTGTGACATATTAGTAACAGCGTCAGGGTAGACGTTTGTAATTTAGACAAATGATAACATTTCTTGTCAGGCAATGACAGCACATTTGTTTACTTAGCCGTTTTAGCTTTTTGATTCTTCCTCACAAAATGTTTTTGATGTAATTTTTCTAACAAGAATGTAACATGTAAACAAATGAGTGGAAGTACATTTCTAATAGCAGTAGCATTGCATCTGCAAGCATAGATCTCAGAACTTGTGGACGTTTGAATATCTTCAAATGTTATTATTGGAAGCAGAGTTAGATGTAGTAGACGTTGTGCTTGGAAGACTGATTCTCCAGCTACATGCTTTACCTTTATTATATATATATATATTATATATATATATATATATATATATATATATATATATATATATATATATATATATTGTTTGTGTTAACTGAAATGTAAATTGCTTAACATTGATGTTGTTTATTTATTATTATATATATATATATATATATATATATATATATATATATATATATATATATATATATATATGTGTGTGTATTCATTTCAAGATGCAGTTAGTTTATAATTTAATTGTGAATGCAGTGAGACTGGTACATCAAGTAACTCTTATAAATAATATTTATTTATAGTATAAACAATGGATTAATGACTAGAAAGGCTATTTATACAATCCAAGGTTGTGGTGAGCGTGGGTTTGTTAGGTGTGTTTGTTATAATCGGTAAACAGGTTTGTTGGTGCATGGTCGTCCCATTCACTGTCATGGTACAACAGCCAGTGCAGTGACGTACGTCACAAATGAACTGTCCTACACAGTTCACTTACGCTGACAGAGTCTCTGACTCCCGCGGGGGGTGTCCGTGAGTAATGGAATAATGTCTTCATGCACGCACGTATACACCCCCGGCAATATTAATAGTGCCGACAACGCGGCGGTGTTAGAGAGTAGGCGAGATGTCGCAATTAGTGTCCATATTGTCACAACTTAACGTATTGATTCGTCCGTTTGCCACCATGCGGTAAGTTTACCAGAGAGGTTTACGAGACTCGGCGTGTGGGTTGTGTCTCGCATTGTGATCATTCGCTTCCTGATTGTAGCTCGTTTTGCCATGTAAAAACCAACATCAAACATTGTTTGATGGCGATTGTCTGCAGTAGGTGACATTTGCACGACAGGGTTAGCACATATCGCTTTATCATTTTAAGTGGCATGGCTGACACACCACTTAAATATTCTGTATCATCTCGAAAGTAAATTTTTATATTTGATAAATTATTAAATATCAGACTGAAGCTGTTTTATCTGCCAAATTGCAGACAGATATGTATTCTTAATATCACATGTTGATCATGACGACAACATGGCTGTTGTTAAAATTTTAAATTGGTGTAGGTAATTATAGACAAGTAGATTAAATGAAGCTGGTTTGATACAAATATAATTCAACTACTTTCTTTGTGCGTTAATGATACATACTGGGTGGGTTAAACCATTCTCTTTCTTCTGAAGGCAGGTTGTAAGTTATGCTAGACCAGTAGTAGTAGGAATGATAAATTGAATCACGATGTGGTTAATGGTGCCTACGCTGGACATCAAACCAGGGATCAATTTATTAGCGGCATAAGTCATTGAAAATGGTGGCGAGTTTGTCGCTTCAGCTGTGGCATCAGCGATAGTTGATGCAGTTTACGGCAATCAACAGGCCGATGCATTGTATCGCAGCTTCCTGTTTGTGCCTGCTCTGTATCGATATCTCTCTGCTGATGGGTGGTCACTGAGTGGGAAGGAAGTCACCAGTAAAGACTGCATTCAGGCAGGCACCGTAGCTACTGGAATAGAGAGATATCTAGACATTCTGCCGCTGGTAGGGTTTTGCCATGATTTGGGTTATCCTTAAATTCAGTTTCTGTTTATGGAATTAAACTTGTCATTCATTTATCAGTGTTTAAAATTATCACTTGTTGTATACATATATACATATTATATATACATAGACAACATAGACAAAACAACAACAAAATGTTATGGTTTTGTTAACTACCTCATCTAAATATGAGCATCTTTCCATGGGTTTAGCAAATGTATGTTTTAGCAAATTGGCAGTGCATTTACTTAGGATATTAACATAACTATGTTTTAAGAAATCAACAAACCTGATTATCCCCGGTATACTTCAAGTTGTTGTTTTGAAAAAAGCTTAAAATCGCCGAATACATCTTTTCTCTTTGTGGTTACATATCAGTAAAAATAAAATAACAAGTAACTTGTTATTAAAAAAATTATCTTACGCTCACCCATATTGCTACAAGTCACATGTTTACATTGACACCATCTGATCAATTGCCTCACGTATCAGAATAGCTCTCCAGAAAATCCATACATATAAAAAACACATCAGTAGAGAATTATAAATTTACTATCATTGTGGTTTCTGAAATACCAACTGGTAAATCAGAGGTCGATAGTCCAAAGGAACAATGGAATATAGAAAACATTGAATGGATCTCAGCACCCAGGATGAAATACACTTACAGTGCCTCCAAATGAGCGTACCTACTATGAGCAGGCAGATGTTTGAAATGATATTCTTGAGATGAGACCAGAAATAGTCCCACTCAATCATATCAGTCACATGGTTTCCACACTCAAATGTTCCATCAGGACTTGTCGATTGCCAAACATACATGAGATAGTGATGTTTTATATATCAGTCTGTGTGATTCCGTCTCTTGTAGGATGTCCTTATACTTCTGGATCTCATCGGCACAAAGGATCCAGAGTTCAACAGCTGGTTTAGAAACACAGAACATTTATTTGAACGGTTTCAAAAAATAGGTATGTATTTTGCACATGTACACGAGCTGGTCTGTCTGTGTGCTTCTGTTTCTGTATGAATATGTCTTATTCCACCTATCTGCTGATATTAGTGAGTGCCCCTGTCTCTGTCTGTTCTCCTCTATTTGTCTCTGTTATTGAGTGTTCCCATTTGTCAACCAGTCACATTAGTGAGTGGATGCACCCTTGCTCTGAAACCCTTGTCTGTCTGGCTGTCCATGTCCACTAATTCTAAATCTGATCTTTTACACTATTTATTTATGTAATATTAATTTTGTAATAATAATGTATTTTATTGTTTAATTATTTATAATTATGCAGTTCTATGTAACGCACTCAAAAGGATTTTATCTAAAGTGGATTTGAGTGCTATATAAATTCCTGTATTATTATTAATAATGAGGATGACCCTTGACCTTGTGTGTATCTGTGTCCATATTGGTAAGTATGCCTCCATATTCTTCCTCACTGACACATTAGTGAATTAGCCCCCTTCCGTCACCGCCCTGTATACATAATTGTATATTAGCATTTGTAGGTATGCGCCCCTGATCCACAAGTATTTTCATGTTGTTGACTATGCTCCCTTTGTGTATATATATCTGTCCAGATTACAGTGTGCCCACTTTCTCCATGGTCCTGCCCAAATTTAAGTGTTTTCCTCCTTCCGCATTATTGCATCCATGAGTTGTTGGCAAATGCGCCCAGTTGATCCATATACAGTATTTATATATGCCAACATTAATTAATGTGTCCATCTGTCCAGTTTCCTTGTCCGCACAAAGGATGAGTTCAGTTACAGTCAAGACCTGAGACCTGAGAAATGGTCATCATCCACATTACCAGCTGCAGCCTTGAGTTAGCTAACACACAAAACCTCGTGGGAGGCATGTGTGAAGAATTAGACCCACCCACAACGTCCCCAGAGACTATGCACAACGCAAACAAATGGTGAAAAACGACAACACCACTCTGTCATGCTTCCGGCAGCATTGTACTTAACACAGGACAAGCTATTTGCAGCCACTTAAGAAGATTTCCTTCTGGCTGCTCAGTTTCTTTTCACTCAAATGCATGCGTTGATAACATAGAAGATTAATAAATTATTGGCATCAGAAAAAACCAGATGCCCAGTTCCTTTTCATTCAATTCTAATTCACCCTCCAATTTGCTTCGGATCTGACCCCAGGCATGACCAGTGACGGTAACAAAACTGCTTGCCGTCCGTGATGACATTGGTGTCATATAATGCACATAGGTCTAGTTACTGTGGTGTGTCACACCAAGAAACAACTAAAGAATGTCTCCACAACCAAATAGAAGAAGTTAAACAATTGCAGTGAGCTCATAAATGTGGACATGGCTGCACACAGCGCCATGTCCATCCAGGCCGTTTGAATCCTGCCAATCTCTGTGATGTGCCCAGGATAACAAGTAGTGTGCACTTTCCATCCATTTCAAAACTTGGCCATTCCGTTCATCACATGTTGCATGCAGGGCTTTATGCAGGATAAAATTATAGCCAGTTACACATGTTTTGGTGGACACATGGATGTTAACTGTTAAGCCAGTTTACAAACTTTAAATGTGTCTGATGACCTGAAATGGACTACAAACACACATGTGACACAATTTTCACTCACTTTCAAGGCATGACTAACAATATCTATGGTTTTGGAAGATTGTTTTTTTTTTACCCATCCACTCATATTTCTACCCGTCCATATTCGTTTTTACCCATCCAAATTACAGGTGGACGGGTCTCTACATAAAGCTATGTCTTTCAGAATAGACACTAACTGCTGTTGGTCTCTTCTGTCTGGTGGCTTGCTAGAAGAAGTACGAACATTAGGGGGTAAATGTGTAACCTGTTGTCGACTCAGTGGTGGTTTCACTAACCCACTGGATCTTGCTTTCTGTGGTCGACGTTACTTTCTGGTCAGGTGTGTGAGAAATGTCAAGCAGGCATTGTATAGGTCAGTGAAGTCACCACACAGTCCCTGCTGGGGCCAATGACAGTGTCAGTTTCTAAGCAAGAATATCTCTCGCTAGCCATCTACTATGCGTGAGTAAGAAAATCGAAAATATGACCACCTTCTTCAGTAATACAGAGATTTGCGATATGCCAAAAAATCTTTTAGCCCCATAAATTATGTATCCTAGACGACATTATTGGCAGCGTGTAGTGATTTCAAGAAGCCATATTATTTTCACTTTAGCCTCAGATTCTTTCAGATATTGATAAAAGGTATCTCACATAAGAATTTTTTTACCTGGTGTCGGTCGGCCTAATTTGTGAAATCTAACAATTGATTTAGGTATGAAATTAACCCTGACTAAGGCATAGCTCAGGTTAACTACACAGGGGTAAGATTTGCATTGATGCTGTACACTGGGGTTACAACTTTTATATAGATGTGGCTTTTGCAGAAACAATATTGTACACCTACACGTTCAACAGTGGATATGTGCTTATTTTGGTTCCCTGATATATAATTACATTAAAATGTTATCCAGAAAAATGAACCGTGAACCTTATGAGGTACATTAACATTTGGAAATTCCATTCCCAGGGATTGATGGCCGAATAACAAAGTTTCCAGATCATTGCAGACTAGATTAATGAGGTTCACTACCAGGGGGTATTCATAATTTGCTTATTAAAAAAATTGGGTTCAACTATGTAAAAAATATAATCGATAATTATGTCATTTTAATTTCTAATACATAACTGCGTGATGTCAGTGGAAACTGATGCAAAGCTAACAAATGGTGATTAATTACATCTAGTCTCCAGGATTCTGTTGGCATTCCAAAAGCAATTAGCCATTTTACCGATGCCCTTTTTCGATCCCCATAAGTGCTGATGGTCTGAGGAAGCTGGTCTAAATTAGGGCTAACCAGTTTGACAGTCATTCATAGAGATGGATGTGACTGTCTGTGTCAACATGGCATGATTGAGTTTTCTGACAAATGTCCCTCTCAATGACTCTCATCAATACTGCATCAAAGGCTGCTGGGTCTTAGTGGCCAGTGTGTGTGGTGTGTGTGGTGTGGGGGCTGTTCTACTGTTCCGCTGTTGTGTTTTCCCTCTCGTCTGTTGTTGATGACAGTTCCATTTTAAATGTCAGCAGATGAGACACATGTAGTTAATTCGAACCGGTGAAAACAATCATGACCAACGTTGCAATGTAATTGTACGTTTTCTTATTTGTCAGCGATACATCTGACAACCTGACTTTGTCTACTTATATACTTGTAGTTATATTGTTTTGATTGCAAAACAGCTATAATTACAGCCAATTGTACACATTATTATTAGCATTTTAGTATAATCAATTTTATTATATTTTAGCTAAAATGTACTTTTTATTCTTTGCATACTGAAGTATAATAAGTAATGCAACAAATTATTTATTGTATTTACTATTTCATATGTAGGCCTATATTTAAAATGTTTTTATTGTTTCTGCCTAGTCATACAGTATGTTGTTTATATATTACTGCCAATACTGGATTAAACATTGTTTCTGCCTAGTCATACAGTTTAAATGTATAAAATAAATGACATATTTCTGTGGCTAAATATTTATTTAACATTTATGCAACATCAAAATAAGTTTCTTGTAAGGTGTGTATATATATAATATATATATTATTTATATATAACTTCTATGGTGCCAATATCGTAAGAATCCTCCAAGTTTAATAGTGCAACAAAACCAGTGGATTCAGCATTCTCCTAGTCAAGGGCAGGGCGTGTGTGTGTGTGTGTGTGTGTGTGTGTGTGTGTGTGTGTGTGTGTGTGTGTGTGTGTGTGTGTGTGTGTGTGTGTTATATATATAAATATGGACATATATATATATAGGGACATATATATATATAATATAATATATATATATATATATATATATATATGCACTGCCTTTACTATGAGAAACTGAATCCACTGGTTTTGTTCTATTGAGTATATGTATATATATATATATATATATATATATATATATATATATATATATATATATATATATATATATATATATATTATATATATATATATTATATATATATATATATTATTATATATATATATATATATATATATATATATATATATATATTGTGTAAACGTTTCTAAGGCATTCAGAACTCAGAAACAGTTCTTTCCCGAAGCAATGATACACTGTAACGTGACGTGTTACATGTTGTTTCTGACAGAGATGCGTATGATAAAGCTCGGACTACTGGCGAATGTTGATCAGAATCACTCCCGCAACCGATACTTCACATCACGCTATGGACACACATCTGGAGGCATTGAGGATGACCACATACCATTCCTCCGCAAAAGTATGAGTCTTCTATGAGCAATTTCACACTGCTTCACCTTCGTACAGGGAATTTCTCTTAGCCCACATTGTAAAATCACCATTACACACAGGCGGATGTAGAAGGAGGTTGGATTTCTATGACTGCGAAACATTCATGGCAAAGTATAGTCAATGTTTTATTTGATGCATTTGCTGGGATGTTTCTATGAAATTTAAATTCTGTGGTCATTTAGGTTGAATGAAAGATAGAGACTTAATTAGATTATGTATCTATATAAAATATTTAAGTGTCAATATCACACTGCCATAGTGTTAATTGCCAGTTACGTGGATATAGATATATTTTCAACATTATATGTACAACTAAGTATTATAGGTAATACACTAGTGAATGATTATTTTGTTAATTTACATTCTTAATAAGAATAAAGATGTCAGTATAAAATATGTCAATGTATTAGTGGTGCAGTGGCTAGTCCCATTTTTGGTGGGGAAAGTTATAGAAATTATTTTGGTCTTGAATTTGTTGCATTTTGCTTCATTTTTACTGAAAACAAATAACTTTGGTAATAAATAAATAAAATTGGAGTGGAATTTGATGTTATTTAAAACTCTGACTGTGAGTTTATGACAGCACAGATTGTGTAATGTTACACTGATTATAATTATTGTCTTGTCACCATCTAAATTTGATTATTTTTCATGGAATTTTAACTACCATTTCCTTATTTGAAAATGTCTAAGACTGATGAATTTGTTTGGACAGATGTTCCTGTAGTTCATATGATTGCCTATCCCTTCCCTCTGGAGTGGCACAAGGCCTCGGATGACAAGACTGCCTTACACTTCCCTACCATCGACAACATCAACAAGATACTACGAGTGTTTGTCTGCGAATATCTTCATCTCTCGCCATGAATGATATTTGTTGGCGAATATCTCCATCTGCCTCTTTGGATGAGATGTGGTTATGAATATCTCCATCTGCCTCTGGAGGATATATGGTTATGAATATCTCCATCTGCCTCTGGAGGATATATGGTTATGAATATCTCCATCTGCCTCTTTGGATGATATGTGGTTATGAATATCTCCATCTGCCTCTGGAGGATATATGGTTATGAATATCTCCATCTGCCTCTTTGGATGATATGTGGTTATGAATATCTCCATCTGCCTATTTGGATGATATGTGGTTATGAATATCTCCATCCGCCTCTTTGGATGATACGTGGTTATGAATATCTCCATCTGACTCATTGAATTATATTTGTCAGCAAATATTATATATTTCATACCATGAATGATATTTGTCAAATATCTGCATCTGACTTCTTGGATAATATACCATGTATGTTGGCAGATATCTGCATCTGACTCCTTGAATGATGCTGTCTGTAGGCGAATATCTCCAATGTAACATATTGAATGGGGTTTGTTGGTGAATATGTCCATCAAATGCCATACATAGTATTTGATGATAAATATCTTAATGTGACTTCCCAGAGAAGTTAAGATAGTGTTTGAGTGAATATGTCTGCCAGGATGAATATAAGGCAATTAAGAGCTGGATAACAGTCTACATTGAATATATTTTTCATTACCTTGTATTTCCATCATATTCTATGAATATTGTTTATGTGCAACAGTCGTGGTGAACCCATAATATGGATGTGGCAACAACATATGCCACCATGACTGAGAGCAATAGAATGAAAGTCATTGCCATGTGTGTATTGTACTTTATGTCCACAAGACTCCTTTCCTTGATGACTGTCTGGGCTGAGACGAAGAGAGGTGATAAACTACTATTGTTATCATATCTTGATTATGATATTTTTATATCTCAACTAACAAACAAACAGACAGTGTTGTTTGAAAGGATTAATGCCAGTTGATGCTACATTTGTGATCGTGTGATGTAATATAGTCTGTAATATAAATAAATAACAAGTTATCAGACTTGATCAGTGCACCAGCAAATAAAGTTATTTAGATAATTATGAAGTCAATAAAAAATCAATTAATGAATTAATTAAGACAAAAGTCAGTACATGTAACGTCATATAAAAGTCTTATGGCAAGTCAATGATCATACATACTATATGTGCTCTAATGATCAATATGAAGTTGGAAGCAGGGTGTCTTACATTATATACCAAAACATTGCATGTTAGAACAGGCTTTTAAAATGTTATATCTTGCTGGATATTGCGGGTTGACAATTCTGGTCAAGGTACTTGTGACATTCCACTGGTGCTTAGCCATATAGTAGATTTGTTTTGCTTTTTCAAAATGAAACAAGAATGGTCATTCATAAAGCCACGCACTTTTGTGTCAGTTTTGGAACATCTACATGACATCTTCATTTCACCTTTTTATTGAATTTTATTTTATGATTAAAATTATTTCATTTGTCATAGATGTCAGTCAAACATTGTATAGTCTCACCTGTACACCAATATTCTCATATATTGTATATTCTTACCTATAGTTACTCTTGTACATTTGTCTTGTATATATTCTTGCTGCCAATGGTCTTAATAAAATTTACGTTCATTCATTAATTACGTCACAGTAATCACTTGTTTTTCACCGTTTCTATCACAACCATGATTTTATACTACAGGAATAGATAGCATACTTTAGTAAAACTAATAAAACCAGTTATATTCAATGTTTATCAATGCAATGTGACACATTGATAGTTCTGTAGTCCTTTTTTTCAGATATGTAAAAACAGTTAAATAACGTGTTATAATAATTATTTTATACCAATTGTCATATTTAATTAAGCAAATGGAAGATGAGATGATCAGCAGTGAAATGTATCTACCAATATTTGTAGACGGGCACCAGATTGAGCAATTAATTCATATTTTAATTAATTAATAGAAAATATAATGCCTGCTTTGTAGTTAAAATACTGTGTAACATCAAATTTATTTGAACAGCTAGGCATTAAGCACATATATAAAATAAGTTATATATAATTATGTACCATTTGTGCAAATAGAATATTAAAACTATTTTAAAATAACTAGATTAAATAATTCAAAAACAAGACTGATTTTACAGAGGTTATTGTGTGTAATATAACCAATGAAAACCGGAGCTCAACAAGCAACATATCGCTACCATTCGAGTATACAGAACAGTACATTGATTATTTATTTTAAAATGTTCATGATTATAACATAGTTCATAAAAAATTAGAATATATAGTTCAGCATTCGATGTAGAAAGAACAATCAATTCGTTAAAACAAGATTAATTCTTTTACGGTACTCATTGTATGTAATATGGCAAATGAAAGTTGAGGTGCTCAATCAATGTCTTCCTTTTTATAGATTATACGACATTTAGTTATTACAAATTATTCCATTAATCAATAATGAATAGGCTAGCCTAGTAATTAAATGTGTATTACAGTTTTATAGATTAAGCAACAAGGTACAGAAGTCCGTGCAGAAGGTACGTGAAAGGTTAGCAGAAAGTAAGAATTTCGGTATCTTGCCCGCACACCGAGGACACTCGCTCAAGACACCTTTTCGATGTGTCTTCTCTTGACAGCGCCCATTTATAGCTAGAAGATTTGCAGGTGCGTACCAAAACACCACACGCACGCACGCACGCACGCACGCACACACACACACACAGTCCCAATACTACCATGAACGCATTGACATTGTTTCACCTTATTCGTTTAGGCCAATTGTCCTTGGAATTTGTGAATTATAATTTAAGGTTAGGAAGATCTATTGTAAATGTTACACATGCGTTACTTGTCATATTCAATTCCCCGGCAATCTCACGAAACGCCCTCTCTTTTAAAACATTACTTAGATATTGTTTACCCGCCACGTCATACAGCATCGGAAACTTCTGCCAAGAAGGTATTAGGCGGGCCTCAACGTCTTCTATCCACGTGTCCGCCATACTCAGCTATGTGACGTTCAGCTTTGTGGCTCCAGGCACGCTCCTAATTGGCAAATGGAATTTTTGCGTCTCGTCTCGACCGTGTCTTGTCCCGAAGTGCCGGCACACCAAATTTTGAAACAAGATGCGGTCGAGACGAGGTCAGCTTCCAAAAAATCAAACATGTTCGATCCAAATGCTTTAGGCAGAGGATTTATCATGAGATAATGTACGTGGACGGTGCACCTAGTAGTCTTTTCCAAATGAACAAATGTGGTATGATTCACCATTCCCAAATATTTCAGTGAATGATCCATCGATCTGCATTCGCATCAAACGTAATTCCGCCAGAGCTAAGAGCACATGCACCTTGATGATATAAATAAACGTATGCAAATATCACAGAATGCAACGTTCTCAGAGTAAAGTCGGCGTCCCAGTTCTTAGAGCAATTTGAGCGCAGCACAGTGGAGACAGAAGGAGGAGTCTTACCTCACAGTGTTGATGTCGCTCGCTAAGCCGTGTCCTTTGTCATGTTGTCGATTGTTTCGTACTGGTTTGTTGGTTTGTCAACAATTTAAACAAACACGCGTTTCCAGATTCGTCATCTGCATTGTGTTTATTTCAACTACAGCGTTTGCACAATCCTATTACGTACGTGTAACAACAATGTTCCTCTCGTTATATATAGTGTCTTTGAAATGTAAACATGTTCGTGTTTTCTTGTCCCAGCATACCATAAAGCAGACTACAGAACACCGTCGAAAATAACTGCTGAAATCTGATAAGTTCAACATTTGGAAAAGTTTTCATAGTTTTCCGCGGAGAGCGTCAAACGTCTTTCTTTCACTGTGTGTTTTGCCGCCCACCTCGATATTTCAAAACATCCCTCACAAAGAAGCGTACATGGCCGGAAGTCAAGTTCGTAAATTTTTTCTAACATGTGAAACATTGAAACGTACAATAATATGTTTTTTATAATGACGGTTCCACGCATGCGTGGTTTCATGTCGTCATACTGTGGGGATGAGGGTGTATCACCCATGTGAGGGGGTCTACATATATTTGCATACTTCCTGTTTCCCGTTGGATCTTAAAACAAGCATTTGGTCATCAAGTGAAACTATAAGGTTAGACCAATATCTGTGAGTCTACCAGTTTCTTGCTATAACTGCTGAGCTGTCAACCTACCATCCTATTCTGATTATATACCACAATAAATTTTGTTCCAATGGACTCGAAGTACTACGCTTTCGTACGCGAAAATAAGCACATCGTTCATATCTTGTTGCGCGTCTACACTGATGTCTATCATATGTTTACCTTGCATAGCATTCGTTTATGTAATGCGAATTTGGATGTTCTGTCTTTCTAATAACTAATTATGTATAGTAGTAATTAACTAAATTAGCAAGCGCAGGTTTGTTACTTCAGTACTTAAATTAAAATGTCTGACAAAGAGAGGCAACTCTTCCACGTCGCGGTCTACTGGCCGTCCTGGAGAACGTGAAAGCAGGAATGGCAAAGTACGATTCAGTAGTATGCTAAGTGATCGCCGAATTGTTTGACCACTTCTAAACAAAATGGAGTCCCTAGTTGAGGTGTAGAAAATGTGTCAAGAAACTATCAGGAGAAGGCCAAGTCTTTACATGCTGAAGGCCGTGAAGAACATTCATAGTGAAACTGGACTTATGGAAGCGCAATATCAATTATGTCTATGAAGACTTCAGCATGTTTGATCGTAGCAACGCTGCGCTTGATGATGAAGAACTTACGAAATTGCAACTTGTGCAGCCTCGCCTATCTGTCGGCAATGCTAAACGGAATCCAAAACCAACTTCCAAGATCTGCAAAGAAACGATGCAACTGGTCTGATATTTATCCAGCGTGGGGGTTCAATGTCATTGACAGCGTGCAAATTGGGATCATTTGGAGTCAATTCCGCCGTCTCCCGCTTGCAACTGTAAAACAAAGCAAAAACATTATCACAAATATTGCGTACGCCACGGGTCGCTTGTGCCGATTACGTCAGTATCAGCCAGCAATACCCGCTGCTGATATTTGTGTAAAACCATGAATTTACGCTCAGCCAGTGAAGTCGCTTATTGTGTCAACTGG
>JAODUO010001018.1:90000-105000 GCA_025642075.2 Ridgeia piscesae
TAGACACATAGCGATTTACGTAGTGCAGATAATAGCCACGATGTTAGGCCGTATGTGTCTTTTACGGGATTTGCATTTTACATTGCTGTACGTTGTGGTTTCGATAAGCACTTATATCTGACAAGTTGTCTAAATGCACATAATCATAACACATATATAAATTTGCCCCAAACAGGTTGTACTGCGCGAAAACTAGCACTCTTCATTATTAGTCAAGATCGCCAAACACAAGTACTTGCCGCTAATGCCATGGTAACCACCATAATAATCGATTATAATTCATGATTTCCGTGATCATTGTCACAGGCAAAGTGTTCCACTGCTTCTGCTTGTAATAATCCTTCGGACAATATCACTGAAATACGCTATTTGGGAACAGTTCGATTATTACGACCAAAATAAAACAAAGTCCTATATGTTAACATGGAGAATATGGATTTCCTGCCCCCAACTGCCCCCAGCCTCGTTTTCGCGCGCAAGACTATCACGCACTATATGCATGACGTATATGTCTGACGTTCCTCATTGTTCTAGTAGCCAATCAAGAGCTCTCTGGGCGAGTTTAATCGCGGTTGACGACACCATTGCTGCGTTATGGGATATGCGTAACCGCCGTACAAACGATGTTGTAGTCACATTCATGGTATGGTGTCTTTGTAGTCGACCAGTGTTGTGTGTGACATTAGTTCAATATGAAGTCATTGAAAGTTTTGCTGCACACGACAGCAGTTGTATGGTGCTTGCTAAATAATGGAGAAGCTACTAAGTTTAGTTCTACGCCTACATGGAAGGAAAATCAGGTATGTGGTCATTTATATTAATTTATGTGTTGATTGTATTATCTCTAATTAACTGCATTTTATAGTTCTTTTTCATATATATATATATATATATATATATATATATATATATATATATATATATATATATATATTATATATCATATCAGAGAAGGCAGATTTTGTAATATCACTGGCGTAGGCTAATTACAGCCCGCTTCTGTGTTAAAGATAATCGTCGCAAGCTAGGGTTCGTTGCGGAGTCGACCTATACAATTATAACAATTTTCGTCAGTCACTAGGGTTTATTGCTTCAGCCGTTGGAACAATTTTAAAATAAACACACAACTGGTCGGAATGACGCATTCGCATTCTAAATGCGCATCCTAAACGAACAGCAAATTATATCACTTGACCGGAGGCAGACCACACTCCTCGTGAGTAATTTCATTGGCTGACGTAAAACGAGGAGTTTTGCAAAGGAATGTGCCAGTGGTACCGTAGGCTGGTACTGACGTAATCAGCCGTAGCGACCTCTGGCTCGCGAGGATGAGAAAGATTGCAGTGTGGAAGTCTCCGAAGGAAATCAGTAAACACCCGCACCTGGCGGATATATCAGCAAACTCCCCGCATCTCGCCGAGAGGACAGCAACTAACCTGACTCGCCGTGTCTGGAGGCGTTCGCATACAACGTCAACTGTCCAAGAGTCGTCAATAACACTGTTTAAAAGCAAATTTACCGGAAAAGGTACTTTTTCATGAAATGTTGAAATAACCGAAATTGGCTAACAAATAAAATCTAAAAATTCCAAGTGTCATCGATGTTTATAAGAAATTGTTTGGCGTACATGCTTCTAGCGCGTGTTGACTGCATTTGCTTGCTAGCATAATGCTATGTGTAGCATAGCATCAAGGTTTGGTCCGGATGGACTGGTTGACAAACAATACAATTGTATGGCCACACATTGTTAATTTAGACATCAGTTATCCATTAGACCAATTACAAATTCATACTCTGAAATAGAAAAAATATATACAAAAATCGCGTTCCACGCTTGTACATCACCAAATCCCGTGACAGTGCGATCTAGTATTTATATTTTCCGGGCATTAAAAAAATAAAAGGGTGACATTTTTATCATGCGCGAGTCAGTCGTTGTCATTAGTTACCATTAAGTACGTTAATACTTCCCGCTGAATATCATATTAAATACATTGTTAGACTGATATATATATATATATATATATATATATATATATATATATATATATATATATATATATATATATATTGACGCAAGCTTCTTAACATTCGTAGCCATTTAGTGGCAATTTATTGGTTAATATAATATATTTAGCCTGCAGTATGCACATTCTGGGTTGACAGTCGTTATATAAATAAGATTAGTAATTAATTCAAAATATATCAACGTTCTGTCTCACTTAGTATATTATTGAAGCTGAAAGCTAAAGCTATTCGTGGTTTCTAGAAAAGATCTAAAACAGGCCATGGAAAATCCAAAATAAATGTGACAGAAATATTCTGAAATTTGCTGTTTACATTACAAAGGAATAGAGTACAAATTTGACTGCAACAAAATAAAAATAATAACAATGTAATCCTACTAATTATGACGTGCTTCTGGGTTGGCGTAGAGACGACACCGTTGCAAAACACTGACCGACGATCAACTCAAGGAAGTCAAAAGTATGTCCAACATTAAATATTATGAACACCGATTACTCGATCCATTCTTGCATGTACGCGTGGTGGACACTCCGGCCCACAAGGAAGTCCAGCAGGTAAGTTTATATATAATATATATATATATATATATATATATATATATATATATATATATATATGTATATTATATATATATATATATATATATATATATATATATATATAGTAAAAATAAATAAATATAAATAAAACTAAATGTAATCAATTGTATGTATCATGTGTATGTGTATGTGTATATACATAATTATATATATATATATATATATATATATATATATATATATATATATATATATATATATATGTATATATATATATATATATATATATATATATATATATAATTTGTATGTTAATTCACAGTTATCAGATGGAGACACATTTATGTACACATTATAAAATACATGACTTTGAAGTTGATACCTTATAAATAATAGCGTATGTTGCATTTTATTTTGGAGGAATTATCATTTTTGGGTGTTCATTCCTGTTTGTAAGGTCCAGTGTATATCGTCTTAAAGACTAGTTTGGTTAGCTGACCAATCCTGATGCAATGCATTTTTAAATCACAGATTTACGTAACTAATCTCGACCCTTGGAACACAACTGAAAATGATCTATCTTGCTGTTTTGTTGTTTGTCACCACAACCTATTCAAACGTGTGACCTGACGAAATGGTCGAATATTACTTAATTATGAACAATGCAATAACACATTTCCAATCAAGTTGTCATTTGGGTGGAATATATTAAATATCTGAATTAAATATACAGATGGCATGGCCCTTGCAGGTCGTCTTAAAGATGAACACTCTCTCTTTCCGAATATCTCCTTCAAATCGATGCGTTAACTTTTCAGTTTAAGTCCAGCTTTCTTAAACTTAATACACTAAAACTAAAGAGTTAATGTTTGGAGGGGAAGGACTACTCAGCCACCAAAACCGATATTCATAGATAATCAAGAAGTAGAAGTACCTAGGTACATTACTTGAGGAAAGCTTGTTATTATGTGATCATGTTGATTATGTTTACAAGAAAGCGCAACAACGACTGTTCCTACTGAGAAAGCTGAAAAGTTTCGATGTTAGCCAGCACATTCTCCAACTTGTTTACAGGGGTTTAATAGAGAGCGTTCTATCTTTTAACATAATCACGTGGTATGGCAATGTCAGTGCCAACAATAAAATACAGCTTGCTCGTGTTGTCAACACAGCTAGCAAGCTGATTGGTAACGAACAGAAACACCTGTCCAGTATATACAATGTTGCACTGAAAAGGAAGGCCAGACAAATATTATACGATCCTACCCATACTCTGAATGACGCTTTTCTTAAACTTCCGTCAGGGAGACGTCTAAAAGTTCCACTAGCTAAAAAGACCCTATTCAAGAAATCGTTTATACCCTCTGCCATTTAAATTTTGAATGCTAAATATTAATGTACTGTATACTTCGTTTATTCCATACACTTATTGTACTGATTTATCTATTCTTATTTATTCACAAATTTTAGAAAAATATTATTAATGTTATCATATTGGGTCTTATCAAAGAACCTTTTAAGGAATATTACTTGCTTATTTATTTATTATTTAGAGTACTTATTTATATACTTAATTTATTTACTTTACCAATGTTAGTGCTGATTAGTATTATTACAATTTCAATGTGGCTTATTATGCTTATTAATGTCATTTTACTGTGTAACTGAAGAACAATTTCCGTTTTTAATGTGATGTTTTAAATGGACAATGAAGTCTTTTAAATCTTTGAATACACATATGTTTACTACCAGACGCTGTTTGTTGTCTGCTGGCGATCCAACTTGCGCTGTTCGTATCCGACACGGGGGATCCGCTAGCCAATGAAAACTGTGTATCGCACTGACACCCCCATCTCGGTGACACAGAGAAAGAGTGACCTTCACCCATAGTCGCATTTCCGTCGGACACTGTCTGAGCGTGTCGGGGCAGGAGGCCATCCGACTTAGCTGGTAAACATCAGACATGCTGCACTGTCGTAAGGCATTGATAGTGTATCAGGGTCTTTGGTGTCACTACAACATTGTGCAACAATCAGATTAAAACGCATTGCCCTCATGAACAGTCGCTATCAACACATATGTGCGTCATCGTTTCGTGTTCAAAAGCGTACCAATGGTCGATGGTCGGTAAGTAGTTTGAGATATTTTCGGAATTTCTCGCATGACCAGGCACGATTTGGGTGTGCCGTTGATCCGCGGTCGTCCATATCCTCGACGCGAAGGCGTTGTATATTGCATTACGTATAGCACAGCAACAATTCCGAAACTGCTTGCATCGTAGTATGACAACGTCGGTGTAGTCGTCAACAGTTTTTTCGCCTTGTCAAACGAAGCTTGTTGTGCCTTGTCCCACGACCA
Organism: Ridgeia piscesae; assembly: GCA_025642075.2. NCBI lineage: Eukaryota > Metazoa > Annelida > Polychaeta > Sabellida > Siboglinidae > Ridgeia > Ridgeia piscesae. The sequence goes on from JAODUO010001018.1 coordinate 94,926, forward strand.
GACGACATCACACTTGAGTAGATCAGTCACCGGTTTCATCACTGACGATATATTGTACACGAACTTGGCTAGGTACTGAAACATACTAAATACTGTTCCTGTTCGCTAACACTTCTGCAGAGCTTCAACCCTCTCCGGATCGGGCTTGATGCCGCCACCGTCAATCAGGTGCCCTAAATACACCAGTTCGTTTTTTTTCTGAAGACGCATTTCTTTGGGTTGAATTTCAGGCACAAGTTGTTGATTATCCTAAACACAGCATTGAGATGTATTCTTCCATATTACGAGCATGGGCCAGGATGTCATGCATGAAAACTTCTACTCCGTCCAGACTATCGAGAAGTTACGACATCTTGCCTTGAAATATCTCGAGGGCGTAGGAAGTTCCAAAATGACAGTTTGCGAAATTTATAACGTCCAATTAAGTGGCGTAATGAAGGTAGTCAACAACTGGCTGTCTTAATCGATCGGGATTTGCCAAAACCTGGTTGCGGCATTTACAGAGTCGAGAACACTTTCGACTCGGCGAGTTTAGGCGCTATGTGGTCCAGCGAAGGAGGTATGTATATATGGCGTTCACGTCGAATTGCTGTACCCAATTGCTTAAAGTCGACGCACTGCTCCGATTTTCTTGATCACCGCAACCATTGCAGGGCACCAATCGATTGGATGTGTGAGACCAGATCAGTCTTCATGAGGCCAGTTCTAGCGTCATCAACCAATGCGTCAACCTTTTCCCAGATGACTTATGAGACAAATGTCTGCAGCGACGTATAGTAACAGTAGGTTGGTCACATTCTTCGTGTCAGTGACGGTTAGGTTGCCAAGAACTGACCACATGCCTTTAACTGTTCACCGGCACTTTTGAGACTGACGCATGTTCGTTCTAGTCTCGGTTTGTCTTTCATTGTCAGTCATGTCTTCTTTGTTATCAAGTTGAGGTCAATTCCTGTGTCGATTTTGACACTCGCACTTACAGAGTTACGAATCAAGCGTCTTTCTTCTCTGTGCAGTCAACCGCGCTGGGAAAATTTAATTGATCAGTTTCGTCCTATATGGTTATATTCCGTCACTTTCGATGTCTCCGATAAACGGTCCTTTTCATCACTTTCGGCTTTGCCACAATACGGTTTTGTACTTTCACTTTCGACTTCATACGCTTTTGGGGTAACCGTTAACCGTCTCTCGCTCGGTTGCGTGTCTTCGCCGAGAAAAGAGTCTGGTCACATAGCCGGCTTTTAGATGTTATCCGTGTGAGGAGGTAACAAGAGCTGCCACCTCGCGGAACCTGTGTACTCCTGCCACAATATTTGCTTCATAAACAACTGCAAATGTGTATTTCTGTTTATTTTTGTCTGAATATAACTTTAATGTTGAACGCTTTAAATATTGTGGTATTATAAAAACATAATAGTTTTTTCTCAGTATTTTAGTTTTTTCGTAGTTGGCCAAAGAGCCAATCAGCGCATCTACCCTATTGTGCTGTAAGGCCGCCCTGGTGGTAACATCGGCAGAGAATAAACCGAGCTATTAGATAGGAGCTGGGGCACTCCCCCGTGGAACCAAACGCGCACAGATGTCGCTCAATCTCGGACATCTTAATACGGTATCTGTTTTAAGTTTTTATACCATCCGTGTGAGGGTGCTGTGTGTTTAAGAGCCCCAGCTTGGATGGATTAGTTCTGGCATAAATCTACCAGGGATAGCCTAGATTACCCAGGCTACACGAGGTCGAGAACACGTCTTAGCCCCTCACATCCGCCTGGGTAATTACTGCTCTGCCAATAAGAACTGTTTTTACGTTTCGTAATACATATACAGTGATTCTATGTGTTCGGACAACAATATAATCATTGGCAATTTTATTATTTTAGGTGTCCAAAGATACACAGCTATCCCGTTATGTTAGAGTAAATTAGAATGGCTTGCTCTGGGTTGGTGTGCATTATTTTGTGAGGAACATGTCTGAGAAGATTTTGTTTTTGTAATGGTGACTTTGATTGCAGCATATCAAGGACACCATGGCAAAGTATGGGTGGGCAGTGGAAGAAGACTCTTTCACGGAGCACACACCTCTTGGGCGTAAACGTTTCACGAATATTGTTGCAACACAAAACCTAAAAGCAACCCGCAGATTGATTCTGGCGTGTCATTACGACTCAAAGTACTTTAGAGAATTCGAATATATTGGCGCGGTAGATGCCGCTGTGTCCTGCGCCATGATAATGGACGTGGTACATCACCTCAACACATCACTGTGGATGCCTGATAAGGTAGGTGCATCTATAGTCTTCTTCGCGGTTAACGCGTGAGTGGCTGACATCTGGTTCATGTACGGTTCGTCCTTCTGCTTTCTTTGTAGAGAAGCCATATTTAACTCCTGCACTTGTCTTCTCGTCGTTCTTTTGCAGTGCTAGGGCTGATGTCTTTTTCACGTGTCGTTCTTTCTTCTGGTGCCATTGTACAAGAGTAAGGAGATCTAGCTCATGTGCAGTTCGTCCTCTTCAAACTGTCACATAGGGGTGATATAAAGCCCTGGTACTGTTCTTCTTCCTGGTTCCCTTGGCTCCTCTAGTGTTGCTCTACTCTTGCTGCTCCTGCCCTCCATTACTCCCTATGTGCAGCTCCCCTCTCTACCCTCCTTTCGCCCTCCATACTTTCCTCCATCCCGTCCTTCATCTCTCCCTATCTCCCTCCCTCTTTTTCTTCTTCGTCTTCTTCTCTCTCTCTCTCTCTCTCTCTCTCTCTCCACTTAACCTTCTCACTTTGCCCTGTGGCTGTTGCTGTATTCTGATTGTACATACGTGGTTCCACATTGAAATATTTCACTCGTTCGCTTCGCTTGAAGAATTCTTTAAACATACAGCACTACGATGGAATTTAGCTAAAATGTGCTTCCTGAGGTTGGGTTACCAATACTTTGTTGCTGCCACCATGTGGATTCAGAACTAATCCGGAGTAGTAGTCCAGTTAGAAATTGTTTCATGGTTCTTCGGATTCAAGTCATCCCGTTCAATATTTTGTGGAGAAACAGTTACACCTCACTGACTCGGAGGAAGAAGAGAAGAAGATGTCTCACTGCGTTAGTATTCATGTGGTTGTAAGACAATGAGATATCCCTACAGTTAGTACACATGTGTTTTCAGGAAGAACACACTGTAGTTGTCGTGTTTGTGTACCTGCAGCAAGAAGAAGTTTCGCTGCTGTTAGTGTTCAACTCTTTGCAGGAAGATGATGTCTCATTACAGTTAGTGTTGATGTATTTGCAGGACGATGATGTCTCATTACAGTTAGTGTTGATGTATTTGCAGGACGATGATGTCTCATTACAGTTAGTGTTGATGTATTTGCAGGACGATGATGTCTCATTACAGTTAGTGTTGATGTATTTGCAGGACGATGATGTCTCATTACAGTTAGTGTTGATGTATTTGCAGGACGATGATGTCTCATTACAGTTAGTGTTGATGTATTTGCAGGACGATGATGTCTCATTACAGTTAGTGTTGATGTATTTGCAGGACGATGATGTCTCACTGCAGCTAATGTTGATGTGTTCGCGGGAAGATTACGCATCACTGCAGCTAGTGTTGAAGTGTTTACAAGATGATGATGTCTCACTGCAGTTAGTGTTGATGTGCTTGCAGGAAGAAGATGTCTCACTGTAGTTAATGGTGATTTTCTTTTTGGAGGAAGAAGACATATCGTTGCAGTTAATTTTCTTTGACGGGAATGAAGCATTCATTAAATGGGGTCTGACAGACTCCCTCTACGGATCAAGACACCTGTCATCGATGTGGTCAGTTAGTCATTGTACTGTGGGCACAAATGATTGGGCAAATCAGCTTGAGACAATAGTGAGTTCGATTCAACATTTGAGCAAAATTACAGATATAGGGTTTTATAATAAATGTCATCGAGTTTCATTTAGACAGATATGTGTGTGTTTAAAATAGCAGGGACGTTATCAAGACGTAACCCTGTCATTTTGTAAATTACACACACTGCAGTCGACTATTAAATGTACAGTTCACATGAGGAAAAAATGGATGCAAAAATGTGTGAACACACGCGTTCTAACAAATTCACCCACATTAAATGACTTTTGTATTCTGTTCCTAAGACGATTTAAATGTATCATGCTCGTTTGAAACACTTCCATAATTCTGATAAATGTCGTCATTAGTGAGCATTTGTCACAAAATAATACAGTGTATAATTTTATATGGCATACATGTTATATATCCGGTAAGAAATAAGTTACTGTCAAACAGAATACGGCCGGAAGCTTAAAGTAACTGTAAGTAACGGCTACTCTTGAGATGAGACCAGAAAATAATCCCACTGAGATGAGTGTCACAGCCCTATACCCACCTTCAAATGTAGAGTTGTTGATTGCCACACATGTGAGAGCGGGGAAGTTTGCACATCAGACAGGATTTTGTCTTTTGTAGGATTTAATTATTCTCCCAAATCTCATCGGCACATCCCAGGCACAGTTCCACAGCTGGTTTAATAACACAGAACATTTATTTGAGCGATTTCAAACAATAGGTACGTATGTTGGACTTGTGCACGAGTTGGTCTGTCTGTTTGCCTTCTGTTAGTGTATGAATATGTCTTATTCCACCTATCTGCTGATATTAGCCGAGTGCCTCTGTCTCTATCTGTTCTCATGTCTGTCTGTGTTATTGAGTGTTCCCATTTGTCAAGCAGTCGTCATATTAGTGAGTGGATGCACCCTTGCTCTGACAGCCTGTATGTTTGTCTATATCAGTGAGTGTGCACCTTGCTCAACGTATTCCTGGTCGGAAGGACACTTTGCTTGCTCCAATATGATCGTGATGTTCTGCTGCGCATCAGGGATTCCATGAGTGAATGTGACATGCAACTAATTTATCGTTTTAACGACATTCTTTTATCCAGTCAAAACTGGGTCACAGACAGACTGAATGACTTTTACAGCCGCTTTGATAATAAGAACACCATTCCCCTTCCTCTGTGATTAACCTCCCCCTCCTCCCACCTCCCTCCTTTCACAGTTGACGAATCTGTCGTAAAACGCATGTTTCAATATTTAAATAGCAAGAAGGCTGCTGACCCGGATATCATCTCTCCCTGTTTACTTAAACAGTGTGCCGGCCAGCTCTCATGTGTCTTTACAGGCGTATTCAGTGTGTCTCTTTCCCAATGTAAAATCCCCCAGTGCTTCAAAAAGTCAACCATCATCCCTGTTCCCAAGAAATCTACAGCCTCTTGTTTAAACGGTTATAGTTATAGGCCTATTGCCTTGACATCTGTTGTCATGCAGACACTCGAGAGCTTGGTCTTTCAGGTTCTGAAATCAATTATCGATCCACTGCTTGACCGATTTAAGTATGCATATCGTGAAGATAGATCTGTTGTCGACGCTGTCTCTCTAATATTGTTTTATATTCTCCAACATCTAGACAATCCAAATACTTACGCTAGTATCCTTTTTGTTGCTTTTAATACAATTATCCCCTCAAAACTGTTTGAGAAGATACAGGATGTCGGTGTCCCACAATCCATGTGTCTGTGGATACTCGATTTTCAATTGATGGTTGAGAAAATAGGTGACAACTTATCGTCATCACTTACTTTGTCTACTGCTACGCCTCAGGCTGTGTTCTGTCACCAATAGTATACTATCTTTTCACATATGATTGTGTATCTTGTCATGAAAGTACCCAAATACTTAAATTACTAATGATACTATAGTGGCTTCACTGGCTTGGCTTATTACCAACTCTGATAAATCTGAGTATCATGTTCAGGTGAACAAACAAATCAGTTGGAGTTTAATGTAAACAAAAACAAAAGAAATGAGTGTGGATTTTAGGAGAAAGAAATCTTCTCCTCCCTCGCCACTTTTGATCGATGGCAGGACAGTTGAAATCATCCAACATTTCAAGTTTCTTGGTTGTACAATCTCTAATAATCTTAAATGGGAGCTAAATTTTTATACTATTGTCAAAAAGGCGCAGCAGCTAGCGGCTGTACTTTCAAAGAAGGTTGAGATCGTTTGGTTTGACCACACATATCATGCTTACCTTTTACAGAGCTGCAATCGAGAGTGTCCTGACATTTTCAATGACAGTATGGTTTGGATCTGTCACAGCGAAGGAAAACCTCAGATTGAACAGAGTTGTCAAAATCGGCAGAGACCTCCCCAGTCTTGAATCATTGTATCAGCAGCGCCTGTTAGGGAGAGCCAGTCTAATCTCTCGTGATTCATCCCATCCTGCCCCTGACCTATTTGATCCCCTTCCATCTAGTCGCCGGTTCAGATCCACCGAAACCAGGACCAGTAGGTTTAGTAGCAGCTTTTCCCCCTAGCCGCCCTGTCAAAACAGAAGTGATGTTTCTCTACTCTCATATTCCACTTTCAATGTGTTTTTAGTGTGTATATCTTAACATAATTTATTCTGTTATTTCATTCCACATTTTACATTTTATGATTTTATATTTATTCTAGATCATATCAACTATTATTTTTCGATGTTATAAAGAACAACTTTTTATTCGGACCTATTGTATGTGAATGTTCTTATTTATTTAGATATTTTATCATAATTGTTTGGTGCATGCACGTGAGTGTATTGTCATGTAAAACATACTTGTACGACGACCCAACATTACAACGCATTCCAGTGTTTCCATTACTGGCTTTGAACTGTGAATCATTTTAGCTATTTATTCAATTGATCTATTTATACTAATTTAACGAGTTGTAATTTTTGTAGTTATGTTGTATGTTCCATTTATAATAATATATTTTGCTAAATATTTTAATTTTTATGCTTTAATTTATCTAAATGTATATATTCATATTAGAGAACATTAACAGTTTTACTATCCGATATTATTACCGTTTTTATTTTACTAGTCATCCTAATTAGTAACACTTTCATATATTGTTACGCTTTCATAAATAGTTTTATTAATATACATTAATGAATTGTTATTATCAACCATAATGTTCTTATTGTACAATTCAGCCGCTTTGGCTGCCAGTGAAGTGAATAAACTTATTATTAGTATTATACGTCAGTTGCTGTGCCCAATCCTTCGCCTGTCTGTACGTATTAGACGTGCACACAGTCAGCAACTGTCGTCGACTCCCAAGTCTCATTGGCATATTTTATATCCTGCAAACAATTCAGTTGTCAAAACATTAAGTTCCAACACGTTTTTCATTACAGTTGCAATGCCAGAACTGTACTGACTCGACGGTTGCAGTTAGTGATGATGGTGATGATGTCATTAGTGAAACATTTTACGTGTTGTTTGATTTCTTTTTGACAGAGATGCGCCTTATCAAGCTAGGCCTACTTAATGGTATTGATCGGGACGTCTCGTACAACAAATACTTCACTAGCAGCATCGGCTACAGGACCGGAAGCTTCTCAGACGACCATATGCCATTTTACCATAAATGTATGGGCTTATATGAAAATTTCCATGCTGCTTTATTTAAATGAATTTCTTTTTGTCGAAGCCTATACTAATACGGGAAAACAGTGTCACATTTGAGCCACTTTACATTTTTTATCTAATTCAACAAAATTGTATTTATAAGTCAATATTGTTTCACTTGAATAAATTATAATTAATTATGTCTGACATGAATGCATAACCAGATATGACTGATTCAAACATGGCTGGTCACGCGATGCGACTAATACCTTGTACTATGCATAAGGTAACTTGAGCCGTAGTCGGTAAATGTTTTAACTTACGCAGACCTACTAAAACGTCATCATAACTCAACTAACCTAACACATTTAAGATATCTCTACTAACGGCTACGTGAAGACATTTGTTTTGTTCTACGACTGTCTGAATGTCTCTGATTCTTCAACCCCAAGTCAATCACCCAGATGTGTCCACAGTCGCATTGCTTGATCTTCGAGGACATTGGCGCAAAAGAAGTCATTATTATTATTATTGCTGAAAATGACTATATCAGCAAGTGCAAGATGGCCTGCTATGCTAACGCCAAACGTCACACACGACCATAAAACCCACAACCTATGTTTTAGTGCAGCAGACGAAGGCGAACAAATTGTCGAGTCCTTTTCTCCTTCACCATGTGTCATCACTCGCAAGAAAGCACCATGTTCACAGCAGAGCGTGGTGAGATGAAACTCACTCGTAATTATTCTAAGTTTAAAACAATTTGCGGCGTGCCACTCTCTCTATGCGATGATGAAGGAGAGGATGAAGATTATGATACGATTGAGACAACAATGCCATCAACTTAACAATAACCGTCGGAGCAGCTGTCTACATCTCCGACCGTGTCTATAACTCCGACAACCGTGTCTACAAAGCTGACCATGTATATACCTACATTGACATTGTCTGTTTCTGCGCCGACTAGGCCAGTCCGTTGTCGCCGTGTTCCAAGACACCTGAAGTACTATCAATTGACACGACATTTTGATAACATATAAAATCCGGTGGTAAAGATTGGACTGTTATGGTGACGTGTTAGTAATCTCTGTCCTAGTGTACTGATTTTTAACAATTTGTGTTTCTGAAAGACATATTGTTTGACCCTTGAATGTTTATTTTCTGGAATAATTCTTGTATTATGTTACAATTAGAAGTACTGTATCAAGAAGGGGATGAATGTAATGTTCAATGTTTATGTTCATGCTGCTACATGGCGATCACGGTAACAGTTAGAATATAGGTACATGTAGTGGAGATGCGGGCAACTTGGAAATCCGCCATGCTGTATGGCGATGAATTATTTGTAATTTCAATGAATTATTTGTAATTTCAATCCATGAAATATTGTATGATGCACGAACATCGATACAATACACAGTTTGCGCAGTGGTTCTCTGATCATATTATATCTTGTCGACATCTATATGTTTACTGCTAAATCCGAATTTGAAAATGTCCCTATAAGTCGCTGATGAATTTGTTTGGACAGATGTTCCTGCAATTTACTTGTTTAACTATCCGTGGCCTATGCTCAAGCACACGGCCGGTGACACCAAGGATGCCCTACACTTCCCTACCATCGACAACATCAACAACATCCTACGAGTATTTGTCTGCGAATATCTCCATATCTCACCATGAAGGATATCTGCTGGCCAATATCTCTATCTGTTCTCATTGAATGATATTTGTTGCTCACTTGCAGCAAGGAAGAACCAGTTGTAGAAACAGATCGGTTCTTGCATAGTTCTGTTAATACAATGCATACAGTGGACACTTAATGCCACCATTGTGATTCTTCATGATGTGCTTCGTTATCATCAAGGCTGTGACCTTTGTTGCTCAATGTTGAATGCATAATAGTCAACGAATTGCCTAATATTTAAAAATAAATTTAGACTTGTTGACATTCTGAGTTGCCCAGTGTCGGTATAGTGTTCTTGTAAAAATATGTGTTATGGATTTGACCCAGAGATGGTGTTTTGTTATTTTGTTTGTAAAAAGAAAATAGTGGCTATTTGTAATGTGTTGTTAAATCCCAATGGCGTCAGCTCCTCGTTTTTCAATACGATGTTCTTAATACTTGGATAAATAGTTATGTTTAATGTATATGCCCCCCCCCCCACATCGTGTGTAATAAGCCTGGCGGTGTTTGAAATGTTCGAAACAATGTTTTATATTTGTTGCACGTTAGTTCCACGCTACCACAATAGTATGTTTTAGGACATCCTTAAAATAAAAAACAAAAATATTGTTATATATTGTATGCTTTCGGACATCTAAGTATTACTCTCACGTGCCAGAATACTTACAGTGTGTTGTGACGATATGTTTTTTTGGACACCAACAATTATTATTTTATCCAGTGTATTTTCAGCCAACTAATAATTTAATTATGTTTGGGTGTTCAAATACATACGGTCATTATGGTACTTTGTGCAAAGTGGCGTGGAGTACGGTTGATTCAACAAACTGTCTTAGTACTAGTTATTAGGTACAACCCCCAAACAGTCCTGGCTGATGTAGGGGAACAGCCTAGAAAACATCGTTCTGACGTGAAAGCGGAAGGGACGTTCCACTTATAGGCTGAGTT
>JAODUO010001018.1:110000-112500 GCA_025642075.2 Ridgeia piscesae
GACCAGGTCCAGGACAAGTGTCTTTTTGACAAGTTAGTAAATCCTGTTTACTTCAACGATTAGCACATAGTATAGTTTTATGACAATAAAGATTATGTTGTGTTCACCAAAATTCGTTTTTACTCGAACTAGGATTAGCTATCCGATCCTGTCCTTCGGCTTCGCTAATAACTATTTCGTTGGAGGCAATGGCAATGCCAATGCAGTCATGATGAATTAATAAGTTAGCCTAGTTCTACCGTAGTAGACTAGCTATCCGCGCAGTTTTAACGTAGGAAGTCCATAAACAAGATGCCTATATAGCTGTCACAAGAGACAAGAGCTTTTTGCAAGTATATTAAAATTTAAATACATGTCATATTTTAAGAACATGTCATCACCACAGAGTATGCGGCATAGCTATTCATCTCGGTCGGGTAAATAAATCTTGTGTGCTAAACATTACTCTGTCAACAAGCCTTTTCTAAAAAAATACACGTATACAATCAACGAATACTACAGGTGTATGTCAGTTGGGAATGAAAGAGGCCTGGGCCCCTGGGGATGTGCCTCCGAGACCTTAGAAATTTGGTATACCTCCAGAGCTGTCATAATAGGTCCATGCTAATCAGCCTTAATGCCCCAGAGCGTTTGTGATGTGGGCCAGTTTAGTGCTAATAATAAGTTGTGGCATTTTCCGATATCACCACACCAGATAAGACAGTGGAGTGACTGAAGTTATGGTGGGACGATATCAGTAGCCTTTAAGCTACATCATTTGATTCATCTGCCAGTGGAAGGTTTTGTGCCCCCTAGAATCAATTTCTGAATCTGCCCTGCTTTCGATAGTTTATTTGTCTGCACGAGAATTTTGCAGTAACGATAAATTGTATATTGTTGGAATCGCATGTGGACTAAAGTAAAGACAACATAAAGGAAACAAATTTTACTGAAACTATTTAACGAGATTGACTACAAAATAATATGTATTTATTTTTAATATAACATGCACATCAGATAAAAAAACAAAGCAGTAATACAAAATTAGGAAAAGGTTGATAACATGTTTGGTACATATAAAAAACAGTTACTTTTATCACAATTCACTCATTCACAAAAATATCCAGCACTAATACATTAGGCTTTCCAATTATGCCTTTACCCGAGATTACATTACCTATTGCCAATATGTGCCTAACACTACATCCCATGGGCAAATTGTTCAATAGCCTGAGAGAATTTTTACACAACAAAATCCTGGAAATGAATGCAGGCATTATAGATATTACCGAAACATGCTGTAAATAGCTTATTTTTACAGCAGTAGAACATAAATGGATGTTTTATTAAACATATTTCTCTTGGCACGTTGGCATACAAGTCTCACTTTGGCTTGAATGCGAGACTCAATCTGACAATTTTTTTATAAATGACATGTCCAAAATATTTACCATGTGACAAAGTTTAACTGGTTAACTCCTGAAGTAATTTTCTTAGATTTAACTTTCTAGACACAAAGTACATATACATACTATATACATATAATGTGTACATAATAAATAACAATAACTAATAAAGTACAGTAAGTTAATTATATTATGATAGTTATTTAATCAGTATTTCGTAAAATAAAAAATATAACTTTGTTGGTGTTTACAACTCACAGAAAAGTGACTAAACTAGTCAGGGTCCTCACCATGAGGCTGAGGGTTATATGTGCTATCGCTATATGTTTGCTCACTTGTATGAAGAGTACCGGCTACAGATAGTGGTGGATACCTTTATTTTATATACATAGTCTTCACATAATAATTTTAGTGTGGCTGAATGCTTCCTACATTAGTCGATATGTTGTTTGATTTAACAGCTCTAAGTAATCTATAAAATGTCTGGCATGTAAAGTTTACAACATGAATACCAAATACCAAACAGTTGTATTGTTGACTTTTGCTAAATGTATCATCACATATAAAATATCATACATGTCAAAGCCATGTTAATTGTCACTTTTGTTTCTTGTATAGGCAGATATGGATGCACAGCAAAATGTCAGGAACCTGGTAAGCAGTACCATTAAAGAGAGTGAACTCGCACAGTAATGCCATCGATAACCAAACCGATGTAGTTCACCAAAGAATGCCGAAGGCACCCACCGTTCTATCATGAACTGCAAAGCTAGTCAGGCATCACCATATTCGCATGTCAAGCAACCTGCATTCTATATTCTAGTCAATTATCTGAATACTCCCAAGCATAGTACATTCATATTTTCTGTTTTATTTTCCATATCTATTTTGTCAGGGAATTATGTAATAACTACTACATATGTTATATTTGACATTTTGTGGTTCAGCTGGAGGTTGTATCCATGTCAAAGTGAATGTTGGAAATGACAAAATAAAGTGTTGTTGAGATGCCAACAGTGTACTTCCTTAACCAAATATTCAAACATGCTGTGCATCTTTACCTTCTTTAAAATGAATAATTGATTTTATATATTTATTTCTCAGTCATCGTTGTA
>JAODUO010001018.1:117500-171852 GCA_025642075.2 Ridgeia piscesae
CTGTCATATATATATATATATATATATATATATTAGATACATATAATATATAAATATATGATATATATATATGTTATATATATATATATATATACACACATACATACATACATGCGTACGCTACGTATTGGATATATGCAGTATGTGGCGGTTTGCTTACGTCACCATCACAATTATACGCAAAACGTCCGTCAAGCTTTCCCTTTGTCAACAATGTTGATACCGGTTAAATGTGTGAATTGCATTACTGCATATATATATATATATATATATATATATATATATATATATAATATATTATATATAATATTATGTATTATATATATATACACATATATATATATACATACATATATATATATATACACATATATATAATTATATATATATATATATATATATATATATATATATATATATATAATAAATGTTGGTAATCGTTCCAACACTAGCATGACAAATTTTGTAAAGGCTATCCCAGTCCATTTATAGTTTCATATGGCTAAGTGTTGGTTCTAAATATCTCGTAGTTTAAAAATAAAACTTAACAGTTATCAGAAGACATTATAAAATACATGACTTTGAAATTCATACCTTATAAATAATAGCGTATTATCACTTGTTGCATATTATTTTGGAAGAATAATCGTTTTCCAGTGGTCATTCCAGTTTGTAAGGTCCAGTATATAACGTCTTAAATACTAGTTTGGTTAGCTGACCAATCCTGATGCAATACATTGTAAAAATCACATATGTACGTAATTAATCTCGACCCTTGGAACACAACTGAAAATTATCTATCTTGCTGTTTTGTTATTTATGACTACAACCTATTCAAACGTGTGACCTGATGAAATGGTCGATTGCTTGGTCGTCACACTGAGAAAGAATACTTCCAGTTCTGTCTGAGTCAATACATTGCTTACAGCATGTAAATATAACTGAATTATGAACACATTTCCAATCAAGTCGTCATTTGGGTGGAATATATTGTCTCGTAACTGGAATTGCCGACCATTAAGGCACTGATACACTAGTGGCATATCGAATGCGTTGCAACGGCAATACGCATATGTTTACGTCACCATCTGACATTGTTTGTTGTCTGCTGGCGATCCAACTTGCGCTGTTCGTACCCGACACGGGGGATCCGCTAGCCAATGAAAACTGTGTATCGCACTGACACCCCCATCTCGGTGAAACAGAAAGAGTGACCTTCACCCATAGTCGCATTTCCGTCGGACACTGTCTGAGCGTGTCGGGGCAGGAGGCCATCCGACTTAGCTGGTAAACATCAGACATGCTGCACTGTCGTAAGGCATTGATAATATATCAGGGTCTTTGGTGTCACAGCAACATTGTGCAACAATCAGATTAAAACGCATTGCCCTCATCAACAGTTGCTATCAACACAGATGTGCGTCATCGTTTCGTATCCAAAAGCGTACCAACGGTCGATGGTCGGTAAGTAGTTTGAGATATCTTCGGAATTTCTCGCATGCCCAAGCACCTGCGAAAATCTCCTTTTCGATTTAGGCGTACCGCTGATCCGCGGTCGTCAACATTCTCGACGCGAGGCGTCATGGTATTGCATTAGGTATAGCACAGCAACAATTCCGAAACTGTTTGCATCCCCACTCACTACCATCGGTTTTGTTCAGTCGGTGTAGTCGTCAACAGTTGTTTCGCCTTGTCAAACGAAGCTTGTTGTGCCTGTTCCCACGACCAGACGACATCAGACTTGAGTAAGTCAGTCATCGGTTTCATCACTGACGACATATCGTACACGAACTTGGCGAGGTCCTGAAACATACTCAATATTGTTCCTGTTCGCTAACGTTGTTCGGACGTGACAGTTCCAGTAGAGCTTCAACCCTCTCCGGATCGGGCTTGATGCCGCCACCGCCAATCAGGTGACCAAAATACACCAGTTCGGTTTTTTCTGATGACGCATTTCTTTGGGTTGAATGTCAGGCCCAAGTCGTTGATTATCCTAAACACAGCATTGAGACGTGTTCTTCCATGTAACGGGCATAGACCAGGATGCCCTGCTTGATAAGGTCTACTCCGTCAAGACTATCGAGAAGTTACGCCTTCTTGCTTTGAAATATCTCGAGGGCGTAGGAAGTTTCCAATGACAATCTGCGAAATGCATAATGTCCAGTTAAGTGGCGAAATGAAGGTAGTCAACAACTGGCTGTCTTCGTCGATCGGGATTTGCCAAAACCAGGACGCGGCATTTATAGAGTCGCGAACACTTTCGACTCGGCGAGTTTAGGCGCTATGTGGTCCAGCGAAGGAGATATGTATATATGGCGTTCACGCCTAATTGCTGTACACAGTTGCTTAAAGTCGACGCAGATACGCACTGCTCCGACTTTTGATCACCGCAACCATTGCAGGGCACCAATCGATTGGATCTGTGAGACCAGATCAGTCTTCATGAGGCCAGTTCTAGCGTCAGCAACCAATGCGTCAACCTTTTTCCAGATGACTTACGTCTGCAGTGACGTATCGTAACAGTAGGTTGGTCACACACTCCGTGTCAGTGTCGATTATGTTGTAGCGATGCACCGTGTCCAGCTATTCATGATTGCAAAGAACTGACCACCCGCCTTTAACTGTTCACCGGCACTGTCGACTGACGCTTCTTGGTACTAGTCTCGGGTTGTCTTTCTTTGTCAGTCATGTCATCTTTGTTATCACGGTGAGGTCAACACCAGTGTCGATTTTGACACTTGCATCCGTTTCACTTTCAGAGTTACGAACCAAGCGTCTGTCTTCTCTGTGCAGTCAACCGCACTGAAAAACGCAGTTAATTGATCAGTTTCGACCTATATGATTAGATTACGTCAATTTCGATGTCCCCGATAAACGGTCCTTTTCATCACTTTCGGCGTTGCGGTTTTGTCCTTACACTTTCGACTTCATACGCTTTGGGGGGAGAGGTAGCCTAATCTCGGTTAACCGACTCTCGCTCGGCTGCGTGTCTTCGCCGAGAAAAGAGTCTGGTCACTTATCCGTGTGAGGAGCTGCCACCTTGCGGAGCCTGTGTACTCCTGCCACAATATTTGCTTCATAAACAACTGCAAATGTGTATTTCTGTTTATTTTTGTCTGAATATAACTTTAATGTTGAACGCTTTTAATATTATGGTATTATTTAAACATAATCCGTTTTTTTTTCTCAGTGTTTTCGTTTTTTCATATTTGGCCTATAACCCAATCAGCTCCTCTACCCTATTGTGCTGTAAGGCCGCCCTGGTGGTAACATCGGCAGAGAATAAACCGAGCTATTAGATAGGAGCTGGGGCACTCCCTCCGTGGAACCAAACGCGCACAGATGTCGCTCAATCTCGGACATCTTTATACAGTATCTGTTTTTTAAGTTTTTATACCATCCGTGTGAGGGCGCTGTGTGTTTAAGAGCCCCAGCTTGGATGGATTAGTTCTGGCATAAATCTACCTAGGGTAGTCTCGATTACCCAGCCTACATGAGGTCGAGAACACGTTTTAGCCCCTCACATCCACCTGGGGAATTACTGCTCTGCCAATAAGAACTGATTTTACGTGTCGTAATATATACACATTGATTCTATATGGGTTCAGACACAAACAAATAATCATTACTATGCATTGTGTTTTTTTAAGAAAGCTGGCAATTTTATTATTTTAGGTGTCCAAAGATACTCAACTATTCCATTATGATAAAGTAAATTATAATTATTTGCTCTCTGTTGGTGTGCACTATTTAGTGAGGAACGTGTCTGAGAAGATTGTTTTGTAATAGTGACGTTTGATTGCAGCATATCAAGGACACCATGGCAGAGTACGGATGGCTAGTGGAGGAAGACTCTTTCACAGATTACACGCCTCTTGGGCGTAAACGCTTCACGAATATTGTTGTAACACAAAACATAACAGCAACCCGCAGATTGATTCTGGCGTGTCATTACGACACAAAGTACTTTCCAGAATTCGAATATATTGGCGCGATAGATGCCGCTGTGCCCTGCGCCATGATAATGGACGTGGTACATCACCTCAACACATCACTGTGGATGCCTGACAAGGTAGGTGCATCTATAGTCTTCTTCGCGGTTGACGCGTGAATGGCTGACATCTGGTTCATGTACGGTTCGTCCTTCTGCTTCCTCGTCGTTCTTTTGCAGTGCTAGGGCTGATGTCTTTTTCATGTGTCGTTCTTTCTTCTGGTGCCATTGTACAAGAGTAAGGAGATCTAGCTCATGTGCAGTTCGTCCTCTTCAAACTGTCACATAGGGGTGATATAAAGCCCTGGTACTGTTCTTCTTCCTGGTTCCCTTAGCTCCTCTAGTGTTGCTCTACTCTTGCTGCTCCTGCCCTCCATTACTCCCTATGTGCAGCTCCCCTCTCTACCCTCTCTCCTTCATTCTTCGTCTCTCCCTCTCGCCCTCCCGCTCTTCTTCTTCTTCTTCTCTCTCTCTCTCCACTTAACCTTCCCACTGCCCCACATAGAAATATTTCCTCGTTCGCTTCGGTTGAAGTATTTCTTCACCTCACTGATTTGGAGGAAGAAGAGAAGAAGATGTCTCACTGCGTTAGTGTTCATGTGGTTGTAAGACAATGACATATCCCTACAGTTGGTATACATGTGCTTTCAGGAAGAACACACTGTAGTTGTCGTGTTTGTGTGCCTGCAGCAAGAAGATTTTTCGCTGCTGTTAGTGTTCAACTCTTTGCAGGAAGATGATGTCTCATTACAGCTAGTGTTGAAGTGTTTGCAGGAAGATGATGTCTCATTACAGTTAGTGTTGAAGTGTTTGCAGGAAGATGATGTCTCATTACAGCTAGTGTTGAAGTGTTTGCAGGAAGATGATGTCTAATTACAGCTAGTGTTGATGTATTTGCAGGACGATGATATCTCACTGCAGCTAATGTTGATGTGTTGCAAGAAGGTGATGTCTCACTGCAGCTAATGTTGATGTGTTTGCAAGATGATGATGTCTCACTGTAGTTAGTGTTGATGTGCTTGCAGGAAGAAGATGTCTCACTGCAGTTAATGGTGATTTGCTTCTTACAGGAAGACGACATATCGTTGCAGTTAATTTTCTTTGACGGGAGTACGCCATTCAGTAAATGGGCTCTGACAGACTCCCTCTACGGATCAAGACACCTGTCATCGAAGTGGTCACTTAGTCATTGTACTGTGGGCACAAATGATTGGGCAAATCAGCTTGAGACAATTGTGAGTCCCATTCAACATTTGAGCAAAATTACAGATATAGGATTTATAATAAATGTCATCTAGTTTCATTTAGACAAATATGTGTGTTTAACATAGCAGGACGGTATGAAGACGTAACCCTGATATTGTGTAAATTAAACACACCGCAGTCGAACTATTAATCGTACAGTTCACATGAGGGGGGAAATGGATGCAAAAATGTGTGAACATATACGTTCTAACAAATTCACCCACATTAAATGACTTTTTTGTTCTGTTCCTAAGACGATTTAAAAGTATCATGCTCGGTTGAGACACTTCCATAATTCTGATAAATGTCGTCATTGGTGAGCATTGGTCACAAAACAATACAGTGTATAATTTTATATGGCATACATGTTATATATCCGGTAAGAAATAAGTTACTGTCAAACAGAATACGGCCGGAAGCTTAAAGTAACTGTAAGTAACGGCTACTCTTGAGATGAGACCAGAGGATAGAAAATAAACACATGTCACGGTCCTATATCCATCTTCAAATGTAGCGTTGTTGATGGCCACATATGTAATAGCGGGGAGGTTGCACATCAGACAGTATTTTGTCTTTTGTAGGACTTAATTATTCTCCCAAATCTCATCGGATCACGTGAGGCACAGTTCCACAGCTGGTTTAATAACACAAATCATTTATTTAAGCGATTTCAAAAAATAGGTACGTATTTTGCACATGTACATGTACTGATTCCACCTATCTGCTGATATTAGTCGAGTGCCTCTATCTCTATATGTTCTCATGTCTGTCTGTGTTATTGAGTGTTCCCATTTGTCAACCAGTCGTCATATTAGTGAGTGGATGCACCCTTACTCTGACAGCCTGTATGTCTGTCCATATCACTGAGTGGGTCCCTTGCTCAATGGTTGTGCTCAAATTCGTAAGTATGTGTTGTATCCTGTCTATTCGTATGAGTACATGTTGTAGCCTGTGCCTGTCTGTTCATAAGAGTAAGTATGTGTCGTATCCTGTGCCTGTCTGTTCGTATGAATAAGTATATGTTATATCGATCCTGTACCTGTCTGTTTGTATGAGTAAGTTTATGTTGTATCACGTACCTGTCTGTTCGTATGAATAAGTATATGTTGTATCCTGTGCCTGTCTGTTCGTATATGTAAGTATATGTTGTATCTTCTATCTGTCTGTTCGTATGTGTACGTTTATGTTGTATCATGTACCTGTCTGTTCGTATGAGTAAGTATGTGTTGTATCCTGTAACTGTCTGTTCGTATATGTAAGTATATGTTGTATCTTCTATCTGTCTGTTCGTATGAATAAGTATGTGTCGTATCCTGTACCTGTCTGTTCGTATGAGTAAGTATGTGTTGTATCCTGTAACTGTCTGTTCGTATGAGTAGGTATGTGTCGTATCCTGTACCTGTCTGTTCGTATGAGTAAGTATGTGTCGTAACCTGTACCTGTCTGTTCGTATGAGTAGGTATGTGTCGTATCCTGTACCTGTATGTTCGTATAAGTAAGTACGTGTTTTATCATGTACCTGTCTGTTCGTATGAGTAAGTGTGTGTTGTATCCTGTACCTGTCTGTTCGTATGTGTAAGTATGTGTAGTATCCTGTACCTGTCTGTTCGTATGTGTAAGTATGTGTAGTATCCTGTACCTGTCTGTTCGGCGACAAAATGGCGCCGATCTATGGCGACAGGATGTTGGGCGTCGTGATTTTAGTGTGTTGTGAAGCAATTCCTGATCGGAAGGACACTGCGTTTCGGAAGGACACTGCACATCAGGGATGCCATGTGTGAGTGTAACATGCAACCAAACTATCCTTTTAAAGACATCCTTTTACCCGGTCAAAACTGGGTCATAGACCAGCCGGCCAACACCCGTGGTGTGCGCGTGCGTAAACGGGGTAGACGAGGTGGAGATCTGTTGAGGCTACGCCGTCGATATTTACGTTCCCCACTACCATCTGTTTCTGTCGAACGTTCGCTCTCTACGCAACACGACCGACGAGTTCCTGTGTAATCTACAAACTAAAAGAGACTACAAAGGTTGTTCAATATTTTGCTTCACACAAACATGGCTTAACGTTACCATTCCTGATTCAGCCGTGCAGCCCTCCCCCCGGACTAACCATCTACAGAAGTGACCGGTTTCGCGACGAGACTGGGAAGGCTCGCGGAGGGGGTGTTTTCATCTTAGTAAATGATCGCTGGGCTACGTACCGATGTCAAGATTTTGTCATAAACCTGCTCTGCTGACATAGAAACTCTCACAATTACCTGTCGGGCCTTTCTACTTGCCCAGGGGGTTTTCAACCATAATTATGACTGCCGTGTATACACCCCTTGAAGGTAACACATGTGCCGCTGTGATTCAACTGTCTGACATCGTCACGCAGGCAGAACATTCTCATCCAGACTTGTTTGTTATGTGACGGGTGATTTCGATAAGGCCAATCCGAAAAAGAGATGCCGAAGTTCATACAGCAGGCCACATGTGCAACTAGGGATGGTAGAACTCTTGACCACTGTTATACAACCATCAAAGGCGCCAATCGTTCCATCCCTCGCGCACCACTCGGCCGCTCGGACCATGCCATGTTTTACCTTGTGCCGACTTACAAACAACAATAGGGCCTGCAAGTGGGTCACGATACATGGCGTGACTCCGCGCGACTGGGAGCTTATTGGGGACTAAGCGAGACTAATTGGGAACTGGACACAAGAATAATATTCTAACGATGGATGACAGTTGTAGCTTCCGACTGATGAATACTAGGAAAATAAGTTCATAAATATCTTGTGTTATACCTTTCTTATCTTAAATGTCCGATTTAATATTGAGTTTACCACACTATCATAGGCACATAGCGATTTACGTAGTGTAGATAATCGACACGATGCTAGGCTGTATGTGTCTTTTACGGGATTTGCATTTTACATTGCTGTACGTTGTGATTTCGATAAATACTTATATCTGACAAGTTGTCTAAATGCCCATAATCATAACACATGTATACGTTTGGCCCAAACAGGTTGTATTGCGCGAAAACTGGCACTCTTCATTATTAGTCAAGATCGCCAAACACAAGTACTTGCCGCTATGGCCATGGCAGCCACCATAATAATCGATTAAAATTCATGATTTCCGTGGTCATTGCCACCGGCAAAATGTTCCACTGCTTCTGCTTGTAATACTCCTTCGGACAATATAACTGAAATACGCTATTTCGGGACAGTTCGATTATTACGACCAAAACAAAACAAAGTCCTATATGTTAACATGGAGTATATGGACCTCCTGCCCCCAACTGCCCCAGCCTCGTTTTCGCGCGCGAGACTTGCACGCCCTATTGAAGCGTGTTAAACCACCGTGAAAACTGTGAAACTGTGGTCAGTGAATACAATGGAGACACTTCAGGGCTGCTTTGAATGCACTGATTTGGGGAGTGTTTAAAGAGGCCGCAACCGACATTCACGAATACACAGAGACAGTCAGCGATTACATCACCTTCTGCGAAGGCCCGTGCATTCCAACGAAAACAATAACAAGCTACTCAAACGACAAACCTTGGTTTAATACTTATATCAAACATAAGCTACAGGCGAAACAGGATGCGTACAAAGACAATGACAAAGACAAATACAAGAACGCGAGATATGCAGCAGAAAAGGCCATCAAGACCGGTAAGGTCAAATACCCGGACAAACTTGAGGAAATTCTCACCACCAACAACTCTAAGAACATCTGGCAAAGTCTGAAGGTCATAACCAACTATAAGCCGTCTCCCAAGAATACTACCATTACCGACACTACGCTTCCCGACAAACTGGATGACTTTTACAGCCGCTTTGAAAAGCAGAACACTATTCTCCCTTCCTCTGTGACGAACCTCCCTCCTCCCGCCTCCCTCCTTTCACAGTTGCTGAATCTGTCGTAAAAAGCATGTTTCAACATTTAAATAACAAGAAGGCTGCTGACCCGGATATCATCTCTCCCTGTTTACTTAAACAGTGTGCCGGCCAGCTCTCATGTGTCTTTACAGGCGTATTCAGTGTGTCTCTTTCCTAATGTAAAATCTCCCAATGCTTCAAAAAGTCAACTATCATCCCTGTTCCCAAGAAATCTACAGCCTCTTGTTTAAACGATTATAGGCCTATTGCATTGACTTCTGTTGTCATGAAGACACTCGATAGCTTGGTCCTTAAGTTTCTGAAATCAATTATCGATCCATTGCTTGACCGATTTCAGTTTGCATAACGTGAAAATAGATCTGTTGCCGACGCTGTCTCTCTAGGGTTGTATTATGTTCTCCAACATCTAGACAGTCCAAATACTTACGCTAGGATCCATATGTTGATTACAGCTCTGCTTTTAATACAAATATCCCCTCAAAACTGTTTGAGAAGATACATAATGTCGGTGTTCCACACTCCATTGTCTGTGGATCCTCGATTTTGTATTGAACAGACCGCAGGTTGTGAAAATAGGTGACAACTTATTGTCATCACTTACCTTTTCTACTGGTACGCCCCAGGGCTGTGTTCTGTCACCAATGTTACACTCTCTTTTATATATGATTGTGTATCTTGCCATGAAAGTACCCAAATAATGAAATTTGCTGATGATACTACAAACTCTGGTGAATCTGAGTATCGTGATCAGGTAAACAAACTTATCAGTTGGTGCAGCGAAAATAATCTGGAGCTCAATGTAAACAAAACAAACGAAATGACTGTGTATTTTAGGATAAAGAAATCTCAACTCCCGCCTCTTTTGATCGATGCCAAGACAGTTGAAATCATCCAACATTTCAAGTTTCTTGGTTCTACAATCTAATAATCTTAAATGGGAGCTAAATGTTTATACTATTGTCAAAAAGGCGCAGCAGCTAGCGGCTGTACTTTCTAAGGTTGAGATCGTTTGGTTTCAACACACAGTTCATGCTTACCTTTTATAGAGCTGCAATCGAGCGTGTACTGACATTTTCAATCACAGAATGGTTTGGATCCGTCACAGCGAAGGAAAAGCTCAAATTGAACAGAGTTGTAGAAATCGGCAGAGGCCTCCCCAGTCTTGAATCATTGTATCAGCAGCGCCTGTTAGGAAGAGCCAGTCTCATCTCTCGTGATTCATCCCATCCTGCCCTGACCTATTTGATCCCCTTCCATCTAGTCGCCGGATTATATTAATCAAAACCAGGACCAACAGTTTTTGTAGAAACTTTTCCCCCCTAGCCATACAAGCCCTGTTAAATCAGAACTGATTTTTCTCCTATCTGTGGCACACACATATTTATATTAGATCGTATTAACTATTATTTATTGATGTTGTAAAAACCAATTTTTTATTCGGATGTGAATGCTCTTATTTACTTATTTTATTTAAAGTTGTAATATATTTTATCATAATCGTTAGGTTCATGTGAGTGTATTGTCACGTCAACATACTTGTACGACGACCCAACATTACAACGCATTCCAGTGTTTTATTGTAAGTGCAATGAAAACACATGGCAATAAAGCTGATCTAATCTGATCTTATGAGTAGGTATATGTTGTATCCTCTACCTGTCTGTTCGTGTGAATAAGTATATGTTGTATTATGTACATGTATGTTTGTATGAGTAAGAACATGTTGTATTCTGTATATGTATATTCTTATGAGTAAGTATATGTTGTATTATGTACATGTATGTTTGTATGAGTAAGAACATGTTGTATTCTGTATATGTATATTCTTATGAGTAAGTACATGTTGTATTCTGTACATGTATGTTTGTATGAGTAGGTACATGTTGTATTCTGTACATGTATGTTTGTATGAGTAGGTACATGTTGTATTCTGTACATGTATGTTTGTATGAGTAAGTACTCACAAGTCTCTTTGGCATATTTTATATCCTGCACACAATTCAGTTGTCAAAACATTCAGTTCCAACAAGTTTTTTTAAATTACCATTGCAATGCCAGAACTGTACTGACTCGGCGGTTGCAGTTAGTGATGATGATGATGATGATGATGATGATGATGTCATTAGTGACATCGTCATCATTATACGTGTTGTTTGATTTGTATCTGACAGAGTGGCGCCTTATCAAGCTAGGACTACTTAGTGGTATTGACCGGTCCCTCTCTGCCAACTACTACTTCACGAGCAGCGTTGGATTCACGCCCGGAAGCCTCTCAGACGACCATATGTCATTTTACCATAAAGGTATGGGCTTATATGAAAAATTCCAGGCTGCTTTATTTAAAGGAATTTCTCTTTTTCGAAGCCTATATATATATATATATATATATATATACGGGAAAACAGTGTCACATTTGAGCCACTTCTCCTTTTTTCTAATTCAATTTTTTCTATTGCTAAGTCAAGTCTGTTTTACTTTCATAAAGTATGATTAGTTGTCAATCTTTTGCGACACACAAGACATGTCTGACATGAATGCATAACCAGATATGACTGATTCAAACATGGCTGGTCACGCGATGCGACTAATACCTTGTACTATGCATAAGGTAACTTGAACCGTAGTCGGTAAATGTCATAACTCAACTAACCTAACACATTTAAGATATATCTACTAACGGCTAAGTGAAGACACTTGCCATGTACTTAATACAACGAGTGTACGAAAAAAATACTTTATTAACGACCGACTATCAAGCCAATCGCTTGGTCGCCAGTTGGCAGCACCACTCATGACACGTAAGTAGACAACGCAACAACATTATTACAAATTGCATATACGATAGCTTCTTGCTATCTGATGTCTCAGCTTTCGAATATTTTCATGAATATATTTACTTACTATATAATAAAGCATCACAAATTGTTATTATTTAACATTCGAGGTCACAAATTGTTATTATTTAACTTTCGAAGTAAGTTCAAATACTCTCAGATCGACTGGTTCAACTATAGCATCATTTCAAATTAAATGTATTATAATAAATTCGTACTCGACATGTATTACTACAAACCACAACACTTTTCTTTGAATAGTGTTACAACTTTCATCACACGCTGTATATGCTAATTATGGCATGCTCTCACTAGTCCGAACCAAACACCGGTCGTTGTTGTCGTGTTCTAAAAAAACATGGCTGGCTCGAAATATTTCGAGTGGCACAACTAGAACTGCCTTCCTCTATATTGGAATATCCGCAGCAGACACAGACATGTGGATATAGGAAGCAGTTTGTTCTATTACTATAAAAACCGTCCTGGTAAAAACACAGGTTTTTACGTTTTTAACATGACATTTCGAAGTAATTCGCATAATTGTATGGTCAGTCAAGTAGATATATATAGATAGATAGATTACTAGATAAAGACTTTGCATATGCTAGTTGGAAGGGTAAATATCGCATTATTGTAGTGCTAAATATAAATCAGGTAGATCAGATATATATTTATTTTCAATATTACATATATGTTTACAGATAAATATAGTTATAGGTCTAGTGGACGCTTATTTAGTGACTTTTTATTATCAATTACAATATACATGGCAAAATAAATGAACAGGATATCAGTTAATTTGTACAGTGACTACATTTTGGGGGAATGTTATGGAATTCGAAAATATGTGTGTGTGTGTGTGTGTGTGTGTGTAGTGTGTGTGTGTGTGTGTGTGTGTGTGTGTGTGTTGTGTGTGTGTGTGTGTGTGTGTGTGTGTGTGTGTGTGTGTGTGTGTGTGTGTGTGTGTGTGTGTGTGTGTGTGTGTGTGTGTGTGTGTGTGTGTGTGTGTGTGTGTGTGTGTGTGTGTGTTGTGTGTGTGTGTGTTATTGCATTTTTATTTCTCTCTTAACATATACATAATTTACCATTACTTTTTTATTGTATACGTCCAGATGGAGAAGTTGTTTTCAACTTGAAATGTAAATAATAAATATAATTGATATGGAATATGACGTTGTTTAAAAGGGTTTAGTATGAACTTGAGTCAGTGTTACAACACGGTGTAATGTTCGGCCAACTTCGATTGACTACGCGAGTAACTCGAGTAACCCGAGTACCAATCGAACATCCAAGATCACATGCTCACGTGACCATTATTGACATAGATAAAGAAGGTCAATCTTCAAGGCCACTACCCGAGGCAATCGCGGTTCGGAGAGGATTCACTCGAGTAACTGACGTCATAACCATTAAATATGCATTAAAGTCACCACATTCTACGAATTAGAATTTAAGACCAAGAAGATGAACATCACAATTTACACACTGAACAACTGATTACTTTATTTAATTTATTTACATAAGGGGTTTATCTCCGTGATCACGATCATCGCTGTTCAGTTGGATTACTCTCGTGGTACTGCGCGCGCAGCGTAACCCGGATACCATGTTATGGAACCGCGTCAGTGATGACCCCGTTGTCCTCGATGAACTCGATTATCACAGATCACATTATAGGCGTTGACATTGATGGAGATGGCGTTGGCAGCAGATGCATTTTTGATGGCAGTTGCTGCCTTGCTGTCGGAAAGTTCGTGATTCCGGGCCTCTTCTAATATCTTCTGCAGACACATATTATCTTTCAGCGCCATCCTGCGTACCCTAGATGAGGTGGATCCTGGTATGATATGAGCTAGAATTTCTTTATCGACGTCATGGAAGTCGCAAAGACTCGCCATGCCTCGTAGCCGGCTGTGATAAGTATCTATCTTTTCATCGTCTTTTTGCGACCTCTGTCGGAATTTTTAAGTTTCATATGAAATTTTTATATTCTTTTTCGGTGTAAAGTATTCTTCAAGGGACTTTTTCAAAACGCTATATTCGGTGGGAACGGAATTTTCTCCCGCCGTCATTATTGCGCCAATCCCTTTCTGTGCATCCGTCATTGTGTCAACAATTTCAAACACGTCGTCTCTGGCATAGTGCAGCAAACGCGCCTTTTTCCGGGCATAATTTCCGATGTCATAAGCACAGAGGAAGTTTTTACATTTTGCAACACATTCGTGCCATCTTGTACCGGCGGTTGTCTCTTCCCCGTGGACAAGAACACTTCTCAAATTCGGGTAGCGATACCACAGTTTCAACGTAGTGCATAAACAACGTGGGTCAGTATGCAGATTAGACTAAAACAGTTCGTTTTGCCAGCTCGTAGCGTACAACTGTAACATACTAACAGTTCATCCTCGTCGCCAGATATTGTGTCAATGTTCTTGCTCCAGACATGTTACATTACACAGCACGGCGGATTTCCAAGTAGCCCGAGTAGGCCAATAGGGCCTGCAAGTGGGTCACGATGAATGGCGAGACTCCGCGCGACTGGAGCTTATTGGGGACTAAGCGAGACTTATTGGGGACTGGACACAAGAATAATATTCTAACGATGGATAACAGTTATAGCTTCCGACTGATGAATACTAGGAAAATCAGTTCATAAATGTATTGCTTTATACGTTTCTAATCTTAAATGTCCGTTATACTATTGAGTTTATCACACTATTATAGATACATAGCGATTTACATTGTGCAGATAATAGACACGATGTTAGACCGTATGCGTCTTTTACGGAATTTGCGTTTTACATTGCTGTACGTTGTGGTTACGATAAGCACTTATATCTGACAAATTGTCTAAATGCACATAATCATAACACGTGTATAAGTTTGGCCCAAACAGGTTGTACTGCGCGAAAACTGGCACTCTTCATTATTAGTCAAGATCGCCAAACACAAGTACTTGCCGCTATGGCCATGGCAACCACCATAATAAATGATTAAAATTCATGATTTCCGTGTTCCACTGCTTCTGCTTGTAATAATCCTTCGGACAATATAACTGAAATACGCTATTTCGGACCAGTTCGATTATTACGACCAAAACAAAACAAAGTCCTGTATGTTAACATGGAGTATATGGACGTTCTGCCCCCAACTGCCACGAGCCTCGTTTTCGCGCGCGAGACTTGCACGCCCTATAGAAGTCGGCCTTCAATGGTTATGTTCATGCTGCCACCTAGCGATCACTGTAACAGTTAGAATATAAGTGTTGTGGAGATCCGGGCAGCACTTGGAAATCCACAGTGCTGTGTAATGTAACACACAATTGATGATTTGTAATTCATATGAAACTTTAAAATTCCGACAGAGGTCGCAAAAAGACGATGAAAAGATAGATACTTATCACACCCGGCTACGAGGGCATGGCGAGTCTTTGCGATTTCCATGACGTCGATAAAGAAATTCTTGCTCATATCACACCAGGATCCACCTCATCTAGGGTACGCAGGATGGCGCTGAAAGATAATATGTGTCTGCAGAAGTAATGAATGGGGAGCAGGTGGTCGCGCGGTAGAGCGCCGGACCGTCAATCGAGGGGACGGTGGTTCAATCCCACCTACCGCCGTTTCGAAACTTAGGCAATTTCGTTCACCCCACATTTGCCTGTGTCTTTCGGAAGAGACACTAAAAGCCGGTGATCCCTTCTATCTGGTGTCTATGCCAGGGGAAGTAAAAGATCCCACACAGTGGACTCACTAATCCAAGAGAAGGACAACTCCTGCGTTAGCCCAAGTTTGGGCTCTTTGGAGGAAACTACCTAAGAACTAAGAACAAACCAAGACTTCAGTCTCCAGTGCCAAAATTGTTTGCATTTGGTTCCAGGAATACTCTTCCAGTCCGAGGGTATTTTGAAACGGAAAACACCTATCCGTCGCACACAACGCAAGCAAAATTCTATGTTCTTAAGATCTTTGCCAACTACCTATTGAGTGGAAAGAAACCCAGCAGATGCAGTTTATCCGTTTCTCTCTTCAAACTGTTTCGAAAATCATCCTTGATTAGTTTCTTGCCCTGTTAGATGGATCCATGGATCGGATCAAGGACAAAAAGATCAAGTTGCACATTGACCAGTCTGTCCCACAATCGTGACCGGCCGATATTGCACAAACAATAATTACTAAGCTCTTTATTGTGGTCTTACTGTTGGATTCATTCAAGTAGAATGGAAAAGCAAACCTAAACAAAGCAAACAGTGTGTTAGTCTATTGCTAACAATATGATGTATATAGACTCGTGTTGCACAACATGCATACACAATATATAATGACTCCAGTATAGGTAGGTAAATCAACAAACACCAGTCTGTGCATCTAACAGAGGCAATAATTACCTAATCTACCATAAATGTAATGACCATGCTCACCCCAACACTGCTCTGGAAACTCATTAATGACTCTCACATCATTCATATGAGGTCTGTCTCCTTCCTGCAATAACATGATGCAACATGTCATTTATAGCAGAACATAGATAATTATTCAAACAAGTATTGCAATTCTATAATACCTAAGCTACTTTATGTTATCATATGTGCAGTTACAATTTGCTACACAGATACACACAAAATGACCTGTTAAATGGCTGGACCCATGCCTGGCCAGTGTTTACAATCTAGCTAAGCTTCCCAGGGTGACTCCCAACTTGTTGTCAAGTGTCAGTCAGTCTAGGGAATTTGCCCTGCACCCTACCCAGCCAACCCCATAAGGTGATTAATCATGGAGTCATTAGTGACCACTGGGCAGTTTCTGATACTGACCACTTAGCTTCATAGAACACATACTATTGCTAAATACATAATATGGCGTGATAATCTAATAACGTAGATTATAAGTATCATAATACAAAACACAGTATCTCACTAAACATGAATAAAACTATGTACTATGCAAGTCATATAGCCAGTGGGATACAAACAATCAAAAACTCATTAAGACCGCGCCCTACTGTTTACATGCAGCCAATGGGGGTCAATTCCAGCATCCTGGTGTGCTGGCTCAAAGCAATTCTGCATATATGGTGAAAACCCTTATAACTAAATAATTGCTTAAAACACCCATCCAATATTAGGTCAGTTAATGCACAGTCTTCCACGTTTCAATGTGGTACATTTATAAAGAGGAAAT
Organism: Ridgeia piscesae; assembly: GCA_025642075.2. NCBI lineage: Eukaryota > Metazoa > Annelida > Polychaeta > Sabellida > Siboglinidae > Ridgeia > Ridgeia piscesae. Next base: position 134,644 of record JAODUO010001018.1, read on the forward strand.
AATACGTTAAAAGTATTATTGACACTTACCAACATTAAATGTCTCCTCCTTGTTGTTTGAAACCCGAGCCAGCCTAGCACACAGCTGCTGTACCAAGGCTTGGTCAAATACACATGACAGGTTTCACATACATAGTTCATCTCATAACGTTGGAGAAACTGGTTAATCGATGATTATAATTATTTAAATGTAATTATAATCAACACTTGGTAATTAAATAATGAAAATGAAGTTTCACAAAATAAAGACTTTAACAATATCCATCACCACTGGTGCTGCCATATTGTGGTTGGTAGCGACATTAAAATGTAAATTAAGATATGCATCTTCTCTTTATTAGCCTGTTAATGCATATTATAATATAATTATGAATATATGCATGCGTCGCATTAGCCTGTCAATGCATATTATAATATAATTATGAATATATGCATGCGTCCAAACTACTACCTTACACAAGTAGTGCAGAGACATCGACGAATCCCATTTCATGTCCGCAAGGATGTCAAAAATGAACATGAACGCCTCGAGAAGATGGACGTCATCGAAAAGGTAGAAGGTCCAACACCATGGACGAGCCCAATCGTAGTGATCCCCAAGCAGACTTGTGGCGTGAGAATCTGCGTCGACACGAGGGAACCAAACAAGGCCATACGGAGAGAAAGACATCCAGCAAGTTAGACCTGACAAACGCTTACCAGCAATTAGAATTGGACGGAGCAAGTCATCAACTCATGTTGATCTTCGCCTACTCTTTGGTGTGAATGCTGCAGCAGAGATGTTCCAAAACACGATCGCGGAACGGCTGAGCAACATCCCATTATTTTCCATGAAAAGACCCACGTTGACCATGGTGCTAGTCTTCGGGCCACAGTGAAGAAGATAATGCCAAGAGTAATAGAGACACATGCGTGTTCTCCACCATTGAACTGACTTTCTTCGCACATATGTTTGATGCGAGATTAATCTCGGCATATCCCAACAAGATCAAGACGATTGTTAATAAAACTTCACCGGAGAATGTCAGCGACGTCCGATCGTTTCTAGGAATGACACGGTACGTTTCGAGACTCATCTGTGATTACGCAACCATGACTGAGCCCGTCAGAAAGCTCACCAGACAGGACGTCGAATGGAAGTGGTCGCAAACAGAACAACAAGTTTTCAACAACCTGAAGCAATCTCTGACGCGAACACCAGTCATGGCCTATTTCAATCCTGAAAATGAAACCTCAGTCCTAGTTGACGCCAGTCCTGTAAGTATTGGAGCAATCCTCACCCAGAATAGGAAAATGATTTGTTACCCCAGTCGCGCCCTCACTCCCACTGAACACCGTTACTCGCAAACCGACAGAGAATTCCTGGCAGTGGTAAATGGAGTTGAACATGTAAACCTATATCTCTTTGGCTCCCATTTCGCAGTTGTCACTTATCACAAGCCACTATTGGGGATCGTGAACAGTCCGAAACCATCCACCAAGATGTCTCCGTTTGAAGCCCTCACTTGTCACAAAATGAAAATTGGTTTGCCTGACTCTCCAACCCCAAGTCAATCACGCAGACCTGTCCACAGTCGCACTGCTTGAGGATATTGGCGCAAAAGAAGTCATTATTATTATTGCTGAAAATGACTATATCAGCAAGTGCAAGATGGCCAGCTATGCTAACGCCAAACGACACACACGACCATAAAACCCACAACCTATGTTTTAGTGCAGCAGACGAAGGCGAACAAATTGTCGAGTCGCTTTTCTCCTTCACCATGTGTCATCACTCGCAAGAAAGCACCATGTTCACAGCAGAGCGTGGTGAGATGAAACTCACTCGTAATTATTCAAATTTTTCAAAGCAATTCGCGGCGTGCCATTATCTCTATGCGATGATGAAGGAGAGGATGAAGATTAAGATACGATTGAGACAACAATGCCATCAACTTAACAATAACCGTCGGAGCATCTCCGACCGTGTCTATAACTCCGACAACCGTGTCTACACCGCTGACCATGTATACACCTATATCGACCGTGTCTGTTTCTGCGCCGACTAGGCCAGTCCGTTGTCGCCGTGTTCCAACACGCCTCAAGGACTATCAATTGGCATGACATTTTGATAAAATAGAAAATCCGGTGGTAAAGATTGGATTGTTGGGGTGGACTGCTAGTAACCTCTCCCCTAGTGTACTAATTATTAATATTTTGTGTTTCTGAAAGTTTATTTTCTGGAATAATTATTGTATGTTGTAACAATTAGAAATACTTTATCAAGAAGGGGATTAATGTAATGTTCAATGTTTATGCTACCTAGCGATCACGGTAACAATTAGAATATAGGTACATGTTGTGGAGATCCGGGAAACTTGGCAATCCACCATGCTGTATAATGTAACACAGTGAATGATTTGTAATTTGAATCAACGAAAGCTTGTATGATGCAAGAACACCGATACAATACACAGTTTGCGCAGTGTTTCTCTGATCATATTATATCTTGTCAACATCTATATTTGATTGTTATTCTGGACATTTTTACTGCTAACTCCGAACTTTAAAATGTCCCTAAGAGTCGCTGATGAATTTGTTTGGACAGGTGTTCCTGCAATTCACTTGATAAACTTTCCGTTGCCAAGAGTCAGGAACACAGCCGCTGATCGCAAGGAAAAGCTGAATTTCCCTCTCATCAACCACGTCAACGACATCCTACGAGTGTTTGTCTACGAATATCTCCATATCTCACCATGAAGGATATCTGCTGGCCAATATCTCTATCTGTTCTCATTGAATGATATTTGTTGCTCACCTGCAGCAAGGAAGAACCAGTTGTACAAACAGATCGGTTCTTGTATAGTTTTTGTTAATACAATGCATACAGTGGACACTTAATGCCAGCATTGTGATTCTTCATGATGTGCTTTGTTATCATCAAGGCTGTCACTTTTGTTGCTCAATGTTGAAATGGTGAATGCATAATGGTCAACGACTTGCCTAACATTTAAAAATAAATTTAGAGTTATTGACATTCTGAGTTGCCCAGTGTCGGTATGGTGTTCTTGTAAAAATATGTATACATATTTTTTGACCCAGAGATGGTATTTTGTGTATTTTGTTTGTAAACAAAATAGTGGCTATTTGTTAAACCAATGGTGTCAGCTCCGCGTTTTTCAATATGATGTTCTTAATACTTGGATAAATAGTTATGTTGAATGTATATTGCCCCCCTGCATCGTGTTTAATAAGCCTGACGGTCTTTGAAATATTCGATTTTTTTAATATATGTATTGCCTAGTCACATGTGGATATTTTCACACTACCACAATAGTATGTTTTAGGACACCCTTAAAATTAAAAACAAAAATATTGTTATATATTGTATGCATTCCGACATCTAACTATTACACTCACGTGTCCGAATACTTGCAGTGTGTTGTGACGGTATGTTCTCTGGACACCAATGATTATTATTTTGATCCACTGTATTTTCAGCCAACTAATAATTTAATTATGTTTGGGTGTTCAAATACTTACGGTCATTATGGTACTTCGTGCAAAGTGGCGTGGAGTATGGTCTGAGTACTAGTTATTACCACCCCCACACAGGCCTGGCTGATATAGGGGAACAGACCAGAGAACATCGTTCTAACGTGTAAGTGGCCAGAGAAAAGTGGCAGTGACGTTCCATTTATAGGCTGAGTTTATGATAAGCCAAGTTAATATACTCGGTGTCTTGAAGATGTTTGCTAAAATGCTGCGGTTTTTTAAAATATTTATCTCATTACCGATACAGCAGACCACGATACGGACTGTCACGTTAGGTTTGAGAAGGGCACGACAAGGTATCAGTCTAATATTTCAGCCATGTCCTTGCAGCATCAGTAACAGCAGCAGCAGCAGCAGCAGCAGCAGCAGCACGTCACACTGCTATATTGTGTGTGTTCGTTTGTTGTTGAATAAAATGTTCGTTCGTTCATCCATCCATTCATCCGTCCGTCCGTCCGTCCCTTTCCGTCCGTCCGTCCGTCCATCCCTTTCCGTCCGTCCGTCCGTCCGTCCGTCCGTACGTACGTAGTACGTACGTACGTACGTACGTACGTACGTACGTACACGCATACACACATACATTCATTCATTTAGGCTGTGTGCAACAGCATTCTATTATACAGGTGTCTTCACCACACAGATAGATTTGCAGCATAGACTTCTGTTAAGCCATGAAACATCATCCTACCATACAAGCATATGTATATGTATATATATATATATATATATATATATATATATATATATATATATATATATATAATATAATATAATATACAAGTGCTGCATCTGCATTGTATGGTTTGTCCTTACACGCAGTCTACTTGTTGCTTGGTAATTGAAAATCTGAAACATCTACTTGTGTAGTATAATTTGGGTCAGAGAGGTTGTGATGGAGACACTAACTACTTGTATTGTGTTGGAGATACTGAATATACATACATGTATTTGATATTGGAGAGACTGAAACTACATCTGTGGTATATATATATATATATATATATATATATATATATATATATACACTGACTCTATTGGCGTGGTGCTGGGTAGACAGAATCTACTTGTTTGGTATTAGAGACTGAATGTACTGGTATGGTGCTATAGAGACGGAATCTACTTGTATGGTATTGCTGAGACGGAATCTACCAATTCATTTCTGGGTCTGCGTTATAAGGAATACAGTCAATATTGAAACACACTGCAATTGATGTTGTTGTGCTGCCCTCTGCTGAATTTTGGCAAAGGCATCCACAAACGACACAACACTTGTGTTCTTCAATAACATTGTCGATTTACAAAATGGTCGTGATATAAAACCTTGGGAAATAGCAATTCAGAGCAAGGCACACATATTATGCAGTATTTACAACATAAATGAAAATCTTTGACTCATTGTCGTCAGGAGTTAACAGTCGGTTATCTTAAGATTGTATATGGCATACAAGTTCTAAAGGCAACAGCAAAGATTGAGATGTATCAAGATTTAACAATATTGCCATCTAGACATTTACTTCTAGATGACAGGTGGACAAGGAAGGCCTTTGGCTTATCGAGAGTCCAACCTAAGTGTATCCCGTCCTTCTGAGGTATAGGTCGAATAAAATTAAGTAACTACTTCACTCACACATTAACATAAATAAATATTTTATAAACAAACAGCATTCTACACAAACGTTTACACATTTTGTGATAATCTATTCAATAATAATATAACCCAACATTTTGTTGTTCACAATATATCTGCATTGCACATGACATAAACTGTAATTTGGGAAATTTACATACCCAGTTTTTTTTATAAAACAATCAAAAGTATAGTAACGTTACCGACTTGTATGTGAGTACAAATTCACCGCTATGTACAGATAAGCTACATACCGTCATGCACAGTTAACAAGAAACTAAATTTATTTTTAAAAAAACATTGCAAGACCAATTCAAGAACTTCAGTGCCGTGTATGGGTTACTCAGTGTTGGGAGCTTCCTTTGAAGAAACTGCTGGATGAAGTGAAGGTGGCATTTCATGGCGTATGTTCTAATTACGCTGCTCGACCAAGCTTCGAAAAAAATTCTGACGATGTTTCCACCCATTAATCTGAGAGTTACGTACCTTCTGAGCAAGAATTATATATTGGTTAGTTAATGGGAAACGTTCACGTTAGACACCAAAGTAGTGTTAATTGAGTACGCACGCACGCACGCACGCACGCACGCACGCACGCACGCACACACACACACACACACATTTGTACTGCTGGATCAAGTTCACCCAATCTTTGGCATTATTAGATCTTGCATTGTAACGTTTGTAACGTCAAATAACAAAGTAAGAATGGCTATATTCCAGGCAAATATACAACACGTAAATTTGCAGTCCCAAAATGGTTTGTACACACAAGCCCCGTAGCACGGAGTCGGGAAAACTCAGTTATGAAATGTCACACTGAAATGTTTGTTCCAGTAAATTAACGAATTCGTGACATCTCCCCTCTTTCAAAGTTCAAATTGAACCACGTTATGTTACTCAACTTTCACCGGCCGACGGACTACTCGGCCACACCTGGTATACACTGCCGGCTTATTCGGCCCGGTGGGAACGTCCACGTGCGGCACGACTTCCTCACCGGAATCGTCCGACGGCTCGACTTCATCACCTGGATCGTCTGACGGCACGACTTCGCCTGGATCCTCAGTCTGAATGTCCGTATCATCAGGCTCGCTGAAAGCACGTTCGGCACACCTTGGAGGTGCTTTCGATTTCTGCGATAGCAGATACCTGCACCGGTCACAACATATGACCGGTTCTGCGGGTCACTTCTGAACACAGTGCTCGGTGTCGACCACTGCTTCTCCCCACTGAGTTTCAGCATCACTGGTTCGCCATTTTGCAAAGACGGTCATTTGCGTACACCGTGTCGCCGATCGTAGCATTGCTTGTACGTCGCTTTGGCATGTTGATCGAAATTTCGGATGTCCCTATCTCGGTGTTGACGTGGCGACAATTGTTCTCTCACAACGGGCATTCGCGTGGCGAGTTGATGACCCATTAGTGCCATTGCAGGTGACACGCCGATTGCACGGTGAGGCGACGCAGGATAGTTCAACAGACCTATCTCCAGTTCGTCGAGCTCTAGCAACCTTTTCGCCGTCTGCACAGCTCGCTCTGCCTTACCATTATCTTGCGGAGAATATGGGTTTGTGGTATGTTGATCGACGCACCATGATTTCGCGAATTTGCTGAATTCGTCCGAGACGAACTGTCTTCCGTTGTCTAATATCACCACATCCGGAATACCATGCGTGGTAAATACGGTCTTGATGCGGCTGATCACGCAGTCAGACGCTAGGCTGATCGATTGTTTGATTTCAATCCAGCGCGAGTAGTAGTCGATGATGACGAGATAGTCATTTCGCTTGTAGTGGAAGATATCCATGGCGACTTTCTCCCATGGTCTTCCGGGTAGTTCAACCGGACGAAGAGGTTGTTCTCTCTGTGTCGGTCGATTGCGTCGGCAAGTATCACAGCGATCGATAAACCTCTTTATGTCGCGACTGATACCGGGCCACCAGATGGCACTGGCTGCTCGTTCGCGACATTTCGAGATGCCTTGGTGCGATTCATGAAGTCATCGCAAAACGTCGTCAAGCATATATGGAGGCATCATAATTTGGAGTTTATATGTGACAACTCCGTCATTCAATGAGAGTAGCGCTCTCTCGCGGTAGTAGTCTCGTATAGCACTTTCATGACTAGGACATCCATTCGCTATGAAATCTCTGATTGCCTTCATTACAGGATCTGTCGAGGTTTCGACACTGATGTCTGTAAGACGGACTTCTGTCACGGGCCAGTTTTGTTGAACTGCTTCAACAAGAGCTGCTACGTCGTCTGACAGCTCGATGTCATCGATTCGAGATTCGCGTCCAACCAGCGGCTTACTGGGTAGAGCATCTGTGATCACGGGTTGCTTTCAGGGAACGTATTCAACAATCGGATTAAATCGCATGGCCCTCATCAACAATCGCTGGCAACGCAGCAGTGCGTCATCTATGCGTTTTGTGTTCATAAGCGGTACCTGAGTCGGTAAGTAGTTTGAATTCCTTCAATCCAACGAGATATCTTCGGAATTTCTCGCACGCCCAGACACCGGCTAGCATCTCCTTTTCGATTTTGCGTACCATTGTTCCGCGGTCGTCAGCGTCCTCGACGGGAAGGCAATTGGCTTGAGGACTCTATCTGTGGATTGCATCAGCACAGCACCTATTCCATAACTGCTTGCATCCGCATTCATTACCGTCGGTTTCGTTGAGTCGTAGTATGACAACGTCGTTGTAGTCGTCAACAATTTTTTCGTCTTATCAAACGAAACTTGTTGAGCCTTGCCCCCAAGTAGGTCAGTCATCGGTTTCATCACTGACGACATATCGCGCACGAATTTGGCCAGGTACTGAAACGTACCCAACACTGTTCTCAGTTCGCTAACGTTGTTCGCACGTGACAGTTCCAGTAGAGCTTCAACCCTCTCTGGATCGGGCTTGATGCCATCACCGCCAATCAGGTGACCAAAATACGTCAGCTCGGTTTTTCTGAACACACATTTCCTTGGGTTGAGTTTCAGTGGTTTATGGTGTTCACATAGAACTGCTGTATTCAGTTGCTTCAAGTTGACGCAGATACGCATAGCTCCAGTTTTCTTGATGACCGGAACCATCGCAGCGCACCAATCCGTTAAAATTGGTTCTGTCGCAGGTCTGATCACGCCTGACTCGCCTGTTCTGTTTTAACAGCGTCCATCAGAGGGAAGGGTACACGTCTCGCAGTTGTTAAGCACAGCGGTTCAGCCCCTGCCTTCAGCTTTAGTACGACAGGTTTGGCCTTCGTGAGGCCAATTCTAGCATCATGATCACCCGATGTGTCAACTTGCTCCAGACGACACACGATACCCATGTCTGCAGGGACGTCTCGTGACAGTAGGTTGGTTATTTCTCCCCTTCGATGACGATCACGTTGAAGCGATAAACCGTGTTCCTGTGCTTCGTGACTGCCATGAACTGACCACACGCCTTTAGCTGTCCACCAACACTGTTGAGACGGACGGCTGTTGGTTCCAGTATCGGTTTGTCTTTCATTACCAACCATGTCTTCTTTGTTGTTATCGTGACGTAAGCCCCCGGTGTCTATTTTGAAACGAAGTCGCATCCGCTTCACTTTCTGAGTTACGAACTATGCGTCTTTTTTCTGTGCAATACGAACGCAGTCGATTGGTCACTTTCGATCTGTGTTTTGGTTCGGTCACTTTCGATGTCACCGACAAAAGGTCCTGTTCCGTCACGTTTGGATTTGCCACGATACGGTTTTGTCCCTTCACGTTCGATTTCATATGCTTTATGGCGTTCAAAGTTCACACATGTTCTAGTCGGGCGGTCCCTTGACATCGAGTAACGGTATTTACTGGCAGTGTGTCTTTCCTTCGGCTTCGTGTATCGGCCAGCTGTTCTCGGACTCGGAATAAAATACTCCGTTAACTTGCTCACAAGTGTCTCGTACTTGGTGACTACTTCTGGCGCAACGAACATCAATGTGCGGAACATTCTGTGTGTGCTTGTTGTCCCCCCCCCCCCATTGCATAATATAACAACGAGTCTCTCTGCACGTCGCCCTCTTTGTGGAGCTTTGTTGCGATTCGAAATCTTGCAAATTCGTTCAGTCATTCGTTCGGCTTGAACGAAAACATAGGATGACTAAATCTCGCCATTCTTACTTTCAGTTGCAGCAAAGTAGGAATGACTTTATTCCAGGCAAATATATACGACATGTAAATGTGCAACCCCAGCATACACACAAGCACCGTAGAACAGAGTCCGGAAAATTCGGTTAAGAAGTGTCACACTGATATTAACGGTTTCGTGACATGTATAAAATAACTACCAGGAGTATTGTGAATTAAGTTAAGAATTAAGAAATTTGGCTGATCCATTTTGCAGCTTTAGCAGCAATTAGTGATCTCTCTCTCTCTCTCTCTCTCTCTCTCTCTCTCTCTGCTCCGGTCCTTTCCCTCTGGTTCTCCCTGTCTCATTCTCCCTCTCTCTTTCTCTCTATATCTCGTCTCGTCTCGTCTCGTCTCGTCTCGTCTCGTCTCGTCTCGTTCAGTTCATCTCTGTCGCGTCCCTGCTCGTTACGTACTCGCATGTCGTCTAGTCTTCGGCTCGCTCGCTCGCTCGCGCGCTCTCCTCTCCTCTCTCTCTCTCTCTCTCTCCTCTCTCTCTCTCTCTCTCTCCCTCTCCCTCTCCTCTCCCTCTCTCCTCTCTCTCTCTCCTCTCTCCCTCTCTCCCTCTCTCCCTCTCTCCGTCTCTCCGTCTCTCCCTCTCTCCCTCTCTCCCTCTGTTGGTATGGCTGATAGGCTTGTGGGAAGTCTGTTCCAGCCTCTGAGTGTCACAGGGGAAAACAGTGGTAAAAGGTTAGGTGGTCTGCTCTCGCATGACGCAAATGAATTGGGAGTGTGTGAACATATTGAGAAACAGATATTTAATCAAGCACAGCATGCCATTGGCACATCATGCCATTGGTAGAATCGTCAAAGACAACATGCTTTTTTTTTTCTACCAAGTTACACTGTAATTTGTGTGAGTGATTGTTGTAAATGTTAATTGCTGTAAATGTCAATAAATATATATTTCATTAGACAAACATACGTTTTTAGATAAGGATGTTGTAATCAACCAAGAACTATATATTGAAGACTTTCACCTCGAAAAGATACAAGGAAACTCCAGCTTCATTCACCTGAACAAACATGCAACGGAAAAGAGATGTTACATTTAACATTTATTCAGATTGAACAAGTGCGAGCTCGTCCCGTCACTAACACCGCAATGACAACGATAACCCAATGAGACCGAAAGTGGTGTGTTGGTCTCAACGCTGAAATGTCCGTCAAATTCTCCTACAGCCTTAAACTCTCTTGCTTCGAGTGATGTGAACTCGGCAAGTCGAAATCCTCGACGTCGGTCAATTCTCACACGATATACAATATTGGAAGACTGCTCAAACACTCTTGGTCTACGCTTTCAAAAGCGAAACTAATGTTAATGAGCTTTGCTTTGAGAAACTCCTCTCGCTCGAGGCCACGGTGACGCCCATACTGGGAAACATCATAAGACACGCGAGCAGGTTCAGGAAAGATGCATCGTGTCTCCATTTCACTACCCATTTAAGGAAATCGAGTCCATTCCTGTTTCTAGTCGTCTACACTGTTTCCTGTTACTAAAAGCTATGTCGACGTAAGTGCGTCTGAGTCACTCGATTGATGGCAGAGTCAGCATCGTCACCATTGGTTGATTTCACCAGGCGCTCCACATTTGTAAGAAGTCCGATTTTTTCGTTAACAGCAATTATTTCATTTGTCCTGTTTCTTATTTCCCCGTGCAGTCAATCGACGATCCGCAGCAGGTTTCGCCTCACTTCCTCTTGTTTTGACAAGCGTGCATCCTCCACGTGTTCTCCCGTCGTTCGAACGTCTTCTCTGTAGCACCTTTTTCTGCGGCTACCCCCATTTCATCGTAGAATGCCACGTCTTTCGTCTTTTTCGTTTTCAATGTTCCTTTTTGTAGAACAGAACAAAAGCTCCCAGTTTGGTAATGGAACTATCCAGAATATCTTACATTAATTTATCTCTCTCTGAACTGCACGCCAGAAAGTCAGGTAGGCAAAGAATGTACAAGACGTTACATGTGACAGGAGGATATGGCCATATCAGAGCGTATGTCATCCATCTCGTTGTCACCGTCACGGAGTTTCTCCAATGCAACGATTGTATATTCCACACTCGAAGCCACTGCATTTACAGCATGATGTCTCGAGAGCTCCATCGGGTCTGACTTCATTGCTAATGTAATTTAATTATAACAGCGATGTGTTTGGAATTCATGTAGACCGGCCATATATATATATATATATATATATATATATATATATAATCATCATCATCATTATCATCATTGTGCAGCCACAATGTCCCGTGGTTGGGCGGAGGCCTCAGCATGCTGCTTCCACGTCTGCCTATCTTGCGCTATCCTCTGCCAGATGGTACCCTTCCAGTAATCGTCTGGTTCGTCTCTCCACCGTCTCGCCGGTCTTCCTCTAGGTCTTTTCATTTCGGAGGTTTTCCAGTTGGTGATACGCAGAGTCCATCGGTTGTCTCGTATCCTGTTCACGTGCCCAGGTCCACTTCCGACTTGTTCAATCACGTCTGTGACCTTGGTCTTTTCTCTTACCCCGATGTTTGTTTTTCTATCCCGGTATGTGATGTTTAATATACTCCTTTCCGTTTTTATTTGTGCTGCTGCTAGCTTGTTCTTTGCATGGGTGACCTGCAATGTTCGGGACTTTCTTCAGGCTCGTTGATGCCATGATCGTTTCTCGTATGATCTCATGGTTGCATTTCCTGATGTCCTCTCTTGCTTTCTTTTTGATGGTCTTGGATATTTCTGTGTACTCTATTCGTTGTTTATTAAATTGGCGCCGTTTCCCGCCATTACTCGTCGTTTCGTCATCAGGGATCTTGTTGGTTGATGATATTCTCGATTTATGTGGCTTGTTAATAGCCTTAGCTACTCTTGACGTGCTTTGTTGGATCATGTCTGTGATGGTTTCGCTCGTGGTGTCTCGTCTAGTTCTTGTAGTGTCTCGAATCGGTTTCTCAATTCAAGATGGAATTCGATCTTCTTTGATCCTATTCGTGTGGCATCTACTCTTGGTGGTCTCTTGGTCATCAATTGTTTCTTTTCCACCTCTACGTCCAGTTTGATGTTGCTCATAACCAGTCTGTGGTCACTTCCAATGTTGACTTGGTTGATAACGTTGAAGTCTCTCATCACTATCGTGTAGTGGTTCGGTTTCGCTAAAGTCTCATCGACGTCGTTGTAGAAGTTATTGATGTCTTCGTCGGAGTATGATATGTTGTTGGTGCATATACTTGCAGTGTCTCTTTAGTTGTTGCGCTTTGTTATACACAGAACAAGTTCTGCTACTCTGGGGCTTAGGCTTTACTGGCATCAAGAAAACATAAAAACTACACTGCCATTCAGAGTTCGATATAAATCAATAACACATTATACACACTCGTCTTAGCTGTACCATATTTCTTCTTGAAACCAAACTGATTCGGATTCAAATGAACTAGTTGTTTTATGCATGATAAAGAGTTTTATCAAACTATAGGTTCCCCAATTGTTTGCAGTTTCGTTAATCAAAAGGAATATTCGTTCTCCACCAACCAAATGTCGTTAAGCAAGAATCTGTGAGTGACGTAAATTTACTGACTAAAATTGCATTCGTATAATTATAAATATTAATGCGCAAGGATTTTTTGTTTCCCTTAAAATTAATATACAAAGGAAATTTATGTGTTAGGCACGCACTTACGCACGAACACATAATTATAACAATATCGCATGTTATGGGTTTTATACAAGCGAACACGACCATATGTGAGTGCTCATCGATATTGCGTTTCGCGCATCCGTCCAGATTCCGGGGATACCTCCGAGCGGCTCTTGCTTGACCGTCGTCAAGCAGGAGGTATGGTGAAGACTTTTACGGTTTTCTGGTGCAGTATTTTTATTGTTTCCTGTGATTTAAGATTTTCTCATACACTTGTGTAATTAAACGTTTATGACATCATGCAATCGCCAGTTATTATACCAATGACGCCGAGCATTTTCGTAATGTGTGCCGTTGCACGTGAGCGATAATATAGTAATATACGGGTTGATTTTATAATTATTAATAATGAAAAAAGAAAATTGAGGTTCCGCATCTGAAAAATAATATGAATCATACACTGTCCAAAGTTTATGGGAGTTATGACATGTGGACAAAATATGTAATTACTAATGTAGGTTTGTCAGAGGATTTATTGTAGTTGTGCAATGTCAAACTCAAAGTAACACGTACAAAATAAATTAACAAAATTATAAAATAAATCTTTTTCAGTTTGCCAGTTCATTATACACGTAATGAGTTTTCTTGTTAAGACCACATACAGACAAGTCTCAGTTTCTTATTGAAGGTGATTTTTAAAATAATCGCAGAAAGAATATGTTCTTAAATATTCCTCTAAGTTCCTCTTTTCCAATGCATTTACAACTGAAAATGTGATTTGTATCACACTAAGAAGTTGTCTGGATGTTCTGTTTCTAAGAAATACAGTGTAGTAGCATACACATTGTAAAAGATGATGACTGTTGAGAATACGGCACTTAGTAATTTCTAACATCTCCATCAGTATATAAATCTGATGGAATTATTTTATAACTTATAATGCCTAACTGTTGCTATATATGTTGCAGGACCAGGCGTATGAGATGACCGTGTGTCACCCTGCAAGTGTGTTATGATGGTCCTACACATGTTGCTCACACCCAGGAAATGCCTCATGCTGCTGTGTGCTGGTGCAGTGGTTGTGGTCTGGATCAGTGTGTCCTTCTTCGGTGACATTGCTCATGTGTCTGGTGCACAGATTCCTTCCAGGGATGTGTTGATGCTCTCTCGTGGGAAAATACCGCCCTTCCCTGATGACCAGATGAAGCACTTGGATTGGTTTGTTCAGGTCTGAAGTGGTTTTACTACTACAGGATTTTCCTTTTTAAATATAAAACGGATGGTTTACACATATATTAGCTAACATTGAAATTGCATTATTTTGGGCATGTACAAATATTTATAATTTTGTAATTACATGTGTATGTATTAATTATTTAGTTATTGGTTTATTTAGGAATTGTTGACCATGTTTTGATATATACCGTGTTGTTAAATGCCACCACTATTTGTGTTGAGATGAGTTCATACGATTTTATAAGCAAGTAGAATAATATTAAATATGTACATCCAGATTTGTTTAATGTTAAATTAACTATGTTTATTTATCATTTGTGTTTGTTGTAGATCTCAGATATACATATTAGTAGATATCGACTTAGGAGTATATCACAAGACTTACTTATATTCTGCAATGAGCACCTTGATATCATCAAACCAAAAGTCACTGTTGTATCAGGTACCTGGTAGTGATTTTTCTTCCTTATTAGGTTATGAGTATTACTATTACGCACAAGTGTTTGCAGTGTTTTATAAAAAAATATGACTGGTATTTTTATTCACTTTAATCTCAACATTATTTATAGGGTTGAAATTCTATAGTTTATATTATATTAGTACTCATTATTAAATTATATCTAATATTGTTTCCAGTACAGATGATAATGACACATTCTGGTGTCACAAATATCCATAAAAATGCACACACACACACACACACACACCACACACACACGACACACACACACACACACACACACACACACACACACACACACACACCACACACACCACACACACACACACCACACACACACACACACACACCACACACACACACACACACACACACACATGGTACACGTACAGTGGAATCATATTGGCACTTTTATGTTGTGAGAACAGTAATCTTACCTATGAAGTATTTAATCTCGCGTTACATTGTAGAATTATATATTATAATTCTGGTGCTTAATCATTGAATTTGATCTAGAACAGGCCAGAGAATGTCCCGTAATGTTGGCAGGTGATTTGACTGATGCGAGAGACTACAACTGGCACCGTTCAAAACAGGAACTCTTCGAATGGAAAGTGTACGACAGCATTCTACAGCAGGCACAAGTGAGAAACAAAACAATCTGGCTAGACATCAGAGGAAATCATGGTGAGTATTGTAAAATACTTACATTTCGGTGGATTTTGACATGTGTTTATTTTTAGGGATGAGTGTTGTTTTAAACGGCACATTTCTAAAGCAGTCAGTTCATATTAGTGATAATAATAATAATCAGTCTATCTGTTGACTTTGAGTAAATCAACTTTGAGATTGATTTGGTATTGATGCATCGCTCAGTTTGGTTCCAAGGATTTAGGCACAATAGAAGTTGTTATTGTTATAATTGAGCAAAATTAAAACAAAAGTGTGATTTTCATTAATAATTTATGAATATTCTACTCATCAAATTCAGTCTGTTTAGTATGTTTATAAAACAAGTAAAACTAATTATTAATGGTAAAACATGTTTTTATCATTCTAAGACTTGCAATCTAACATAATTTTGTTTATGTCATTAGTCATAATTAACTGGAATTGTCTTGTTACAAAACTAGCATTTGTGCTTCATTGCACACATCTTGTTGTCTGTTGTAGATGTGTTTAGTGTTCCATCCTGGTCAAACTCTGAAAACATGTACAGGTGGGTAGAGAGAGGTAGAGGGAGAGAGAGAGGGAGAGGGAGAGGGAGAGGGAGAGGAGAGAGAGAGAGAGAGGAGGTAACAGATATAATTTATATCTATAATATATTATTATATATTATATATATATATATATATATATATATATATATATATATATATATATATATGAGAGAATGTAGAAGAAGAGAAAGTAGAGAGAGAGGGAGAGAGAGAGAGAGAGAGAGAGAGAGAGAGAGAGAGAGAGAGAGAAAGAAGTGGAGAAATATAGAGGAGAGGGAAACAGAGAGGATTGGGATAGAGTGGGAGAGAATGAGGAAGTCAATGGGACTAAGGGTACAAGTTCTCTCTGCTGGATCGTTGATTGATGTGATTATGTAGTAGACTGTAGTAGAAGAAATGGTTTGTCAGTAACACTAATTGTTGGATGTATAATTTCAGAAAGTTTTCAATGCAAGGGGACCACGGGCGGACATATCGGTACACTTACCAAAGTCCAGATGGTGACAAAACTACATTTATTGCCTTTGATTCAACCCCTGATCCTGGGCCGCGGCGTCCTTTCAACTTCTTTGCCGTGACAACACAGGTATTAGAGATACGCATTTTTGTCCATGAATAACTGAATGCACCATTAGTTGGGATTGCAAACCAATAGTAGTCAATGCACCACTGAACAAAGTTAATATAAAATAATGTTGTTGCTCTCTAAACTCCCACTGCCGGAATAACCAGTGATTGTGGCCATTAACATGGAGAGGAAGGAATGCATATTTCCACTACAACATAAGTTGTGTGCTAATGATTGTCACATGACAGGAAATAGAAGACGAAGTGGAGAAGCTGCTGACTGCGAGTCAACCGAGCAATGTCACCATCCTGTTTGGTCACTACCCTAGTTCAGTGCTGGGCAGCAAACGCATGAAGCAACTGATGAGGTCAGTGCACAGTGCAGTCCTTAATTCAGTCCTTAATTTAGTCCTTAGTTCAGTCTTTAGTTCTGTCCTTGGTTTAATGTGTACTTAGCCACTATGTTAGCAGCGAACACATGAAGCAATGATAAAGTCAGTTTGCATATTGCACCTTTTCAGAGTATTTTAAAATTAACTTTGCGTTGTCTGGTTAGTGCACCGAGTATGTCTTAAACAAAGATAAGTAGGCTATGTTTTTATTTGACTTTCAGTCGGTGTATGATTAACATAATTTTATTTACCTTTTTTTCAAAGGTAAATATGTTGTGTTGTTAGATGACTTTCTACCTTTGTGGATCACGTTGTTGTATAACTTTCAGTCAATATATGGTCTACCTGTGAGGATCATGATTTTGAGTCGGTGTGTGGGCTGCCTTTGTGGATCATGTTATTATGTGACTTTCAGTCAGTGTGTGGGCTACCTTTGTGGATCATGTTATTATGTGACTTTCAGTCAGTGTGGGATGCCTTTGTGGATCATGTTATTATGTGACTTTCAATCAGTGTGGGCTGCCTTTGTGGATCATGTTATTATGTGACTTTCAGTCAGTGTGGGCTACCTTTGTGGATCATGTTATTATGTGACTACCAGTCAGTGTATGTATGGTTTACCTTTGTGGATCATGTTTTTATGTGACTTTCAGTCAGTGTATGTATGGTTTACCTTTGTGGATCATGTTATTATGTGACTTTCAGTCAGTGTATGTATGGTTTACCTTTGTGGATCATGTTTTTATGTGACTTTCAGTCAGTGTATGTATGGTTTACCTTTGTGGATCATGTTATTATGTGACTTTCAGTCAGTGTAGGTATGGTTTACCTTTGTGGATCATGTTATTATGTGACTTTCAGTCAGTGTAGGTATGGTTTACCTTTGTGGATCATGTTATTATGTGACTTTCAGTCAGTGTATGTATGGTTTACCTTTGTGGATCATGTTTTTATGTGACTTTCAGTCAGTGTATGTATGGTTTACCTTTGTGGATCATGTTATTATGTGACTTTCAGTCAGTGTATGTATGGTTTACCTTTGTGGATCATGTTATTATGTGACTTCCAGTCACTATGTTGTCGACCTGCATGGATTGCGTTGTTATATTACTTTAAAGTCAAAACTCAAAGCATTTATCAAAACAATTCAGACATGTTGTCTGTGCATATAAAATATACAAACACTTATTAGAGAATAGTTTGAAGAGCAAAATATTGAATTACGGATACCAGTAAAGTCATGTTTCCCCTTTCTTGACAATATTCTGGTTGCTTTTTTACAAATGTATTTTATACGTGATATGATGTGTCAAACTTGTCTTATGTTTTCAGCATTCACAAGTAAAATAACCTTTGAATGTTCAAAGGCAATTCGTTTTTATGGGCTTCATACATAAATAGTAACATTTTGAGTTTTGCCGAATTAGAAAACTAAAGTACATGCTTTCAGTCGGTGTATGGTCTACCTTTGTGGACATCTGCACACGTTCCTGGGTGTTGTGCCCCACATGCACACCAGACAGCACGCCGGCAATTTAGAGCTGGAACTGGCAGACTGGAAAAAGTCACGCAGGTACTCCCTCTCTCTCTCTCCCTCTCTCCGTCCCTCTGCCCCTCCCTCTCTCTCCATCTCCCTCTCTCCCTCTCTCCCTCTCCCTCTCCCTCTCTCCCTCTCCCCCTCTCTCCCTCTCCCCTCCCTCTGCCCCTCCTCCTCCTCTCACTCCTCTCTCTCTCTCCCTCTCTCCCTCTCTCCCTCTCTCCCTCTCTCCCTCTCTCCTCTCTCCCTCTCTCCCTCTCTCCCTCTCTCCCTCTCTCCTCTCTCCCTCTCTCCCTCTCCCCTCTTCTCCCTCTCTCCCCTCTCTCCCTCTCTCCCTCCCTCTGCCCCTCCCTCTCTCACTCCCTCTCTCTCTCTCCGTCTCTCCCTCTCACCCTCTCTCTCCATCTCCCTCCCTGCCACCCTGCCACCCATCCTCCCTCCCTTCGAGGAGTGGTTTGGGTAAAAATTGACACAGCACTTTTTTAGTAATTGGCAAACTGGAATATTTGCATGTATGTATGCAATATGTTTGTGCACATGTTCCTATGCAGATGTTACGAATATTGCTTAATTGTCAGTCTGGTAGTTGATGTTTTAAATTGCCAAAATTAATTACCATTGTCAGCTCTGTCAGTCATTTAAAACAAATGAAAATGTTTTGATTAAACTGACAGTGGATATTGCTTTAGGTAATCACTGTCAGCTGGTTTCTTTCCTGGTTATAGTTCATTGCAAATGTCTACTTTTGTTGGTCTTCAGGTACAGGGTGTTTGCAGTTGATCATGGTCTGTTTTCTTTTGTCGACAAGACATTTGACACATGGCCTGTGGTTCTCATAACTAACCCCAAGCACGCTCAGTTCAACATGCCTCATTACGAGCCACTGGGACGCATGGTGCGGTCAACCCACATCAGGTAATGTGGTTGCCTGCGTTATTTATATATACATGTATATATATATGTATATATATATATATATATATATATATATATATATATATATATATATGTATAGTACATATAATTATGATTATATAAATGTATGTATACATGCCAAGGAGGTGCTTATGATCAATGTCAAATTGCTACAATATAATTATATTCACAGTGTATTCTTGACAGCCACCAAATGTATATATATATATATATATACTACATATATAGTATTATATATATATATATATATATATATATACCATACATACATATGTATAATTTATATATGATAATAATATATATTATATATAATATATATATATATACATATGTAATATTATGATATGTATATATATATATAATATATATATATATATGTATATATACATTTGGTGGCTGTCAAGAATACACTGTGAATATAATTATATTGTAGCAATTTGACATTGATCATAAGCACCTCCTTGGCATGTATACATACGTATTCAAAACTTCACAATTCTTAAATGACATACACGTGTACAAAGAAAGAACGAAGGACACACTGGTGACTGTCATGTTGCAGGATACTTGTCTTCACCAAAGAATCGACACATTCTGTGCGTGTGAAGGTTGACAACATCAGCCTAGGCAATGCACGTCATGTCAGTGGACCACTTTATGTGTTACCATGGCAACCTAGTGCCTACGCAAGTGACATACACCAAATGGAGGTGGAAGTGACAGTAAGTAAGTCAAGAAATTTGGCTTGTTATTTTATTTATAATTCCATTAAAATTAATTTGAAAAAAAATGGCCACAAATACAGAAGACAGTTTCTTGTGTATGACATTTGGTACAACATAAATTTAAACTGGTCATCTGTCCTAGGAACAATTGCTGAGAACACTTTTAATGTGAACAATTGGTTAACTAACATCAAATACAAACCACGAAACCTGTAAGAAATCTTAACCATCAGGCAAATTCATTCTGCCTCTCGTTGGTCACCCGCCCCCCCTTGCATCTGTTGATAGGAGAATATAAGTCCATTAAACTCATGTATAAATTTGGTTCAGAATAACAAATTTGTACCTGTATGTTCTGTCTGCTGGGGCATGTATAACTGACTGATCTGGTATTTTGTTTATCATAATTTTATTGATTAAGTGTATGTTTGTATGCATGCATGTGTCTGTATGTATGATACTTCATTTTGTTGGCATCTGTGAGATCGTAGCATGTCATCATAACTCAGTGACAAAACCTGCAAAAAATATACCTTGTAAGCATCTAAATATATATGCACGTATATATATATATATATATATATATATATATATATATATATATGTGTGTGTGTGCTTACGTACACTACAGGTGTACACATGTCTATATACTGTGCATACTTATAAGTATATCAATTTGAGTATACCAGTGTAAACATAATGTTTTATTGTTATCATTATTATTGCTATTATTTGTATTCTTAATTGTAAACATATTATTTTCACCTATTTGTTTAATATTACAGAGGTGTAATATTAAACAAATGTTAGCAGCGTATTCAGTGTGTTAGTGGGAGTCTCTCTGACTGTATTTTTGTTCACTCATATGTACAGTGATTTGGTCAAAATAAATGAGTCTGAGTCTGTATCATTCTCAAGGACACCCAAGGTCGAACATATATGGAACGGCAGCCATTTTGTCTGCGTGGCCAGTGTGACATCAGTTTTCCATTCTTTGCAAGATTTCTTCTCATGACAGACTTTACAACAGGGGTGAGTGGCAGTGAAAGTGGACCAGAGATGGGACGATTACAGCTCAAATGTAATCAGTTATTGTAATGATTTACATGTGCTCTTAGCAATACTTGTGAATAATGCAGTCGGTTATTACTTTATCATGTATGGAGAGAAATCATAATTTCATCAAGTGAGGTTCACCTATAAAAATAACGTTCTTGCATCTTTTATTAGTCATATTATTACAAAGCTTGTTTCCATTTTAACAATAATAACAGGATAGATAGCTCTTATGTAGAAAATCAAATTGTATGCTAACGCATGAGTTATATACACATAACACACAGAAAGCATAAACCACCTAGACTGCCAGAACAGATATGTTTTCAACCAAGATTTAACCTCTAAGAGAGTAAGAGGAGATATTCTGCTGACTGACAGGCAGTGAATTCCAAACAGTGATTGTTGCGTTGAAGCTGATAAATTTAAGGTTTACATTTAAGGACTTTCAATAGCTTCTTAGTTATATGTTTATTGTGTAACTAAACATTATTCCATGTCTTAATTGTGAGGTGCACGGATAGTGGGTAAGAGGCACAGGTAGTGTAGTGGTTAGCACATCCACCTGGTACGCCGGCACCCCGGGTTCAATACCTGGTTACAGCGGGTGTTAAAACCTGGCTCTCAACATTGGGGACTGTTTATCCCTTGTGAATCGGAGAATCATGTTAATGTCAGTTCTTCATCAGTTTGAGATGCAAAAGAACCACTGTCGAGCATCAAGCAACAAGCATCCTGGCAGTGACCACCCTCAGTGCCAGCATAGAAAGGTCGGCTTGGTGAAGATGCTCTGACAAAGACTGACTAGTCGATTGAGACTTCATAAGATCATAACATTGTAACCACAATACACACAGACTGGTCAGTTAATAAAACACTGCTAAGTGCTGGAAACAACTACAACTAGAAGTCTGCCTGCCAACACCTGCTCACTATCAGGTCCGTCCTAGGGAGGAATGGTTTCTTGAGAGCATTTGAAATCAACTATTATGTGTAAGATTAAAATTGACTTATTTTTGTTTTACATATTTTTTATTACATTTTGTTTACATATCCACGCACAATTGTGAAGTATCTGACTTCTTATTGAGGTGTAAATAACACTCTTATTGCTTTGCTCACTGGTGCAGATCAGAGTGACATTCTGGGCATTGTTTGCGTTCACGCTGCTCCCTTTGGTTCTCTTCAAGCTCATGTACCGCCGCTTGCAGGGTGAGTGACAACTGTGTATGTCATGTATACTTCTTAGCTGAACCATCTACATTGTGTGTTGCCGTGGGAACCATTGCATTGTAAGGAGGTAACAAGTAATATAAAATTATACTCTGCTCATGGTCTTATTGGATTGTTTTGCATGAATTCATAGATTGATATATGTCTAACATCATATACAAACCATAAAACCGGTAAGAAATCATCACCATCATGGATGTTCATTCCGCATTGTTGTTAATGGTTTTTGGGGGGAAGGGTTTAAATGTGATTCACATAGATGACATAAAAGTCAGAAAACTAAACAGTACTTGTGTGATGTCCTGTGCTGATGCAACGTTTGACTAAAGCTGCATTATACTACAACATTATTAGCAATAAGTGGATGATGTCTAACTTACTGATATACCCTTCTTTGTTGGTAGTTAGTAGGAGATGACTAACTGGTGTGTCCCTGTATTAGTTACAACAAAAAGGTGACTGACTAGTGTGCCCCTGTTAGTTGTAGTTACAAGATGACTGACTAGTGTGCCCCTGTTAGTTGTAGTTACAAGATGACTGACTATTGTTAGGTAGCAAGATAACTGAATGATGTGTCCTTGTCTTAGCTGTAGTTTCAGCAAGATGACCCCCTGGTGTGTCCTTGTCTTTGCTGTAGTTTACAAGATGACCCCCTAGGGGTGTCCCTTTTTTAGCTTTTAGTTTACAAGATGACCCCCTGGTGTGTCCTTGTCTTAGCTGTAGTTTCACAAGATGACCCCCTGGTGTGTCCTTGTCTTAGCTGTAGTTTCAGCAAGATGACCCCCTGGTGTGTCCTTGTCTTAGCTGTAGTTTCAGCAAGATGACTGGGTAATGTGTCCTTGTCGTAGTTGTAGTTACAACAACAAGATGACTGACTAGTGTGCCTCTGTTAGTTGTAGTTACAAGATGACTGACTAGTGTGCCCCTGTTAGTTGTAGTTACAAGATGACTGACTAGTGTGCCTCTGTTAGTTGTAGTTACAAGATGACTGACTAGTGTGCCCCTGTTAGTTGTAGTTACAAGATGACTGACTAGTGTGCCCCTGTTAGTTGTAGTTACAAGATGACTGACTAGTGTGCCTCTGTCAGTTGTAGTTACAAGATGACTGACTAGTGTGCCCCTGTTAGTTGTAGTTACAAGATGACTGACTAGTGTGCCCCTGTTAGTTGTAGTTACAAGATGACTGACTAGTGTGCCTCTGTCAGTTGCAGTTACAAGATGACTGACTAGTGTGCCCCTGTTAGTTGTAGTTACAAGATGACTGACTAGTGTGCCCCTGTTAGTTGTAGTTACAAGATGACTGACTAGTGTGCCCCTGTTAGTTGTAGTTACAAGATGACTGACTAGTGTGCCCCTGTTAGTTGTAGTTACAAGATGACTGACTAGTGTGCCCCTGTTAGTTGTAGTTACAAGATGACTGACTAGTGTGCCTCTGTTAGTTGTAGTTACAAGATGACTGACTAGTGTGCCCCTGTTAGTTGTAGTTACAAGATGACTGACTAGTGTGCCCCTGTTAGTTGTAGTTACAAGATGACTGACTAGTGTGCCTCTGTCAGTTGCAGTCACTGGGACCTGGCACACCTGTCCTGCCAGATGGCTACAGACGTTGTTGCGGTGGGGGTATCTACTTGGCTCTACAGATTCCGTCTTCTACCCTTTGATAGCGTATGACATCTATGTAGCAGTTGGTAAGATAGTTTTGTCAGATACAGCCAGTTGATTTTGTATTGATAAATGAGAAAGAGCGTAAATACACAAGATGGTCCACCTCTGTTTGTCTGCATAGCATTTTTGAAACAACACGGCAGGTCAGTGGGTTTATTTTGCATCTCGGGTCCCACCTGTGACCCCAGGAAGGAGAAGTAATGTTTGTTATATTCGTCATTGGCTAATGTTTTTTTTTTACAAGTTAATAGTTTATGCACAATGTTAAGTAATTCTTAGTAATGTTACATGTTATTTTTTACATTTGTTCCGAAATACTTAAACCGTTCATTAATCACTAGGCAACATTTAACTCAACTTGCAACAATCATGAGGAAATGTGCGGAAAAAATCAAAAGTACATGACATTGGTGAAATGTCCTTATGAAAATGTCGTCTGCATTTTTGTGTACATATTCGGTGTAGTGCAAATGATGGACTTTTTGCTGATGAATACTAGCAGTGTCCGACAAGTGTCTGTTGCGTGTTGACAGGTCCATGGTTTGTGGGTGAACTGTTGAATGGATACGTCGGCGCTTGCTTCGTATACGGCATATTTGTGAACGGCTCCCACATCCCTGGTGGTCTCACGTATGTCCTGGGTTCTATTCAGGTGAGTTGTCATCGTTTGCCACACAATTACAAGTTGTTTTTCTGTTGTTGTCATTTGTCCATGATGTTAATCCTTTTTTAGACAGCACGCTATCGACTGAAAGTGTTAATCAATACAGAACAAAAAAGTAAAAATATCTCTCCCTGATAGATCCATGTATATATTTGTATACAGTTATACTGATCTTCATCATGCAGCAGGTGAAAATAGTGAACACTTTGCATATGTTGTAAACTGTTTGCATTGCATGAATCTGTTCGTCTAGGCAATTGGTTTGTGTATTTGCGTGCATGCACGTGTTATATTATGTGAATGTGTGTACACGTAAATATACGCACACAAAATGTTTTGCCAGTCACCTACGTACACTCTCACACCGCATACATGCATGAACACATTCTGACGAACACAAACATGTACACACACACGCACACGCACACGCACACGCACACGCACACGCACACGCACACGCACACGCACACAAACAAACACAAACATGTACACACACAAACAAGCACACGCACCACCACCACCACCACACACACACACACACACACACACACACACACACACACACACACACACACACACACAAATTCACTCACATGCACATGCATACACACTCAAATGCA
Organism: Ridgeia piscesae; assembly: GCA_025642075.2. NCBI lineage: Eukaryota > Metazoa > Annelida > Polychaeta > Sabellida > Siboglinidae > Ridgeia > Ridgeia piscesae. The sequence continues at coordinate 159,873 of JAODUO010001018.1, forward strand.
TACTCCAAGTGACATTACATTCTCCTGTTCCAGTTGTGTGTTTGCAACATACCATTGGCTCCGTACCTGGGCCACTGCCTGGATGTGGCCGTGAGTGAGCACCGTCGACCTGCTCCCTCCAGACCTCTCCTCACCTGGCTACAGCGCCACTTTGTCTTCGTGTGGCTTCTCTCATGGCTCGCATACGCTGCCGTCTTCGTCGTCTGCCTTCCATACGGATTCCTTGCTGCCCTGCTGTGTCCTGTCTTCACCTGGGCTTTCCCATTCGTTGTCTACCTCAGATGGCTGGCGTTGAGGAAGGGAGTGGCATCGGCTAAATACTTACCTCAATCCAGTGTAGAGAAACTACCCAGTGAGGCACAAATGCCAGATGTTGCTAGTCAATGACGGATGGGTTCAGCAGCTAGGACAGTCACAGACACGTGATATAGACATGATCAGACTGATTTTAGCTAACTGCTCTATGCCTGTTATTTGTGTAGATAATGTTTTAATGTTGATCTACACATGTAGGCTACAAGTGTGTATTGATATGTTAGAATACATTATTTACAAAGTGTCCAGGTTTGGTAGTTTCCTTAATTAACTGACATGAATTAGTTGTCTGAGCACTGTCAAATCCCTATTTCTCACCCAAGGGGATTACCTAGCCAGCGGACGTGGCTAATCATTTAGGCCAATACTCGGTATTGGATTCTTACCGTGTAAGCTAAAACACATTCATAATTTCTGCAGTAATGTATTTAATTCATCTATCTACACTGAATGTAATCTGCGATTGTAGAGACTGATAAAAAATAAACTAATTGTTTTTATCCGTATAAAAAATTATTGTTATAATTATGACAATGTGGACTATACTGATTAGCTAAATAATCATCACAATTTATAAACAGTGGGGAGTGAAAAATAAATATAGACCTAACTGCAACACATTTCACTTGTCTTAAGGTGTATTTACACAAAGTTAACTGCATATGTACGTTTATTTTATAGCCTGTAACAACCATAGAAAGGCTGCATTCAGCACATTGCACTGTGAACAACTGTACTGTAATCTATGTTTAATTGCTACCTTTCACCATTTCTCTCTGATTCACCAATTGTTGGTTTTATTTGTTGGCAATGTTTAAGACATGAATGGGTAATTATATTGGGATTCCCACCAGTCATGTATCTGTCTTCAAATTAGGGTGAATATTTGCGCTGTCCCCACAGCTGAAGCAATGACTGGCAAAATCAGTTACTATAATCGGGGCTGGGGGCAATTCAAAAAGAATTGGAATTGATCAATTTTATTACAGAATTGGAGTGGGAATTGGAATTGAAACATTTGGAACAAAATTAATTGTATTGGAATTGAATGAAAAGGAATTGAGCATCTGATATTTTTGTGATGCTGTGAAGGATATTTTACAGACAGTTGGGAGTATTGCTTTGCAGGCAATGGTGTTTAATAACCAAGAAAAGTTGGACAATGAAGCTGCTGGTCAAACATTACCCAGCAATTAATCAATGGATGAAACTTATGAATGGGAAGTCACTTAGACTTGTCCTAGTGTCTTGTGTGAATGAGTGCTGGCTGGGGACTGCCTCAAAGAACCATTGAAATTGCCCAGATAACAATCACACTTTCCCAGTGTCACATGCAAAGCAAATACCAGAACTACCCAGGTGCCACAAGTGAAGCCAGGATATCTCCAAATAGTCCAAAGTGTGAGCAGTTAAAGTCCAAAGATTACCAATGCAAACATAAGCCCAGTGAAGACTGACAACACTTGTAGATTATAACCAGAATGTGACAACAAACATTTATATAAATTTGGTTAAAATAAAATTGTATTTTACCCAGCCCATACTACCCAGTATCCACTCAATGGTTGTATATGTTCTTCCAAGCTACTCAATCAGTTTGTAACATCTTGCCTGTAGTGACATTTAAACACTGGTTGATGCATTGAAATATTCTGAGTTAATTGTTTATCTTATATTTGCATGCTTCATTATGCTACATGTCAGTGAGTCAAAAGTCAAAACTATTTTAATGTGTTGATCTAGTGTTTCATCAAAATTACAATAACATGCTGTATCACCCCCACCCCCCGTTTGCACATTAATAGTATCTTGTTATTTGAATTGGAGTGGGAATTGAATTACTATAGATGGAATTGGAATTGAAAAACAAAAATTGAAAGAAATTAAATTTTAATTGAAAATAAAAGTGTGTGTGTGTATATATATATATATATATATATATATATATATATATATATATGTATATATATATATACATAATAATATTTTTTGTGCAGTTGAGGTATCATTCAAAAAATTCAGCTGGAACTAATTTTATTTGTGTAGCGAACACCACAAGAAGATCATTTCCACTTTTAGGGGTAATTAAAGTACTGCCTTGTGTTTATTCCATTTACATTCCCAAGAAACGGGCCGAGGACTGATCCGCATTTTAGGACAAAACGCCACCTGGCGTCTGTTTTTGAACTGACGCAAATGCGGAAGCTGGCATGATGGCGTCGTCCGCAACAGAGAGGTTGGGTGATTTGCCAACGGTACATTCAACAACTTCAGCCTTATCGCCAGGCGAAATTCATCTTGAAGATACTTTACAGGTTCGTTGTCTTGTTGTCGTTCTCGATTACTTGAATAACACTTATATATTTTACCGTGCTTATGTGTATGCCACGTTGTCGTGACTGACTGATCACTTGGCAGGCCAGTGCAAGCCAAAGGCAAAAACTGACAAGTCTGGTCTCTACTCTAGGAGGTTTTAGTCTCTGGCTCTAATATTTAGTTGCAACTGGTTTTGCGATTTTTTCGAGAAAACCAACGAATAGTTCGGTCATCTTCGCAGAATTTTATGCGTTGTTTCGGCCTGCTTTCTTAACACTTACTAAGTGTGTAAAAGTATGTCGAATTATTATTTACATTATGAATAATGACTCATCAACATCGTGTCGTGATCGTTATGAACATGATTCGTGACGTGCGCTCCTTTAATTATAGACTACATCCATTAATCAGTGCAACCACTACTAGTAGTCCAGTACTCGGCTACGATATTACTAATAAATACTGAACATAATTACATACTTCGTCTCTGATGCACACCAAAAGCATTTTATACATGACCATGGGGCCAGCCTTCCAGTCAAACACCTGAATCAAAACATTTTGATTTTTCCAATATATGAAGAAACATTGCAAAGTACACCGGTATTCAAAATCTGTAAACATTATTTTATTAAACTTGTGCAAACGAATGGTCAAAAATGTATATTTTGGCAAAATACTAAATATACACCACAAGACGAAGTTATGCGAAGATGGCCACCTAAGAGTGAACTCCAGATGGCAAGTGGACAAGGAAGTTTTCAGCATATTGAGAGTCCAACCCATATTTTCTATGTATATTCTGCCCTTCTGCGGTATCTGTAGATGTTGTTTTTAAAGATGCCACACGTGGGCCAATGCATATTTTGTGTAATATAAGTTATTTTTCAAAATGTATGTTCAGTTATTCACAAAACCTAATTTTTTTTTCAATTGATCAGATTGTTTCTATAGATGCCATATGTATCTGTTTTGCACATTATGTGTTAAATCTGATGAGTTTACTATCCTTAAGTGTACGACTCGAGAACATACTCGACTGGCGGGTCATTGACTGAACTAATGTAGCAAGAGTAGATGAAAAGTGCCAGTTCTGCAGCACTGTCACATATCTTCACCAAGCAAAGTATTTCATACACATTATCTTAATGCGTTTTTACTATTGTTCATAGAGATGTTGCTCGGCTCTCATAAAACATTTCTTTAAATGAAGGAAATCAATATTTTATTTTCTTACACATAATACCAACCCTACACGTGTACTAGTATTTTCTTACTTTTGATAAATTATCATTAACTAACTAAGATGTGTAATGTCTTGTAGGGTATACAGCCAACAGCATTCACCAATGTCTTGCTGGAAGTAGAAGATGATGAAAGTCTCAAGGAAACTAAACCAAAAAAGAAGGTTCCAAGGAGGATTATCCATTTTAGTGATGGCATTGTGGAGGAATATTCGACTGATGAGGAAGACGAGGTTGACAAGACACCACAAGTTGATCCTGTATGTAAGCCAGTTTACTAGTATATCTCTCCATTCATGTTTTTAGTCCATTCATTTTAATATGATATTAATTATTATAAAAAAATATTTAAAAAAATTAATTGTATCACAAGAACAGGACAGAAATGTGTATGACAAAATGTTTCAATTCAGTGATACAATGTATGTTATTAAAACTGTTTCAAAATAACTTTGCATATAAGGTGTGGAACAAATTAATGTATATTATATATATATATATATACATATATATATATATTTATATATATATATATATTAAAACAATTAATTAACATATAATTCATGTAAACTTAAAACAGACCTAAATACTATAAATAAATTATCTTTCAGTTATATACTTATCCCTAATATTTAACCGTAACTAATACATTGAAACATGTTGGATCTTCTTTCAGAAATCACTTACTTGGGTTCCTTGGTTCTGGTACTACACTGTCACGACATCATTTCGAGCTCTTTCAGGTTGGTACAGTGCATCTATTATAAAATAGTGTTTCTGTTTGTTTGTAAACCCACATCTCCATCAGTTTTACAAGTATCACACTGTCATTTTGCATGCAACCTAGTGAGCCCATCGGGGTGGATTCAGACCTTTTAAGAATTCATGTGGAGGGCTCAATATTTCAGAAGGCTATAACATATATTCTGCAACATATTAACATTTTGTTGCATCATGGTGTGACCACAGCTGTGTAATTCTGAAATAATGTAACATGATTTTCAAATAGTTTATCACTGGAGACTGCCATTTTCCAGTCTCCCTAAGGTTTAGCTTTGCTAGCATATTTATTGAGGGTGGTAGATAGGGAACCTTGAGGATCAGATGACATTTTCTTAAGCGAAAGTATATTTTTGATTTTCGTTTATGTATTCATGCATGCAGAAGTACGCGAGTCCTGTTTCTTTTCACGAATTAAATGCAGTTGCATGTGTACACAAGCTTATATATGTATGCACATGTACCATAAAAAATTGGTGTACTAATCAGTAGACTTTCATTTGTTGCAGTTGTTGATTTCTGTGGTGAGAAATTGGCCTGGTTCTTTGGAATTACGTCACCCAAGTATCAATATGCCATTGATGAATACAACAGGATGGCAGCTGAGGCAAGACTGTAGATCTCTGTTTCTGTCATTCTAGTGCAAATCATGAACGTCGTTCATGCTCAGGTTAATCAGAAATTTCACAAAACCACTGCATATTTGATGCTCTAGTTCACTTAGCAGTATGAACGAGAACCTGGTTATTGACAGTGGTGGATATTTGTTTATGATTAGTCATGCATTAATTGTAGCATGGCTGAACATGCCTGACAGAGAGTAGAGTGTAAGCACTGAAAACAACCCTGAGGATTGGATACTGTGCTATATAAGAATTCATCTTTATCTTTTACTTTATTTCCTCACTTTCTTCTGTCTAGTAGGTTTTTTTAAATTGAGTCCCATTTTAAACATGATGCGATTTCAAATCGTAAAATATCATCGCATTGACAAACTCGTTAAAATTTGGTTGTTGAAACAGTCACTGTTTCAGTAGGAACTTGACATGGTCCTATAGGATTACACTGAATGTGGAAACTGTTATATCTATGATTGCAGGACAAAGAGGACATGGAGCGGGAAGAACGGGAAAAAGAGGCAATACGGCAGCGTGCCCTGAATGCAATATCGGGTATGGAAGAGGCTGCAGAAGTTGGTAGTCCATTGCCTCCAGAGCCTGTCTCCACGGCACCTGATCTGCAGAAGTTCTGAACCTTCTCTTCACGATACTGTGCAGCTGTCCTCACTGCCTGGTCTCCGCCAATGTATGTCTACTTCATGGTTGTATGTTCCTTTCATGTGACCAAGTAGAGAAAAACAAACTTGGGATATGGACCAACGGAATGCATCACTACAGGGGAATCAGGTTGTGTAGTAGAACACGAAGTAGGTTATACGTTGGGGCGCCACTGCATGCGGACACAGTCGTCTGTATTGTCAGATTTTAATTTATTGGTTTTGTTTGTTTTTTAAAAAAGGTTGCATTATTTTGTAATAGCAGAATCATTGTACATAGCAAGGTCGCCAAGGTGGAACATTTTCTGTTGCATAAATTTTTAGCGATTTAATGTAATCATTTAGTGCAAATGATCCTCCTTTTTAGCCCTGTGTGTGATATGGTTTAAATAAGATTGGACTCTCTAATAGGCTCCACCTGCATCCAGTCCATGGTTGTAGCCATGACAGTGGCCAGTAGTTACTACCAGAAGGAAGGATTGCTAGTCTTTGTTTCAAGCTGTTAAATTAATGTAAGATGTTAACTTTTTCATGCTATAAATGAGGTGTAGTTTTACTATTGGTGATGGCAATTATATGTCTTTGTACATAATATTTTTACACAAAATAAGTTACTTTGTCCATTTAGACGCATGTGGTACAATTATATAGTTGGTGTGATGTACTGTTTTCTTGTATGCAGTGGAACAATCGCTGAAGGTGTTCAGCGTGTTGTATATTTATTCGAGATATCGTTGTGTACATAATACAGTCATGTGTACCATATAGACAATTTCCTATGTATTTTGCTACAGCACCAATAAACCATGATATTGTATTAATTAATCAGTTCAGTTTGTCTTTTATATAATTCCCATCTCCAATTGTGCATTATTGCAATATTAAATATACAGCCGTCGTTGAACAGGATATTGCTATAGAGGCCGATATGTCATTCTAAATCTACAATATACTGTTAGACTTGTCACCATATTGTAAATATATATGTGTATGTGCGTGGATGTATTATGTATGTATATACAGTGTATGTATGGTGACAGTTTTAACAGTATGTGTGTACAATTCTGTATTCCCACCCACATAGAAATGCAGCAGGAATGTTCTTGTAGTAACGCTTAGACTATTTCCTAACCACATTGGAATCAACAGGACTGTCATGTTTCCTTGACTGGCAATGACTGTGTTCGTTTACAAAGACTGGTATTGAGTGAACAAATAGTCGACGTCAGACTGTGCCGATGTATTGATAACCAATACATGTAACAATGCCACGCTCTGCAGCGTCTCCCGTCATATGTCACATCGCATTGATATTGATCATGTTGGCCATCTGTGGAATCTGGTTCGTTGATGTTAGAATAGCCCAAATTATTCTTACGCACTGTCAGATGTCATAATTATTGCACTACAAGTACACATTTTCAGATACACCACAACGTAGTAGGGGTTGTTTTGGTGGCTTTCCGAGTGTGTTCTATATCTCCTCAGTGTCCGTAGTATTGTTACCGTTTTCTGTGTCACTCGCCATTCTTCGAATTGTTTCAATTTAATATCCCCAATTTACTAATGAACATCATGTTTAGTCTTCTGCATTTTCTAGAATTTTTCATCTTTGCTTTTACTTCTTCTCCCGTGCCTCCTTTTAGCCTGTTTCATTGGCCCATTTACCTCGGAGAATCGTCTCAGCTTTGATGACATTCAGCAGAATTCCCACCATCGACCACATCCTGAAGATTGGGTTGCCAGTGCGTCTTGTTATGTTTTGTCAGGAGACGTTGAACACGCTCACTCCTCGGGACATTTGATAGTTATTCCACTGCGTTGCAGAGTGGTTCTACTGTATGATAACCACTTTTCTCCTAGAACAATGTGACCACATCTTGTGCAGGCTTTGTAACATTCACGTCATCGTCATGACCATATTCAGATAGCCACGTTTCCAACATTTGCCATTTGATGCGAAGCACAGCTTCGCATGCTAATTAGTCTCCCCTTGCCGCCAGCATCATTTAGGTGGTTGTTCGCAGCATCTACGCCGGATTCTGTCCACAGGTCACCCAGCCCCGCGCTTTCCGAGTGTTGGCTAATTTCTTTCAGGAAGTTGAAGCAAACATGCAGTCTTACTTGGAGAAAGATCATATTCTCACCTTTATGATACCAGTTTCTTGCCTATGCCATACAAGGGCTAGTCAGTTGTGAAGGTGGTATACTTTTGGCCTATGTGGTTTGAAATTTCCACAGAGCGATTGATCACAGTAGAGAGCTGGCGCCTGTAGAATGGGTAGCATCCCTGTTGTTGTCAACGATACTAGTTGCCTCACTGAGTGCTCGCCAAGCAGGAACTGATCGATCCTCTCCATCATCATGCATTCGTGACATTTTTGCCACTGTCGAATGACGGTGACTGTCGCTTTCCATTTGAATCGCCCTGACCTCGCTGTGGAGCAGAATCTCTCTGCCATATTATCATGTGTGTGCAGTGGAAGATGTTTTTCGTCTAATATTGCTTTTAATACGTGAATGTTGTCTCAGGAACAGTGCCTCATCCGTCCTTTGACGATATTGAACATTATTCTTCACAAGCAGCCGCCACCACAAAATATTGTAAACCTTACCATACACGCCTACCGCCACGAACGATCGCTACAGTTATTTCATACGTTCAATTGAAGGTTTAGCGTCTCATAGCACACACGGTACGTCTGAAAATTATAAAGTTAGTGGTTCTGCGAAGATATGACCAAATAGATATCGAATAATGGAAAACAACATTTTGACTGAAGTTAATGTTGTGACCTTCAAAATGACCTTCATATTAAAATCGTGGATGACATCAACGCAGTTTTTTTTTGTTATCCTACGAACAATAGACGTAGCAAGAATTCGTTTGTACAGATTTCAACATTATTAATCGTCAGAACATCTCAGAGAGTTGGCTAGTTGCGATGAAGAATTCATTCAGTGAGCAATGCATTGCCTTAAAATTTATTAAATAAGATAATATGCAACGCAAAACATAAGATAAATAAAAACATAACATACCTGTGGCTTTATAGGTAGATTCGAACCGAAGATTTTCGGTATAGCTATGTCAATGCGTTGTTTAAACATTATAGTTACAAATAGCGTTCAGTGTGAAATATAATATAACAACGAAAAAGAAACAACGGTGAAAAAACAATGGTGGCTTTGTGCTATCGTGGCGGCCATGTCCCGCCTGTAATGAGATTATCATGGTGTTAAATACAGCACTTTACGGTAATACAAGACTGAGGTAATAAAGGCACTGTGGACTAGGGTAAAAGTTGATACACGTGTTGTTTTATGATACATGGTACCAGGAATTGGCGTTTAAAATAAAAGAACCGAAAAGATGGACAAACTGAAGCCACCACATGAACTGAAAATAGCCGGTGGTAACCTGGCTGATCGGTGGGAAAGGTTCCTGGAGCGTTTTCGATGGTATTTGGCAGCTGTCGGAGAGGACGGATCGGAAGACAAGAAGAAGGTTGCCATCTTCTATCTGTATCTTAACTGGCAAAATGTCCTAGGGACACATCACGCCAGTGCGCATGGTGGGTCATCTGCCTTAATTGTTAAAATGTTGGATTAAACTATTCTGAAATGATTTTAGTGATTTACTTGAGACAGTGTTTGAGGGGAGAGAATTCCATTCCTTAATTGTTGTTGGGAAGAAGCTGCTTCCAAATATGTTTGCAGAGTATCTAATTTGCAAGAACTGACTGTCATGTTTACGTGAGGTTCTAGTGTTGTGTTGGATATAGTGATCTAGCGGGATATCTATAAGGTTATGTTCCATTTTGTATATTATGCTAAGTCTTTTAATTTGTCTTCTTGTTTGGAGGGTGTCCCACTGGAGATCTTTAAAAAGTTGGGTTACTGTTCCTGGTTCTCTAGAATAGTTATGTGTACAAAATATGGCAGCTTGTCTTTGGATTCTTTCTAAGGTTTTAATATGTTTTAGGCAGTGTGGATCCCATGATGCTGATGCATATTCAAGTATTGGTCGGACAAGGGTTGTGTAGGCTATTGACTTAATGTGGGTTGGGCATTTATTTAGATTTCTCCTAATGACTCCTAGCGTCTGTTGTGCTTTCCTAGCGACTGAGTTGCATTGTGCTGTCCAATTTAATGTATTTGATATTTGTACACCAAGATAACAATGTGATTGAACAGATTTAAGTTGTTGGCCACAGAAGGTGTAAATATTTGGTGTCGGTTTTCTTGAGGCTAATGTCATTGTGAAGCATTTGGTGGGATTGAATTTCATAAGCCAGGTGTTTTGCCATTCCTCAAGTTTGATTAGATAATTTTGGAGGAGAGAAATGTCATTGTCTGATTTAATTGGTTGATATAGTAGGCAGTCATCTGCAAAAAGGCGAACGTTTGAAGTGAGATTGTTGGGTAGATCATTTATGTAAAGTAAGAAAAGTAAGGGCCCCAGTACGGTTCCCTGTGGTACCCCTGAGGTGACTTTAATTGGTTTGGATGCTGATCCATTTATTACAACCTGTTGAGTTCTTTCTGCAAGGAAGCTTTCTATCCATGACGATATTGGGCCTGTGATGCCATAGTATTTTAGTTTGTGGATTAGTCTTTTATGTGGAACTTTGTCGAATGCTTTAGTGAAGTCTAGAATGGCCATGTCTACAGATTTCTTTTCATCTAGATATTTGCTTATGTCATGGACAGTTTGAATTAATTGAGTTTCTGTTGATCTTTTTGCACGAAAACCATGTTGGTGGTCAGTTAGGATGTGATGTTGTTCAAGGTGTTTCATGATGTGGCTATGAATTATGTGTTCAAGAAGTTTAGAGATCACAGGTGTTAAGGATATTGGTCTGTAGTTTGAAGTTTCTGCCCTGTTTCCTTTCTTGAAAATTGTTGTTATGTTTGCTTCGTTCCAGGCTTTGGGGACTTGACCAGAGTCAACTGATGATTGGAAGATATCATGTATTATTGGTGTTAAGTGGTAGGCATATCTGTTTAGAAACCATGGTGGAATGCCATCTGGTCCTTGCGATTTAGAGGTGTTAATTGTTGATAGTTGGTCATGTACTCCTTTAAGTGAAATTGTTAATTCGGGTATTTTTCCATGTGGGCTGTCATTCAGATTTGGCAGCTTGGAATTTCCTTCATATGTAAAGACACTTTTGAACTGATTGCCTAAGGCTTCTGCTTTTTGCTTGTCATCGCTAATTATGTTTCCCGCAATGTTGAGGTCCCCAATACCCTGGTTATCTTGTCTAAGTTTGGAAATGAAACTCCAGAATGCTTTCGGTTTGTCTGTTATTGCAGTTGTTAGGAATTGATTTATATAGGACAGTCTAGCAGAACGAAGGTGTTTGTGCATGTCTTTCCTGATGTTACAAAACTCTTGCCAGTCTTCTGGATTTCTAGATATTTTTGCTTTCTTATATAATCGTTTCTTTCTTTTGCACATTTTTTTCAAGTCTTTATTGAACCAGGGAAGGTTGTGTCTGGAAGTTGTAAGACGGACTGGTACATAGTGTTTCATAATGTTGATGATTTTTTTTGAAACAAGGTTCCATTTGTCATTAACTCTCATGTTTTGGTTTAAAGAGAAGTATTCATGTGTGAAGTCATCGAAAGATTTCTGGATGTTAAGTTGACAGTTGCTGGAGCCGAGGCACAAGAAGTGTTTCGTACATTCACGTACGAACCTGCCAAAGCGGCAGTAGGTAATCAACCAGCCGTCCCGGCGGAAACAGCAGAACAATTTAACACAGTCATGAGAAAGTTCACCGAGTTCTGCGTGCCGCGAAAAAACGTCATTTACGACCGATACGTGTTTCACACCCGAATACAAGGTGAAGGTGAGACGATAGATAGTTTTACCACGGACTTAAGGCTGAAGTCACAGTCATGTGAATTTGGGTCGCTGCAAGATAGCCTGATACGTGATTGAGTGGTAGTGGGCATCAGAGACTCAAAAAGGAAAGGTTACTCAGAGACTCAGAGCTAACGTTAGAGCGGGCAATAGACATTTGCAAAGCAAAGAACGCAA
>JAODUO010001019.1:7500-20000 GCA_025642075.2 Ridgeia piscesae
TATGCGCGACAGCGTCATAACAAAAAGCAACGTATGAATGGATATATTATATGTGGCAAGCAGAGTCAAAATAGCAATTGGATACGTTCCTTTATCTGCATATTTGTTGCGGCAACGTGATATCGACTGCATTCCGTAGCTGTTGACATATCAAGTGCCTTATTTATCACAATGAACCTTATGTGCATGGATATATCAAACTAACATTTCCCAGTTACATAATTATGATATGGACTTCAGCCTGTGCCGATTACAAGGCTACAACAAAGAGAGAGAAAGAGAGTAGGAGAATGCGCGAGAGGGAGAGATAGGGGGAGAGAGAGAGAGAGAGAGAGACGAGGACAGAGAGACAGAGAGACAGAGAGAGAGAGAAGAGAGAGAGAGAGAGAGAGAGAGAGAGAGAGAGAGAGAGAGAGAGAGAGAGAGAGAGACAGAAGACAGACAGACAGACAGACAGACAGACAGACAGACAGACAGACAGACAGACAGACAGACAGACAGACAGACAGACAGACAGACAGACAGTCTGACAGACAGACAGACAGACAGACAGACAGACAGACAGACAGACAGACAGACAGACAGACAGACAGACAGACAGACAGACAGACAGACAGACAGACAGACAGACAGACAGACAGACAGACAGACAGACAGACAGACAGACAGACACAGAGACAACAGAGAGACAGCAGACAGACAGAGACAGACAGACAGAGACAGAGAGAGAGAGAGAGAGAGAAGAGAGAGACAGAGAGAGAGAGAGAAGAGAGAGAGTAGAGAGAGAGAGAGAGAGAGAGAGAGAGAGAGAGAGAGAGAGAGAGAGTGAGTGAGAGAGAGAGAGAGAGAGAGAAGAGAGAGAGAGAGAGAGAGAGAGTGAGAGAGAGAGAGATGAGAGAGAGAGAGAGAGGAGAGAGAGAGAGAGAGAGGAGAGAGAGAGAGAGAGAGAGAGAGAGAGAGAGAGAGAGAGAGAGAGAGAGAGTAGAGAGAGAGAGAGAGAGAGAGAGAGAGAGAGAGAGAGAGAGAGAGAGAGGAGAGAGAGGGGGAGGGAAAGAGGGAAAGAGGAAAAGAAGGAAACAGGGAAACAGGGAAACATAAAAACAGGGAAACATGAAAACGGGGAAAGAAAGATAATTAAAAGGAGAAAAGTGAAAGAGAGAGAATAAGATGAATAGAGAATGAAACAGAGAAAGAGAGAAAGAGAGAAAGAGAGAAAGAGAGAAAGAGAGAAAGAGAGAAAGAGAGAAACAGAGAAACAGAGAAACAGAGAAAGAGAGAAACAGAGAAAGAGAGAAAGAGAGAAACAGAGAAAGAGAGAAAGAGAGAAAGAGAGAAACACTGAAACGCAGAGACACAGAGACACAGAGACACAGAGACACAGAGACACAGAGACACAGAGACACAGAGACACAGAGACACAGAGACACAGAGACACAGAGACACAGAGACACAGAGACACAGAGACACAGAGACACAGAGAAACAGAGAAACAGAGAAACAGAGAAACAGAGAAACAGAGAAACAGAGAAACAGAGAAGCAGAGAAACAGAGAAACAGAGAAACAGAGAAACAGAGAAACAGAGAAACAGAGAAACAGAGAAAAAGAGAAGCAGAAAAACAAATAACGACGAAATGGTAAATGAGCGAGAAAAATGGAAAGACATTAGGAAGTGAAAGAGAAAAAGAGAGGAGAGATGAAAACGATACTACTGGAATGCAATCCAGCTGAATGAAAAAACCCATTAACTTATATGAAATGGTGTAGGACATAATTAATTTAAGATATAATAAATTGTTATACACATTTACGATTACAACCACACCGATACAGCTGTACAAGAAATACTCGACCGTACACGCATTTCATAATATTGTTAAAACATTGTAGTAATACATAGAGTAATAAGTCAAAATAAATATGGTTTCTTTGAGTTCGCGTCACTGGAATATTAAACAAAATATTCGGTGTAATTTCTTACCAAATGACGTGCATCAAATTCAATTTGATTGGTCGTTTAAAACCGAATGAACCCGAGATTAGCCGAATGTGTACGACAACAGTTGCCTAGGGTAGACATTCAGAGCGAGTGGAGAGTGCAAGGTCCAGTGATATTTCTTTGAATGAACCGAGAGATGCACTCGCTACTGTATCGTGAATATAAACATAAACATATATAATCAGCTGAAAGAAAATAAATAGCCGAATGGGCAGAACAATTGTGAATGTGACATTTATACGTTTTACTGTCTTTTCATTATAGAGACTAAATACAATGTGTCACAACATAGGTTTAACAAATACACTGAAAAACTTGCATTGGGCAAAGCTTCGTCTTTTAAAATACCTTTTTTATTTCCAAACTGTATGATTTTTGTCCACGGAGAATCTGTGCTTCGACATTCCGTCCATGTTTTTTTCTTGTAATTTGTGCATTGCGGCCGTTACAGTGCACCTATTGGCCGCTTTTTTGAAACTTGAGAGCAATTTCGTTCACCCTACATTGCCTGTGTCTGTTCTAAAATGCACTACTCTTCGTTATTTCACTGTAGCTGACGTATGCACCAGGAGAAGGTTAAGTTGCTATGTGTTGAAAAGTACACATGTGTTGTCAATTCAAATAACATACGGAAATCCTTATAGCCAGTGACATATACTTGTAATAATTGAGTAAGTATTGCAATGGCGGATGCCGGTGCTGTAGTGATCACATTATTATTATGATTATTAATGTTATTATTACTATTACTATTACTATTACTATTACTATTACTATTACTATTACTATTACTATTACTATTACTATTACTATTACTATTACTATTAATATTACTATTATTATCGTTATTATTATTATTATTATTATTATTATTATTATTATTATTATTATTATTATTATTATTATTATTATTATTATTATTATTATTATTATTATTATTATTATTGGTGCGATTATAACCATTATGATACATTTTGCAGATTAGAACAACTTAAATATTGTAATACATTCTCTCACGACTAGATCTACCACATCGTATACCAACCAGAGCCGTCCTTTTCTTTTATGACCGCGTGTAGGCAATGCCCGTTCTCAAGAAAACATTCGTTGATATTGTTTGTCTATGGTACATTTTTAAATTAGTAAACTTCGCGAATCAGTATAATGTTATTGCATTTGTTTGTCCTTAATTACTTTGAATCGTCACGGGTTGGTGACATAGAAAACAATTATCTAAGAAAGTTGTAATACTGTCTCCATCACGTTGAATGACAGTTTAACATATTTACCATAATAAAATTAATCACCTAAAACTGACATAATATTGGTAATTCCTTTATAAAATATGCATGTGTGCGCACGCATATTCCCGATGACAAAGAGTGTATGCCAAAATGTCACTGAAGTTGCCGAACTACCATTGGAATAGCTCTTTAAAGCTTACATATATCGAAAAAAGCGCACTAGTCCTATCATAATCTCGAGGATAAACACGGTAATACATTTTTGTCATTAATTATATTTAAGGCTTTTTGCGTAAACCAAATACACTAGACATGTGGAGTGGCTGTTGCATTGGCAACACTTGAATACGCTTTTGCGACGGAGAATTAATTCTCTGTTTATCATCGCGTGGGTCCTGGTGTTTCTTTGTGTCCGGTACCACTCGAGACTTTTCGTGTTATGGCTAAACGGCGCTAAACAATTTAGTTCCCTTCATACGGGCGATCGGAGGAGTTGGCAGTCCTCATGAAACACAACGTCACGCCTAGAGTGACAGTTTGGTCTGCAAAATATAATACTCGACGTTGGTGACATCTATCGAGTAGAACACACATTAATGCACATTGACGCGATTATCGCATAAAATAGTACGCACGTCATGGGTTTAAAAGACGACGGATAACACATTTTCTTTATTGTTTAAGACGGTCTATTTGTAGTAAATATTTTCGTGGAAATGGATAATATAATTTAATATAGTGGGGGTAATTTTGTAAAAAGAGACGAATGTGTTGCTGATCGTTCGTAAAAGAACACGCTACAGTTTTGTCTGTCTAGGACATTTAGTAAACATATATGCATGCAAACATGGACCTATAATATAGCACGACTATATTCATAAGGTCAACCAAAGGTACATTTGATGGATAAATATACGCTTGAAAAGCCACATTGTTTTATACAATTTCGCTTTTGCGTGTATAAGTCAAGACAAAGTAAGAAAAGGAGCTCATTGACACAAACATAACATGGCAATATAAATTGTATGAAGGCAGTGTGTGTGTGTGTGTGTGTGTGTGTGTGTGTGTGTGTGTGTGTGTGTGTGTGTGTGTGTGTGTGTGTGTGTGTGTGTGTGTGTGTGTGTGTGTGTGTGTGTGTGTGTGTGTGTGTGTGTGTGTGTGTGTGTGTGTGTGTGTGTGTGTGTGTGTGTGTGTGTGTGTGTGCGCGTGTGCGCGTGTGCGCGTGTGCGCGTGTGCGCGTGTGGCGTGTGGTGGCGGCGTGTGCTGTGCGTGTGCTGTCGTGTGTGTGCGTGTGTGCTGTGTGCTGTGCGCTGTGCGCGTGTGCGCGTGTGCGGTGGTGTGCGTGTGCGCGTGGTGCGCGTGTGCGTGTGCGCGTGTGCGCGCGTGTGCGCGTGTGCGCGTGTGCGCGTGTGCGCGTGTGCGCGTGTGCCGTGTGCGCGTGGCTGTGCGCGTGTGTGCGTGTGTGCGTGTGTGCGTGGTGTGTGGCGTGCGCGTGTGCAGCGTGTGCGGTGTGCGGTGTGCGCGTGCGCGTGTGCGCGTGTGCTGCTGTGTGCGTGTGTGCGTGTGTGCGTGTGTGCGTGTGTGCGTGTGTGGCGTGTGCGTGTGCGGTGTGCGGTGTGCGTGTGTGCGTGTGTGCGTGTGTGCTGTGTGTTGTGTGGTGTGTGCGTGCGTGTGTGTTGTGCGGTGTGCGTGTGTGCGTGGTGTGCGTGTGTGCGTGTGTGCGTGTGTGTGCGTGTGTGCGTGTGTGCGTGTGGCGGGTGCGTGTGTGCGTGTGTGCGTGTGTGCGTGTGTGCGTGTGTGCGTGTGTGCGTGTGTGCGTGTGTGCGTGTGTGCGTGTGTGCGTGTGTGCGTGTGCGTGTGTGCGTGTGTGCGTGTGTGCGTGTGTGCGTGTGGCGTGTGTGCGTGTGTGCGTGTGTGCGGTGTGCGTGGGTGGTGTGTGTGTGTGCGCGTGGCGTGTGTGCGGTGCGTGTGTGCGTGTGTGCGTGTGCTGACGTGTGCTGTGTGCGTGTGTGGTGTGCGGTGTGCGTGTGTGCGTGTGTGCGTGTGTGCGCTGTGGCGTGTGTGCGTGTCGCGCGTGTGCGTGCGTGTGCGTGTGTGCGTGTGGCGTGTGCGCTGGCGTGTGCGGTGTGCGTGTGCGTGGTCGTGTGCGTGTGCGGTGTGCGTGGTGTGCGTTGTGTGTGTGTGTGTGCGTGTGTGCGTGTGTGGTGTGCGTGTGCGTGTGTGCGTGTGGCGTGTGCGCGGTGCGGTGCGCGTGTGTGCGTGTGGCGTGTGGCGTGTGGCGTGTGGCTGTGGCGTGTGCGTGTGGCGTGTGCGGTGTGCGTGTGTGTGTGTGTGTCGTGTGTCGTGTGTGCGTGTGTGTGTGTCGTGCGTGTGTGTAAGGTGCGGCATGTCCGTGTGCGCGTGTGGCGTGTGCGCGTGTGCGCGTGTGCGTGTGTGCGGTGGCGTGTGCGCGGTGTGCGTGTGGCGTGTGGCGTGTGGCGTGTGCGGGGCGTGTGTGCGTGTGTGCGTGTGGCGTGGCGTGTGCGTGTGTGCGTGTGCGCGTGTGCGCGTGTGCGGGTGGCTGGCGTGTGCGCTGTGGTGTGCGTGGCGTGCTGTGCGGTTGCCGTGTGCGTCGCGTTGCGCGTGTGCGCGTGTGCGCGTGTGCGCGTGTGCGCGTGTGTGCGTGTGTGCGTGTGTGCGTGTGTGCGTGTGTGCGTGTGTGCGTGTGTGCGTGTGTGCGTGTGTGCGTGTGTGCGTGTGTGCGTGTGTGCGTGTGTGCGTGTGTGTGTGCATGCGTGTGTGCATGCGTGTGTGCATGCGTGTGTGCATGCGTGTGTGCATGTTCATATGCGCATGCGTAATGAAATGAATTACTGTTTGCATGCGTGTGCGTGAGCATTATGTAATGCATCCTCAAACAGTTAAACCTCGCTGATTGTTCAGACATAAAACACTTTCGAACCAAGCACAGCTGGTCGTCCTTTGTATCTCCTTCGAAATATAGATATTATCATACAGCATCTGTTATATCTGTCGTGTTTTCCTTGTACGGCCTATCCCTCTAAAAAGTATATCTTCTCAGGCATATTCCCGATGACAAAGAGTTTATGCGGAAATGTCACTGAAGTTGCCGAACTACCATTGAAATAGCTCTTTAAAGCTTACATATATCGAAAAAAGCGCACTAGTCCTATCATAATCTCGAGGATAAACACGGTAATACATTTTTGTCATTAATTATATTTAATGCTTTTTGCGTAAACCAAATACATCGAAATATTGATATTACCATACAGCCTCTATTTTATCTATCGTGTTTTCCTTGTACGGCGTATCCCTCTAAATAAAAGTACACGTCCTACCATTTTGATAATGAATTAAAGCCTAACACACTATCGCTTTCGCTCTCAGCATCTCGCAAACGCAGTAACCACATCTACATTTTAAATTTATATTTGACGCCATATTCTTCACCTTCGTTTCTGAGCAAATCTTCATAACTGCGCATGTCTGCACCATCGTGGTGTTGCCATTTTTGTCGTCAGTTGCCTGCTGACGTCTTTCCTAGTTTACATGGAGTGACACCGTCTTTAGCCAAGCTGAAGTGCGTTCGATGGAGTCGTGCGGTGTTGTTATAAACACCGTTGTCATGCCGCTTGTCCAGTTTATTGTGAGCAATCATCAGACCCTGATATTTCGCTCGCTGGCTTGCTTACGTCGTCTCCAAAGTCCGTGTAGGAACCGAGGAGTGGCTCCATGAAATACTGAACGTCTTGCTCGGTGTGATAGATGACGTATGCTAAGATGTACCCAATAATACCCAGCATTGTCGCTATCAACGCATTCGATATAACCTCAAGGATCAGCCAAATCAGGTTGTAGTCTTTTGGGGTCTGTTCTATGCTGATGGGCCACAACATGGCGACAGCAGCAGCTGCGCAACAGCAGCATCACAACCGCCGACGTCACTTCCGGTCAACACAACATCCGGTCCTCGGGGATAAATACATTTTTCATTTCAGGTATCCTGATTTAAGTCCGTTTGATTTTGAAAAGGTATTTATGTAACGTGTGTTGTACACTGAATAAGATATTTTAAATGGGGAATAGACACGGTAATTATTTGAGGATTACGATGGCAATGCTATCGGATATTTATATTTCATGTGGCATGTTTTTGTATGAAATAAAACTAGTGTTGATCAACCTCAAAATGTATTAACAGTTATCAACACATGCATTAATGGAGACAGTTGGAGGCTGGAAAAGAAAAGTCAGTCTACGCAGGTAAGTAGAAAAACCATCAGCAGCGTTTTGTAATATTTCAAATTATTTACTATTAACAGGGTCTATATCCCGAAGAGTAGATTCCGAAACAGGAACATCCCTTGTTCTCATTTTTGTTGTGACCCGACGGAAACGAAATCGTAACTAGATGGCCATAACCAACGCGTCTAAATATGCTGGTACGGAAGTGCTTTGTGTGTAAGAAGGTTACATGCTAAATATCATATGATAATATATATTGCAGATATGTCAGTAGTGACGTTGAATAGAGTTGCATGGGTACACCGGTAAATCATTGAAGCGGTATTATATACGGTTTTGAAACTGGTTTTGAAAAACCGGTTTTCAATACGGTAAATCACGTGACCAATAGACAACAGTCCGTCTAAACTCCATAAAACGTGAACGTATAGATCCATTCAACACATACTGGCTTTCTCTTCTGTTTGAAAAGCGCACGGGATAAGAGCAGATGGTACAATTCGATCACTGGGGTTGCACCTCTAAGACACAGTGTGGCGCCACTATTCCATAACTATACGTTTCCTGTACATAGCACGCGGAAAGCATCTAGAAAAGCGTATCATACACTGTACGAAATATGTACAATTCGTACCGCGTATTGCATAGAAGTAAACAGTACACACGCAACTATAGTATTGAGTGCGGAAACGCCGGTAATCGACTTACTGTCCTTGCTAAGCAATCTAAGCAATTCTACACACGCTGTGATTTTGTTGTGCTGTAGAAGGAGAATTACAGTTATCAAGACAACCAGCAACAAATATTGTTGCAAAATGCACGCACATGCCGCTGAACGATTACAGCACCATCTACATACATAAGACCACAACTCAATAAACACAGTCAAGTCTTGCTATTTTTATGCTTTACTAATGCATTTGATGATGTGCAAATATCATGTTGACAGGGCTACTTTCGACTTCTAGTCAGAGGATACCAATAACTCAACCTGTAGTGGGATAGCGATTATTCCTTTGTGTTGTCTTTGGTTTAGCAGACGTGTTCGTAGATGTGATGCATATGTTGGTCTTAACTGGTCATCATCGTGTTCACTAGATGCAATCACCACATCTGAACAAGTGTCGTATTTTAGTCTTGGCCTGCGCCTCTTCAAATCGTTGTCTCATTGATATCACCAACCGTCTGAAACGATTCTGATGGACGCCATTCGTCTAACGGTATCTCAACATTAGCCTCAACCTCAGTCTCTCCCCCCATAACCTCCGCCTCTGTGTCTTCCCATTTAACGCTAAGCTCAGCATTAGTCTCTGCAAACTTAATCTCATTATCAGGCTCTGTCTCAATCTCAGGCTGTACTTCACGGTCTGGGCAGTGGCAAATTCCCACGGGGGGCATGAGGAAGTATATTAGTGACATAACGGCGACGGAAGCGAGGAGAAGTATGGCGAACATGGTCCCAATATATTCTACAACATCGAATATTTTTTCACGGCAGATGCTGGCATCATCGTTCTTGTCATTTCTGCGACTCAACTTGCAGATTGATGACGTCAGCTGTCCCCATATTGTTTCTTCCGCACACCGCAGTGTCAGCTTTCGCAATCGGTGATCACAATGTTCAGTTACCGATTCTTCGTCTTGTACGGTGAACGCCTGTTACGAAGCTAATTATATTTACGTATTGTGTATGGGCTTTACCGTTTTTCTTCACAGCCATTAACGTTTTGGTCGCTGCAAATTAGTAGAAACCCCAGCAGCATAACCGCCGTTGGTCTCTGCGCAGTGTCGGCAGATAAAGTGACATCTTCCCATAATGCCGCAGTACTTCCTCTCTTGCAAATTACGTAATACACGAATTAGTAAATACGAAACGGGTGCCTCCTAAAACGTATTATTGTTGGTGAGTTAAATAAACAACAATGCTGCTGATCTTAGCATGAATGTTTTATTTTAAATAGTTATATAATTAATCATCTGTTTGTCTGTGACCGTAATGTCTGTATGACCATATATGATTATATTACGATAACAACATATTTGTTTAATTAAAGGTATGATGATAACTCGGCGGAAACATTATAAATTTACATATAGCTTTTAGAACAATTAGTTGCAAGTCTTTTTATGGTTCATATTCTTCATGTTCGTCTATTTATTTTACTCCCTGTTTTTAAAGGCTAACTCACTTTTTAGTGTGTATCTATGTGTGTTTGTATGTGTGTGTGTGTGTGTGTGTGTGTGTGTGTGTGTGTGTGTGTGTGTGTGTGTGTGTGTGTGTGTGTGTGTGTGTGTGTGTGTGTGTGTGTGTGTGTGTGTGTGTGTGTGTGTGTGTGTGTGTGTGTGTGTGTGTGTGTGTGTGTGTGTGTGTGTGTGTGTGTGTGTGTGTGTGTGTGTGTGTGTTGTGTGTGTGTAGTTTGTATGTTGTGTGTGTGTGTGTGTGCATGTGTGTGTGTGTGTGTGTGTGTGTGTGTGTGTGTGTGTGTGTGAGTGTGTGTGTGTGTGCGAGCGTGCGTTTGTGTGTGTATGTATGGGTGTTTGTTTGTGTTTGCTTGTCTGTCTGCCTGTTTACCTTTATCTCATTTCATCAGTTATTCCATATATGTCTTTCATAACGCCATCATATATATATATATATATATATATATATATATATATATATATATATATATATACATATGTGTGTGTGTGTGTGTGTGTATGTGCGTGCGTGCGTGCGCGCGCGCGCGCTGTGTGTGTGTGTGTGTGTGTGTGTGTGTGTGTGTGTGTGTGTGTGTGTGTGTGTGTGTGTGTGTGTGTGTGTGAGAGACTGTGTGTGTGTACTTATGTATGCGTGTGCGCGTACCTCTGTTCGTGTGTGCGTATGTATATAAATGTCCATATGTATGTGCGTGTTTCTATCTGTAATCTGTACTAAGGCAATTGCATATAATCTAATATGTTCGCTCATTACTATATTTATTTCGTATATGCTACATACTTTTTCATTCGTGTGAATGCTGTATTCGCCCGAACACAAATATAGTTCAGCTCCGTTTAGTAACGTCTATACTTTCAAGATCTTGCCATTAGGCGTGACCCCTCAAGTGTTTATGTTGTGTCTTGTACTTCTAGCTTACTACGTGATTTGATCTGGAATTGTTCGTCGCGGTTGTTGCCAAGAAAAATCCGGAACAGTATCAAGACGACACTCGCTAAGATCACCATTCGCATTAAGATAATGAACACAACGAGGGTCATATTGATATTCTCGAAAATCAGTCGAATCATGATGCGGGTTGATCTGTTTGACTGATGCTTGAATGATATGTTTTGAACGTCATGCAAATTCTGATTATATTTGTTGACACATATCTTCTACACGACCAGAACACATTATATGTCATTGTTTTCAGGTTCAACGAAATTGTCTGTGATGGTTAATTCTACTACTCTCGTCAAATATATGCAACTGTCAAAAGAAAGACGCGAACAGACGAGGTCTTTGTCTCACGGCTTTGTCTCACGTTCCAGGTGAGTCTTGATCGGTTCTAGTGTCTTTCTCCAACGTCTGGAAAATCGTGTTGCAAACACGATCGCCACTGAGGTCAAGCAGAAAGACAAGTAATATCACTGCCACATTTACCAGCATTGCCGTGAGGACAATCTCTGTAATCATGACGGCTTCAGCACTGCAAAAACATATCCATTCTCTCAATGGGACAGGTTTCTTTCACATGGACGCTGCAAGAGTTTCTCTTGCAGAATTAACAACACATTGTCTCCGCGTCTCTTCGTCAAAGCAATCGTTTTTGCTTGGAACTTCTGAGGAGTTCGTTTCCGTTCGATTTTTTGCGTTGTTAGGTGATGTGTAACGAACTCACACCAGAATTAATCACCGGGTTACCAGTTGTGTCCGCAACAGACGTCTAGGTCAGGACTGTCACAGTAAAATATAGGTTATAGTCTCCTCATGGTGTTGGTCGTACCGGCAGCATCGACGCCGCCGGCGTGTCGTCTTTCTTGTCGGCCATTGACGGATGTTTCACCTTCCCATAATGCCGTTGATCTGCTGTACATCCTGTCCTGCAAATGACGTAATGCACGAATCCAAAACGTGAATCAGAAATATCCATAAATGTATAAATAAATTTGAAGACTACCATTACTAGCATACAGATAAGGTTTCCCAAATTTAACTAGACGACTATCGCTCAGTGTTTATTATTGGCAGACATTTGTAATTAACAAAACATTGAAACCACACGAACATTACACTAAATCTTACCATTTACGAGCGACATTAATCTGAAATTCCATCTCACGTATACAAAAGTGGTTCCCCCAGATAGCCCTTACCAATACGCACACAGAATCGCATTGCAGCCTTGATATCAGTTTAATAACATCGAGCGAGCGAGTGCGTGCTAGCGCGTGGGTGCGTGCGTGTGTTGTATGATCACTGGTCACGAAACTGCTACAACTGAGTCTCAAGGCTATATCTCTGTTAATAAAATTTATTATTGCGCCAATATCCTCATTGCGGTGCAACAAAACCAGTGGATTGAGCATCATCATAGTCGAGAACGATGCAAAAGTCGTCAACATTGACGTAATAAGGTCGTCAACACTTGCGTAATAAGGTCAACCGAGCCGCTTCGAAACTTAAGTATAATTTTTACCAAACACAAATTGCAGCAATGCATGAATCGGGATCCCACGATTGGTGGAAGCATATGAAAACAATAATGGGACTTAAAACAAATGGCAAATCATGCATGCAAGGTCTAGCTAACAAAACAACGGATGGTGATTGTGGCTTACTGGCCAATACAATGAATGATTTCTTTGTGTCTGTGAGTGACCATATGCCTCGGTTAAATAAGAGTCACAAGGTGTTCGACGTTAACGAGGAACTGCCGGATCAGTATGTGATAAGAGTATGTACTACTTTTAAAGCCTTGGAGAGTATTAAAGCCAACAAAGCTACTGGGCCTGACAACATCCCTGCATGGGTGTTAAGAAATTATGC
>JAODUO010001019.1:25000-32500 GCA_025642075.2 Ridgeia piscesae
CTTGCCTTTTTAAATGAAATTATTTGCCTCTGTGGTTAATTGTTTGTTGATAAGTTATTCCCGTTGACACATAGATATATTCGTAGATTATTTTGTTTCCTTGTTTGCATTGTTCATCTATCTCATATCCCGGAAGTAGTAATAGTTCTATTTTCAGGTAGGGAATCAGTCAAGTAACTATGGTATGCGTGCATAGATCAATAATCAATAAACCTGCATTTATGGATATAAATTAGATAACATTGTCGAAACTACGTACACAAGGATATCGCCGTACAGTTGGTAATATTGTCCTTGGTGTCCGAAGTAATGTTCGTGACAATTAAATACAAGACATTATTCTCACTAAAACGTTTGAGCATAGATACAAAACGTAAACAAATACATTATTGTAATACAATAATACAGTTATTAATACAGTTAATAATTTTGAATTTGTCATAGAGATAGTACTAGACATTTAAAGAGCATACTTTCAATGTCGGCATATTAGTATTTCACCGTTTGTACAAAACTGCGTTTGTCGTTTGCAGATATAGTGGCGCCACCTTGCAGATAAAATATAACTACTTGCAACTAGCGCAGTTTCTTGTATTACTCCAGTTTTTACAGGACTACTTATTAACGCTATATGTTGTTGCAATGCCTGAAAAATTCTCAGTGCTGATAATGGAATACAGTTTATTAGTTTGTTTAACGATTACATCAAACGTAAATAAATGATTTGCACAAATAATGCACAATGCATGTATCTGATTTTTTGCGAGTCATACATGAAAAGAAGCGATCAAAAATCTACTTGAGTTCAGATGGGCATTAGCAGAACAGTCTCTCAAATGTTATAAGTGGAACAAGGAAGAAGGCGAATATAGTTCACTTGATCTTTATTCTACCTTGAACATTTCACAGAGTCAGCTATCTAAGTTCCTGTTGTCGAAATTTTGTTAACGTTCTGCGCAAGTTCCGGCATTAATTTCTTCCACGGAGTTTTGTTTTTCGCGTCTGTTCGTCGGCTCCTCATTCTGTCCGAATGATTGCGTGTGAGGCATCCCCTGAAATTAGTATCATATTATACCCGTATCGAAAGGATCGAGCAACGGTTCCCAAGATAGGGTACACGTACCTCTGGGAGTGCGAGGGAGGTTGCATGAAACTTAATATGTTGCTAATTTGTGATGTTCACGGAGATAATTGGCTTCTGTAATAATTATCTCATATTTCCAAATTCGCAGAAAACATATATCACTTCAATACATATAATCAATTATATTAGAAAATATAAATACGTAAATTTGTAAATTTGTTATTCTCGTACAAACCGCTCATATATCAGGCGTCCTCAATAACCATTTTTTTTAGAAACCAGATTCGGAGCAAGAAATGCCGTTTTTCTACAACGGTGTTTATTGGCTGTCAAGAAGAACGCGCGGTCTATAGCGGAGTTACTTAAATGAGGATATCACCGAGTTATCTTACCACATCATAAAAACAGTATAAAACGACAGGAATCTGTCGGAAAAGGACAAGATTGTGAAGCACACGTAATCCACCGAGCAACTCATTCCATAGCCGGTTCGTATTATGTAAAATTAGTGATTGATTTTTCGAACAAAGCATAGGCATTAATCAATAAATAAGAAGATTCTTGGAAAGGAGTCCATGACATTTTTCATAGGCTCATCAGTCGTCAGTGTGGATGCTATCTCACAAATAATTTTCCTGATCTCAACCAGTGCTCTTGATGGCGAAATTTTACGAAATGCGGTTCAGAGAGGAAGTGAATGTCTACGAGACAGCATGCAGATGGATGTTCTTTGAGCTCGTGGGAGACTTCGCTACTTAAGATGTGCTTGCGTCATATCAGACAGGATGATGCGCCCGTACCGTATCCGCCAATTATCTGTGCAGACAGGGATTCTTGGTGTGGTTCTGTATCAAGACCATATTTTATGCTAGATTTTCTTTAGAAATCGGCTTATCAAAGACAGTTTCCCGAACTAAATCCAGTGTTGACAACGCAAGACATTGATGTGACTGCTTAACGTTCCTCCCTTGTGAAAGTACATTTTGCATAGTGGCAAAATGATGGTGATGTGTTTAGTTGACTTTAGTGAAAAACATTTTGTTTCGTGTCTAACAATAACGTAGCTTAGCTTAGTCCCTTGACCGACTTGGTCGTAGCGGGACGTAAGTGACGCTGCAACTGTGGTATTTCTTCATTCTTGTCTGTCGATAGCTGTGGTGGGGACTTACGGCATGGAGACGGCTAATTACACTAGGGTCTATATATGGTAAACTGATGGGGATACTCCGACGATTGTCACATATATCGGGGTACGCAGGGAAGAAAAGGGTTGGGAATCGTTGGGATAAAAAGAAGGGGAAGAGAAGAGGGTATCTAAAAACAAAACCATGCAGAAATACTGTTAACAATTGGTCTTCCTGACTGCGATATCGTTCAGATATAATTCACCAACATTGACAATTTGTCGTACTTATTGCGCTCTCATTATTTGCCACCTCCTCCATTGCCTTACCTTGCGCTTGGCGCATAGGTGACGTCACTCAATACCGCCAAGGTCAAGGTCTCCTCCCCGCAGAATGTGTGGGTTGATCCTTCCGAGCACAGGGGCGTCCCCTCCCTCTGTAACCGATGAAACGGGTTGCGATAAGGGGAAACGGGAAAGGGGTGAGATAACGCGATGGAAATGGGAGCTATAGATAATATAGGATGGCGAATCAACGTACACAAATAAGTGCGCATAAATGCACACGCACATTCTTCAGCACACACACACACACACACACACACACACACACACACACACACACACACACACACACACACACACACACACACACACACACACACACACACACACACACACACACACACACACACACACACACACACACACACACACACACACACACACACACACACACACACACACACACACACACACACACACACACACACACACACACACACACACACACACACACACACACACACACACACACACACACACACACTTGCATACAACCAAGAATACGTAAATGCAAACGTACACCATATAATTTATTTTAGACATCAATGTTTAGATATAGAATTGTACGTGACAAAAAATGAAGCGGTATCGATAAGAAAAACCTCGAGTCGAGATCATTGCCGGTATTGATTCACAAATCAACGATGATCTCTCTAAGCACCACCCAGGGCGAAAACAGAGCGATACGTATACACAGGTGACATACTTGTCGTCATGTAATGCTAGCCGTCTAAAGACAGTTGTCAAAATGACAATTAGTGAAATAAACTCACAAATTTTTCGTATGTTTTCAAAAGAATAAATTTGTTTATGTAATTTGAAAACAAATCTGCAATGGGTTGTATAAGCGAATTAGGTCATCTAAATGCCAACGCATTCACACTCTCACGCAAACATACACACAACAACACACACACACACACACCACACACCTCACACAACACACACACACACACACACACACACACACACACACACACACACACACACACACACACACACACACACACACACACACACACCACACCACACACCACACACACACACACACATCACACCACACACACACACACACACACACACACACACACACACACACACACACACACACACACACACACACACACACACACACACACACACACACACACACACACACAAACACACATACACTTTTAGTAACTCACACGAATTGTACTATTGGTCGAGTACTTTAATTTCTAGAAAACGACGATTAGAAGAAGAATCTTTCCGGAAAATTGGTGTGCAATCATACGCAATGGTTTGGTTAGGGTTTTATAAATATAAAAAGAGTGCAATAATCCAAACTCATTAGACTCCAATTCGGCCTCATCCAAACAAAAAATGAAAATGCCAATAAATTGTAGTAATACATTATCATGTATATGTCTTTAAGCGACGGAAATGCTAATGTAATTCCCGGGCGTATATGCCAGTCACAAATCGTTCTGGTAAAAAGAATGTTAGTATCGCATTATATGTCAGTGAATTGCAAATAATTTATTATTTAGAAACGAGTCGCACGATTTCAACTGGAAATTGTCTAAACAGCAGATTTTGTCCATATTTGTTTTCACTATGCAGTATTAAACTCATTATTTTCAACAAAAAAACGTGTAATGCCAAATGGATCCTTCTTCCATACACTCATACCCACATTTATTTTAGATTTTTGGACTTTTTCACACACCCCTTAGCAACATAAAACAGATTATTGGTGAAGCCAGAGGTGGCCTGCGTCTATGAATACGGACCCTGACCGTCTAAAGCCGACTGACGTATGACGGTCAACATGATGATCATCATGGTGGACAGGACGATCAGCTGCATGAGGATAAGAAGGACGAGTAGTAACAGAAGCGCCTCCAGCAACATGTCCCTGCCTACTGCGGCCACCTGCAATGAACGAACAACGGAGCATATTAAAAAAGAAAAGGTGAGTTATTATATTGCGCAGTGTCCACTCCTCAGGATCGTTCAAAGCGATATACGCTCTACTCCCTCCCTGGCCGATATGTTCAATCGAACACCATCTCGACTTCTCTGGGAAGTATCCAGCCACGCTGTAATTAATGCGCATAAAGTATTCGTACACAAATCTTTTCTATAGCCAGATATATTCATACAGTATGAGCGCGCGTGCGTGCGTGCATGCGTGCGTGCGTGCGTGCGTGCGTGTGTGTGTGTGTGTGTGTGTGTGTGTGTGGTGTGCGTGTGCGTGTGCGTGTGCGTGTGCGTGTGCGTGTGCGTGTGCGTGTGCGTGTGCGTGTGCGTGTGCGTGTACGTGTGTTGTGCGTGTACGTGTACGTGTCGTGTACGTGTCGTGTACGTGTACGTGTACGTGTACGTGTACGTGTACGTGTACGTGTACGTGTACGTGTACGTGTACGTGTACGTGTACGTGTACGTGTACGTGTACGTGTACGTGTACGTGTAGGGTACGTGTACGTGTACGTGTACGTGTACGTGTACGTGTACGTGTGCGTGTGTTTATGTGTGTATGTATGTGTGTATGTTTGGATTTGTGTATGTGTGTATGTGTTTTTGTGTGTCTCTGTATGTATGTGTTTGTGTTTGTTTGTGTTTGTGTTTGTGTTTGTGTTTGTGTTTGTGTTTGTGTTTGTGTTTGTGTTTGTGTTTGTGTTTGTGTTTGTGTATGTGTATGTGTTTGTGTTTGTGTTTGTGTTTGTGTTTGTGTTTGTGTTTGTGTTTGTGCTTGTGCTTGTGCTTGTGCTTGTGCTTGTGCTTGTGCTTGTGCTTGTGTTTGTGTTTGTGTTTGTGTTTGTATGCGTGTATATGTATATATGTGTATGGAGTGAATGTGTACCCGTGTCCCTCTAGTGGACAACTAGCGCACGAGCAAGGTGCTATCTCACTTACTTGCTTACTAGTGTTACGTGGCAGGTGTTGTTATCCCAGTTGGTCGCCAGGTGACGCCGCGCGCCGGATCCCATTCGCGGCGATATTCAGCCGACAGTCGGTTTTCCAACATGGCAGACTTTGCCACGTCAGATACCACACAGCGCCTTCTCTCGTCCGGCAGGCACAACTTGCTCTGCACTCCACGTTGGCATCCCATAATACGTCGCGCGATACGTCATTTCCGGTTAACCCGAAGCGTCCATTGTGGCGTTTTTATTCCGCACCATCCGCGTTAAATTTCAAATCGGTTTCTCGTGCGTATTCGCTTACTTAATGTCGGTTGTTAGTAGCAGAATGTAAGCAATGTTTAAAGCTAGTTGTCTATGAAACTACCTGAGCATTCGTCGTAGTAATGAATTACTCGAACCCGCCGCTGCTTTGGAATAAAAGCTTCGGTTTTATTCAACACAAGGTAACACCAATGATTTCTTTCATCGATCTGACAGTTAATATGTTCAATTCGTATTTCTAATATACCTCTGACCACATTTATAGTGGAAACTAAAATAGTGATTACTATTTTCATATGGCACACGATCGGATATTTTACATGGAATACACCTGTGGGGATATATTATCTTGTCACGATTGTATAAACGTAACACTCACAGGAACGTGCAGTGTCACCCAATGCAAGTATATCAACCGTGCTAAAAGCACGTGGTTCGTTTTAATTTTAAAAACGCATTATACAGTATAATCGTTCTCTATTGACCTTATACCAACCAAATATTTTTATACAAACTTTATCCTGAACTCAACAGTACAATGTGAAGTAAATTGCCCACCTGTCGGCTATACCTCCGATTAGAAAGCTATGATATTTCCGAGAAACCTAACGACCCGGTGGGGACATCATATCGTATCATGTGACACAAAACGTTTCCATCTTAAACATATTTTAACGTGATCATCAACAAAAACAACTCAAACAATACAAGCTTATTAAAACATCCATCAGCAGCCTATATTATATAATTATGTTTATTTCTTTTTAAAATTGTATCACGATAAAACTGAGCAGGCACCGTCCCTTCATAAACCAATTATATATATATATATATATATATATATATATATATATATATATATATATATATTAGGTAACAACTTTTCATCACCTAGAAGAGATCAGCTCGTGGACAATGACGTCATAGCGTATTGACCACGGAAAGTAGAATTCAAAACACGTCTAATGTGTTATGCAACGGTAGGAATATAGTGTTTGGTTTGCTATGTTATCTATTCCATGGGGTCGTTGGTTCGGTTGATTTGATGCTGTTGCTTAAAAGGCAGGTTGTTCCTAATGTTTTGTTTACTAAAAAGATATTGTTTTTAACAAAACAATAAATACGTTAATTGTGTGCCTTAGGTAGTGTCAGCCAAATTGTGTTCGTAAGTAGGAGCGCAATCTAAAGTGTTCTACTCCGCAGAGTGTTCAAAGTATCACGTGTCAAAACAAGCCTGTATTAGCCATACTGCCGAGGCTGACTGTTTATTACAGTCCAGTGTGATGCTGAGTGATTTCCAATTCCCCCGTTCAACACAGCAACATTCCTATTACTCGTCAGTACGATGAGTATTTTAGGTAGAGTAGGTATTTTAGGTAGAGTAATGCGCTGCCTCTCCTTCTAGATCCATGGCCTGTGTGCTGCATTTCCGAAGTATTGGACGATTTTGTTCAGTCCACAGATCGCTCGGCCGTTCAGAGAGTACATGGTTGTACACAGTGATGGATGTATGGATAATATTCGAGCGGGCAAAAGTGGATCTAAACGTCCCCTCATTACACGATAGACAGCACGTGGCTGCTACAACTGTGACGTTCAAAATGCACACCAGGTGATGTCCACCAGATCTCAAGGTGATTCTTCCTCAGCCTTATGTGGTTTGACGAGCAACTCGCACCAGTCTGTCTATGCCAAGGGCAGAATTTTCATCCACTCTGCCGTCAAACTCTGGAATGAACTTCCGGGCAGTGGAATTGATGAGATCAATGACACTG
>JAODUO010001019.1:47500-55000 GCA_025642075.2 Ridgeia piscesae
GGTCGGCCCGTCCGTCCGTCCGTCCGTCCGTGCGTTCGTTCGTTCGTCCGTCCGTCCGTCCGTCCGTCCGTCCGTCCGTCCGTCCGTCCGTCCGTCCGTCCGTCCGTCCGTCCGTCCGTCCGTCCGTCCGTCCGTCCGTCCGTCCGTCCGTCCGTCCGTCCGTCCGTCCGTCCGTCCGTCCGTCCGTCCGTCCGTTCGTTCGTTCGTTCGTTCATTCGTTCATTGCGACTCTGTACTTTGCAAATGCACGAGATCATTTGTAATGACGTTGTAGGTTCTGGCGGGAGATTGGAGAACTGATGACGAAGATCGATCCCGACCAGACGAAGGTTCACATCGCGGGGTGCGACCTACTGGGCAAGAAACAGGGCTATGACGTACGTAACGAAATGGGTGATCACCAGTCAGACTCCCCTCGAGCTGACGTGTGTATGGACGTGTTAGCTGTACCTCATTTGACGGTTTACATTGCAATCCCTGTTAAGAGAAGAACACCCTCGCGATTTTGCCGTAAATAACGTGACATTACGTAAGTGGCGCCATCCGGTTTGGCGTGCTAGGATACGATAGTAAACGGAGACTGCACCAGCGTGTTAGGATACAATAGCAAAGGTTCAAATGACAGAGACTGCAACAGCGGTCATATATCCCCCCTCTCCCCCAACTCACCCCACTCGCCTTGTAGATAGTGTTTTTAAGCTAGTGTATTATTTTAGTTGAGTTTAATGACACAGTACATTCCTGGGCCTATTCCGTAATAAACGCGATCGTTCTGGCCCCTTGTTATTAAAGATGTGATAATTTGTTCAACTTCTTGCTCGAAATGCTTGTTCAATAACTCCCGTACCTGTTTTGCTCGGTTAATGAAGCGACAAAATTGCAAGAAGACATGTGGGTTGAAAATGCACGTATATAGTAAAGTCAAATTCCCATACAATCATAGACGCATTGTACTATTAAGACAAACAGAATATGATTATAAAGAGGTACAGAATATTTATTCACAGAATGATAACAAGCCAAAACGTCCCCATTAATAATATGTACAATTCAAAAGGTAAATAATCGTTACAGTTCAGTTAAAACGGTAAACTAGTGTGTATACAAACAAAAACGTTCCAATGGCGTGTACACAACCCAAACAAAACGGTGACTAATGGTTACAGCCCAATTAAAACGTTGCTATTTTAATTTTTGGGAAAAACCCCTTTTGCTCCCTTTAAAGGAATATCTGTAAAAATGGATGAAACCACAACACCTTTTTTTATTTTTAAAAGGGGGAAAAAAACAAACAAAAACGTCATGTTTTAATAATATTATCGCCATAAACAGTATCTTGTGTACAGTCAATGGCCTGAAGTAAACATGGAATACTAACATGACACTCAAAGCTCATTTATAAAATAAATTCGGTTGTAAGTCATAGCATATACAGTATGTTTGAAAAAGCTTGCCTTGATTTGATTTACAAAGTCAAAATAGGCCATTTGTTTAGATTTAGATCTACCTGGTAACCTACCATGTAATAGTCAATAATGTATACAACAAATGACACAACATCTAACAAAATTAATATACTGCCATCATTGCCTTTGTTTTTTCTAAAATCTTTTGTTTATAGCCAATTCTAAGGGGATTCCAAAAACAAAAGGGAACAATCTTTGGGGGCCCAAAAAACTCCCCCCGTTTTTAAAATTTTTTTCAAAAAAGGCGGGTTTTTTTGTGGAAAATTAAAAAAATCATTAGATTAGCGTCGGGTTTAAAGGATTGAACATTTCCAAAATGCTTTCGATGAATACGAAAGAAAAAGCAACCAATCTGCAACATACTATTAACACGAATGTTAATTCAATTAAATAATAATTTTATCCTGTTATATAACAAAACATTATTGACTTCATGCAGAAATTACATTATATTTCAACTATGTTAGTATCTAGCTATGCCGCGAGTCGAAATGGTAACGCGGTAGGGGTAATAATTACAAGATTTAGCCAAGTTTAACCACATTGCCGTACAAGAGTGAATTCCACATAGCAAGTGGACAAGGAAGCCTTTGGCATATAGAGAATCCAACCAATATTATCTACGTATATTCCGCCCTTTTGAGTTATTTGTAGATGTTTTTAAACACGCCACACTCCCCAAAGCCTAGGCCATAGGCTTAGGGACCATTACGCAACGGGGGCCAGTGAGTATTTCGTGTAATACTAATATAAGTAATTTATGAAAATGTATGTTCACAAACATCATTTTACATCTTTGTCAATCAGATTTCAATCAGTTTGTGTAGATGCCAAATGTACCTGTTTAACGCATTCTATGTTACATATGGTGGTAATTACAAACGATATCCTTAAGTGTTCGACTCGCGAGCGTATTCGACTGGCGTTTCATTGAATGTACGGTTGGCCATTTTTCTCATGTTTTCACAGGGGGGAAAGTGTCGATTACTTTATTTTGACATACACATTTCTTTAATTGATCCAATATTTACCTTCTCTCTTCAACCGGCAAACGGTGGAAAACCATTTCCGGACATTTTGTGCGACTGTTGTTGCAGTCGAGTTGGGCAGAACATGATTGGCCATTCGACATCCAACGTCGAGCAGAAGCCATCGTCTGTAGCACGCTTAAAACTAGATGGCGCTAGTGGTTGTGGCGTCACACGTTATCACGAGGAGTAGCGTATCTTTGTGAAGCTGTAAGATCCTTGGTCTTACCGTACGTTAAACTGACGTCATTCGACTACTCGTAACGTTATGCATGGCTTATTCGATTGTTGCGAGTTTACTTTGACAAATACTATTCGTATTTACGTCATAGATGACGTCAACTACTTTCGTGCATTTTAAAACACGTTCGCAGCGTTGTATATTACAACACACCATTTTTGTTTATTCAACAAAATCAAATGATATTTGATAGATGGTATATTCTTGAAATAATTGTATGACGAAAATAGATAAAACAATCTAATTGCGAAAATATCGTTGACGGGTTATCGATGAAGACAATGACGCATATAGGATGATATCGGGGCTATAGACAAACCGATCGAAACGATGCATGAATGGGTTGGAGGTCTTCTAGTTAAATACTACATAAAATTATTTGAAACGTTGGCTCAATGGCTTGTCGATATCAAACATGTAGCCTTGCAATTGCCTATGACATAATTTGATTATATTTACTCATACTCCAAGTGTCAAATATAAAATTAATTAATGCGATGTTTTTTTGCATAATAGGTATATAACTATATTGTAGAACCTTTTAAAAATTTTCGCAAAGGGAAATTATAATGAGAAAGAACAATCAGAGTTGACTTCAGCAAGGAACAGTACGTATTACGTACACTTGCATAACTTCGCGGTTTTTTTTTCTAAAATTACGTAATTTACGTTAAACGTCCGCGTAATTTGTTTACATAACTTTATTATTTCGACCTGGGAAATTATTACCCTGCCTACGTTGCGAATTGGCGCGACAAGTGTATAAGAACCACGGACCAACTGTGAGGTGACGGATAATGATTACACTTATTGTTCAATATATCGGCTCTGTCATCCAAAGCTTCCAATGTATGTACTTCAGCGAATGTTTTATATAGCTAAAGGCAGCTTTCTCATATGCATCTTCAGAGCCAGGTTAGGCGTATACCACAACAGCTTTCCAAAGAAGATTCCAAAACGTGTTGTATGAGTTTTAATGACCATTTGTATGAGTTTTGTTTACTGACGTTTCATGTGTAAAGAAACCACCAATACACACACGCAACGATTGCTACAACTACTGTAAATGTATATATTGCATAAGTTTGTCGTAACGAATGTAACGGTGTACGAGTCAGTATTTCACAAGAGGGAGATATCAAACATGCCCATAACTATTGTGATGAACTTCGCTGATGGCCAATGATACTATCCCGTTTACAAAATGTGTCGTGTTGATATTGCTGTACATTGTGTACGTGTTCTTTGACCACAGCTGCTGACGGACATATCCAAGTTGATGTACCCAAACGTCGTCGGAATTGAATCTGCAGTTGAAACTACGTGGGCCGGGCCTGGTGCGTGATCTACAAAACAACTGTTATCGTTTAATCGTCAACTATACACATAGACATGTTATTGCAAGTAATTGCACAACGGCGGTATTTAGCTCAAGCGATAGCAACCACGTGCCCTTCCGTGATGAAAATAGTTTGTCTATCCGTCATCAATCCACTCGACCACCCGACCGTCAGCCATGCCCTGCGTCACCGTGCAACATTTAACTGGTCCATTCGTCTTTCACCTACCGGCCATCCACCCGTCCATCCGAAAATCAGACAACTCATCCGTTCACTCGTCTATACGTCGCCCCATTAAATCGTCCATCACCCAATCCACTCGTCCAGCAGTCTACTCGTCCAGCAGTCCACTCGTCCAGCAGTCTACTCGTCCAGCAGTCTACTCGTCCAGCAGTCCACTCTTCCAACAGTCTACTCGACCAGCAGTCTACTCGTCCAGCAGTCCACTCGTCCAGCAGTCTACTCGTCCAGCAGTCTACTCGTTCAGCAGTCCCCTCGTCCAGCAGTCCACTCATCCAACAGTCCACTCGTCCAACAGTCTACTCGTCCAACAATCCACTCGTCCAGCAGTCTACTCGTCCAGCAGCGTACTCGTCCAGCAATCCACTCGACCAGCAGTCTACTCGTCCAGCAGTCTACTCGTTCAGCAGTCCTCTCGTCCAGCAGTCCACTCATCCAACAGTCCACTCGTCCAACAGTCTACTCGTCCAACAATCCACTCGTCCAACAGTCTACTCGTCCAATAATCCACTCTTCCAACAGTCCACTCATCCAGCAGTCTATTCGTCCAATAGTCTACTCGTCCAACAATCCACTCTTCCAGCAGTCTACTCGTCCAACAGTCTACTCGTCCAACAATCCACTCTTCCAGCAGTCTACTCGTCCAACAGTCTACTCGTCCAATAATCCACTCTTCCAGCAGTCTACTCGTCCAACAGTCTACTCGTCCAACAATCCACTCTTCCAGCAGTCTACTCGTCCAACAGTCTACTCGTCCATAATCCTCTTCCACAGTCTACTCGTCCAACAGTCTACTCGTCCAACAATCCACTCTTCCACCGTCTATCGTCCAACATTACTCGTCCAACAGTCTACTCGTCCAACAGTCTACTCGTCCAAGCAGTCTACTCGTCCAACAGTCTACTCGTCCAACAATCCACTCTTCCAACAGTCTACTCGTCCAACAGTCTACTCGTCCAACAGTCTACTCGTCCAACAGTCCACTCGTCCAGCAGTCTACTCGTCCAGCAGTACTACTCTTCCAACAGTCCACTCGTCCAACAGTCTACTCGTCCAACAGTCTACTCGTCCAGCAGTCCACTCGTCCAACAGTCCACTCGTCCAACAGTCTACTCGTCCAACAGTCTACTCGTCCAACAGTCCACTCGTCCAGCAGTCTACTCGTCCAGCGGTCCACTAGTCCAACAGTCTACTCGTCCAGCAGTTCACTCGTCCAACAGTCCACTCGTCCAACAGTCTACTCGTCCAACAGTCCACTCGTCCAACAGTCCACTCGTCCAACAGTCCACTCGTCCAGCAGTCCACTCGTCCAACAGTCTACTCGTCCAGCAGTCCACTCGTCCAACAGTCCACTCGTCCAACAGTCCACTCGTCCAGCAGTCTACTCGTCCAACAGTCTACTCGTCCAACAGTCCACTCGTCCAATAGTCCACTCGTCCAATAGTCTACTCGTCCAACAGTCCACTCGTCGAACAGTCCACTCGTCCAACAGTCTACTCGTCCATCCATCAATCCGTCTATATATCCATAAGTCCATCCGTTCAGCACCCGCTGATCCATCTGTCCAATCGCCTACTATCTGTCCAATGTCAAATCGTCCATCCATTCACCCATCAACTCGTCCACCCGTCCACCCGTCCATCCACCCTCCCCCCATCTGTCTACCAGTGCATCCTTCGTCCTATCAGTCTGCCCACTCGTCCATGTAGCCAGCCACACGCCCACATAATCACCCACCCAGCAGTCTATATGTCCATTCGCCCATCCTCCCACGTGTCCACCGTCCACAATATACGTTCATATATCCACCCGCCCGTCAGTTCACCCTCCACTAGTCCATCTACCTTACACGGCACACCCAAACGGACAGGTGATATAACGTTGTTTTATATCAGTACAAATAACAATACGAACTATTGCCCGAATCTTAACGCATGTCCGGATATAGCTTATGATCTGCTTTTGCGTTTCAGCTGCACAGATTCTGAAGTTGTATTTGGACCTCGACAAGTACCAACAGTGGCACACCGCGGTACAACTCATCAAACGACAGCAGGAGAAATCTCACGAAGGAGACACACTGCCGACACTACACGCGCAGTACTCCTGACGTCATCACGCGCTAGACGACGAGATTGAGTAACTTATGAACAATGTAGTATTGATACTGAGCTCTGAATTTGTTTTGACTCGAGTTGCCGTTTTAAACGGTGTTTCAACGATTATGTCACACAAAGGTATTCCTACATCGACGTTGTCTGTTCCAAGATGTTCCATGTAATGTTCCTTAGTACGAAAATAAGATATCGATGGCATGATGCGCAGCAAAACTGCGTTTGACAAACTCTTTATGTTACCCACAGTTTGCCAATTTGCCCTAGTGCCGTATATGTGTGTGTATGCGTCATTCAAGTTGTTAAGCAAATTTACAGGTGGCCCGAAGTACCTGCACCCGACAGAAGTGGTAACATGTTCATCGCCGCTGACTGCAGTTGGTGATTCCCGGCAAACTGAAAAAGTCGGTTTAAAATGTTCCTTTAAGCAGGCATGTTTGAGTAGATAGATTGCTGATCTCTCAAATCCATGTCGAAGAAGGATCGCTTTAAGCAGGGGTACATAAAATAGGGGTACTTATTATTCGCTGG
This sequence comes from Ridgeia piscesae, assembly GCA_025642075.2. Classification (NCBI taxonomy): domain Eukaryota; kingdom Metazoa; phylum Annelida; class Polychaeta; order Sabellida; family Siboglinidae; genus Ridgeia; species Ridgeia piscesae. The sequence goes on from JAODUO010001019.1 coordinate 54,461, forward strand.
AGTATCTTAACCTTTTTTTAGTTTGAACATGTCAATAATAAATTCATCACGATTATGCTCCTCTTGAAGTTTGCTGCATTCGAGTAATATGTCGCATAAAAATATATGACGTTATGAAAGTATTATACTGAATGTAAGAAAACTGTTGCAATCAGAAAGTAGTTCCTCAAGCCACGTGATGCGGAAACATCGAGGCTCTATTAAAACTGTCTTTTTATGGGTTTGGTGTTTTATAATGGACTAGTAAGTATTACTTTGTTGTCGGACACAAAGACGTAACACTGCCATAAGGTAACGTGTCGCTGTGTTGAATGATATGGTAATACATGGAGGTTAATCGTTATGTTTAGGATTATTACCACCATCGTGTGCTGACAACGCTGTTAATGTATACCGCAGAGGCTGGCTTCGTGCGACCAACTTTGATACTGGAATAATTACCACATTACGTTATGTTATAGCGTTGGACAGCTGAATGTTGAACGCGTTCGTTGTCTGTTGTATGTAGGGGAGATTGGGGCAAAGCGGACGTCCACCGAA
>JAODUO010001019.1:57500-172500 GCA_025642075.2 Ridgeia piscesae
CTCTCCTGAGAATGCGACCATGGCCCTTTGATCACTCCTGCTTCGTCAGCAGACAAAGCGACGCTGCACCCAGATCGGTCCACTGCCTCGTCACTCGGCCATCGACGGTCAACGGAAGAGGCTCATTGTCGTAAAACCTCTCCAGTTATACGAAATAAAACTGACCACTGGTTCTTTGGATGATGGCAACAGCCACGTCACGCAAAGAGCAAGGTAAGCCTACTATGGTGTCGTCTGTCCAGATGGTGTGGTCAACCTGTCTATTATATCCATTTTGCATTACAATGCTTGATTTAAACCGGCTTCGTCTGTTCCGTGACCGAAATCTTTCTCCATGCCTAGGCGACGTTATGCGTCTTCGTAATAGCGATCTTGATTCCTACAACGGGTTATTTTCCTGGCATATCATTATTTCCACTTATTGTCCATAATCCTCCAAATAATAACACGTTATCCTCCAAACCTATTAACCAGTGTACTTGCTCTGAAATCCCATATTTGTTGTGGTCAGTGCAACGGCTAGCCAATTACGGGGCGTTGTAAAATAGTTCGTAGAATCTGTGGAAACGCCAGCCTTGTTTCCGACGTGAAACTACGTCATGAGAGCCCTGTATAGTGTGCAACTGTAGATTGTTTGCAACTGTGGTACAGGGACACTATTCTGCTCATTTGTCCTCGAACTACAGCGGCTGTGTGTGTTCTGCAACCTGCTCTAACCGTGATAGAATTGTTTATGCACGAGAGGCATGTTCTCTTGTTGAAAAATATACAAAAACTAAATAACATGAATCCACCCACAAAGCAAAACGTAAATGGCGCCAGTTATCACCATTACGGTATATTATGTTTAAACACGTTCCCACATTGACGCCATCTAGCGGAGGGTAGTCCTCTCGTCCATCATAGACAACTCTCGATTTGAGTTTGATTACGGGACCGTTAATACTTTGGTTTTGTTTCTGACTGAAGATAATGGCACTAATGACGATCTTTTACTAACTACTACTACTACTACTGCTGCTGCTGCTGCTGCTGCTGCTGCTGCTACTGCTACTGCTACTGCTACTGCTACTACTACTACTACTACTACTACTACTACTACTACTACTAGTATTAAATCTGTGAACTTTTCAAAATAGTTTAGATATAATATGTGGAAATTGTCAAACTTTATCAATATCATTATTATCATCACAATCGTTATCATTGTTATCATCATTATAATCATATTCATCATCTGTTTAGCAGACTCCCGCCCGCCGACACAATGAACCACACTCATCCTAACGACATTCGCAGTCCATACTTTGTGCCTGACCGCGGCCTCTCCGCGACGCGAGTGTTCGCCGTCGGTGTCCTCCTGTCGCTGCTCACGGCGTGTACCGTCGCAGGCAACCTGCTCGTCGTTATTGCCTTCGCCGTCGACCGCAGTCTGCGCACGTTCAACAACTGCTTCCTGCTCAGTCTCGCCCTGGCCGACCTGACGGTTGGCGTGTGTGTCATGCCGCTGACGCTCGTGTACGACCTGACCGGAAGGTGGATGTTCGGATACCGGATGTGCATCGTGTGGCAATTTCTTGACGCCGTCTGCTGCAGGTGTGTGTGTGTGCGCGCGTGCGCGTGCGCGTGCGTGAACCACTCAAGACACTGCGAGTGTCAGAAGAAAATTTTATTTTATTTTATTTTATTTTATTGTATTGTATTGTATCGTACCGCACCGCACCGCACCGCACCGCACCGCACCGCACCGCACCGCACCGCACCGCACCGCACCGCACCGCACCGCACCGCACCGCACCGCACCGCACCGCACCGCACCGCACCGCACCGCACCGCACCGCACCGCACCGCACCGCACCGCATTGTATAGAACTCAGGGATTTGAGTTCACAGAGCAATTGTGGAATCTTGTAATGTAATAGCCTTGGTGAGGGTTGTAGGTAGGATTAGCCTCACAAACCTTCAGGAAATGGGATGCATATTTTCATGCAAATGGGTGTTTTATGGATTAAAAAACGAAGGGGTGTTATTCGCAGTTTTCGCAGAAAAATGTTTGAATATCACTGGACATTTTGCAATACCCCCCAAACCCCTCCGCCCGTCTCTTGGTGTCATCATAATCTGAGACAATCCAACAGGGGAATGGTGTGGCTCCGAAACCCCCCAATATTAATTTCATCCGGCTCCAGAGTGTGACGTTATGTGACATTAATGTCACATACATTGTTTCATTGTAAGATTAATGGCATATTCAATAACACACTTGCTATAGCTGTCACAACACTGCTCGTTTAACGTTAACCCTGTCATGAAACCCTGCATATGCACCTCATACAAGCAACAGTCGAGCAATTTCACACTGAGCACCCACATAGCTATTGGTGTCTTTTTATTGTTATGAAATAATTTTCACATTGAACACTAATATGTCTTTTTTGTTCCCAGTAGTTCAATCCTGAACATCTGCGTCATCGGGATTCTGCGCTACTGCGCAATAACACGCCCATTGGTGTTTGCCCGATGCAGGAAGACCCGGCGGAAAGCAGTAATACTCATCGCGGCCGCGTGGGGTGTCGCGATCAGCACCAGCGCGCCCCTACCGGTGACCTGGTTACTGAACGACGGCGAAGACGCTGCCGTGGGTAGCTGCGTGTTTTACTCCGACATCGGTGTTGTGTTGTATACTGCCTCCGTGACCTACTTCATCCCCGTTGCCGTTATGGCGTTCGTCACTTGCGCTACTTGCAGGAAACTGCGCATGCGCTGTCGCATTATCGCCGAGGAACAGCTGACGTCACACCGCCGCCCGTTGGTTCCAGCCAGCCAATCAGAATTACCATTAGACGCGTGTATGGCAGTGCAGCGCCGTCAAGAAGATTCGACTTTCAAAACGTCTGCGACGCCGGAAGTCGACCGAAGCGAGTCAATGCGCATGCGTGTGTTCGCCATATCAACCGTACAGAACAGCGCGCGCACGACAGATTCGTACATGACTCAGTGGAACGCGACACGCGTAACTCGCCGCCATTTCCGGTCTATCGTGTCACTGATCGTCATAGCAATGACTGTTATTGTCTGTTGGTCGCCATTTTATTTTATCTACGTCGTGCGTCCCATTTGTCGGCGATGTCAGCCCCCGCCCAGTCTCATCACAGGCGCCATCTGGGCGGGCTATATCAACTCGACGCTCAATCCCCTCATCTACGCATGCGTCAATGCGAACTTTCGGAAGTCTTTCCGAAAGATTCTTGGATGCACGTTTCGGCGTTACGTCTGATGAATTCACGACTTACCGTACTGTAAGTGTATTCCGTTTATAAGTACGATGTCATCGTCTTTACTGATTCGCATATTTACTCGGAAATGTAAATAACTAAGTAGGCCATAATTATAGTTACCGACAACTGCGTTAATTAGGCCGCTGCCATCTTCCCACCAATAGGCACCCTCCGAACGCTCATCAATTGTTTGCGTTATGTTGTTTTTTCTGGAATAATTTGATTGTCATGATGTACAGATTCAGCTAAATTTCTAACTGTGGCTCCTCAATAGCACCTACCACTGTTTTAGAGGAGTCTCTGTGTTACAGGCTATAAATGTGTCAATGTGTTGCAGGACCAGTTAGTGTCAGTGTCATGTAGGCTCTATGTGTCAGTGTTGCAGGCTCAAACAATGTCACATGTTGCAGGTTATAAAAGTGTCAGTGTTTTGCAGGCTGTCAAAATGTCAGTATGTTGCAAGCTCTCACAATGTCAGTCTGTTGCACGCATTAACATTTGTGTGTTGCACGCTGTCACAATGTCAGTGTGCTGCAAGCTCTAACAGTGTCAGTGTGTTGTACACATTAACTTTTGTCAGTGTGTTGCAAGCTCTCACAATGTCAGAAAACCCATGGGAATGTGTGCAAACATAGTTAATTACAATGTCAGTATGTTGCAAGCTCTAACAGTGTCAGTGTGTTGCATATATGAACAGTAGTCAGTGTGTTGCAAGCTCTCACAATGTCAGTGTGTTGCACACATTAACATTTGTCAGTGTGCTGCAAGCTTTCACAATGTCAGTGTGTTGCACACATTAACATTTGTAAGTGTGTTGCAGGCTGTCACAATGTCAGTGTGTTGCAAGCTCTAACAGTGTCAGCATATTGCAGGCATTAACATTTGTTAGTGTGCTGCAAGCTCTCACAATGTCGGTGTCTTGCACGCATTAACATTTGTCAGTGTGTTGCAAGCTCTAACAATGTCAGTGTGTTGCATGCATTAACATTTGTCAGTGTGTTGCAGGCTGTCACAATGTCAGTATGTTGCAAGCTCTAACAGTGTCAGCATGTTGCACGCATTAACATTTGGCAGTGTGTTGCAGGCTTAAACAGTGTCAAAGTGGTGCAGATTCTAACAAGATGACAACTCTGACATGTTACCATGGTGATGTGGTCATGATGCTGGACCCTCTTCTATCAAGGCTTGCTATGCAAGGTTTGCTATGCTGACATATTGCTATGGTGATTAACTATGTTTGCACACATTCCCATGGGTTTTTTCATTTAGTATTTTATTCTTATGACTACAACATGCATGTTGGAGGTTTACTGCCTGATTATTTGTGTTTAGTTACTTTATTAACCTCAGAACAAAATTAGCAATTTGAAAGATTCTGCCTGCAACTCATTCAAATGATAAACAAAACATCCAGTTTCAAAATAAGAAAATTTATTGGCAATAATGCCGAGGCAAGCAGAGTTAACTACTATATCCTTTGATGTTTAATTTTCCCACGTTCTAGAATTGGCCAAGCAGTAATTTGTAGGCTTCCCATCACAAATTACTGCTTGGCCAATTCTGGGCAGAGGAGCTGGCATCCTCCCTTTAAGTCAGAAATATTCAAGTTACAAATACATCTGTCACCAATGGTTCTGTTGTCAGATAAATTTGTATGAGGTGTGTATATGTAAATGACTCATGTCACAGACAGATATGAACATGAAGCATGAAAACACTTGCTTGTATGTACATAATATATAAATAGTTGTATTTGATTGCACTGTGTCCAACTGGCCATGGGATGATATGTGGTTTGAATAATACAACTAAAGTTTTATTGCTAACAGGAGTTATGAGTGATATTGGTTTTGAAAATGTCACAGATATGAGTCTTTCTGAAAGTTAATGGTTGTGGAGTACTGCTGATACTGGCAAGCAAAGAGATGTTTTTCTCATCATGCTGCTGCTTGACTCAAATGTCGTATAGGATGTGCACAGTTAAACTTAAACATTCATTTAACATTCATGTGAAATATGCGATTGTCTTACAGTTTCTTAAAAGTGTTACTTTGCATGTAGGAGTAATTTATCACAGAATGGATGACATTGTACCGTGTCTGTTTAATTTACACATTAAGTGAATTTGTAGAGTCTCGATGGCAAAGTAAGGTTTCACTGTTGCTCATGTGGTTATACATATGTTAGCTAATGTTGAAAACCAACTTGATGCGCGATCCAGTGGGTTGTCTATATTCTGGTGGGCTACATTTATTCTAGTGAACTTAATATGTTGATGGGTTATCTTTATTCTGGTGAGCTATCTTTATTCTGATGGGCTGTATATTTTGGTGGGTTATCGTTATTTTAGTGGGCCATCTGTATTCTGATGGGCTAATTGTATTTTGTTGGGCTGTTTTATTTAGTTGACATGTCTTTATTCTGCTGAACCGTCTACAGTAATAGTGTTTGTGACTGGTTACAAGTTGTGTGTCCACACTTTGCACAGCATACTTCAAAACGTTTGTTTTATTGAGTTACCATGTCAACCCTCAATAATATGACCTGTCACAGGTCATTGATTACTTACTGCAGTTAATGTGACAAGATGGTAGCAACAACATTGTAAGGTGATAAACCATGTCCAGTGTTTTATGTATCACCTGTGAGCATATTTTCTATTTATATTGTTTATTGCTATAGACTGAGATAATAAAATTCACAATTTGCTATGTGTTTATGTATTAATGGTTAACAATCCAACATCCATGTGTACTGATATCTAGGTGAAGATAAATTTGTGAACAAATAAAACTTGTTTTTCCGTGCAAATATCATAACAACATTCATATGCCCATCCACATTGTGTTAACTTAATTATTAGATTTTAACTTGAGGTCAACTTAAGTTGTATTCCTGATCTATTGATGCTGGTTATGTGCTTTCAGGGATTTTCTCTCACTCCCTCACTCTCCCTCCCTCTCTCTTTGCTTCTCTCTTTCTTCCATTCTCCCTCGTTCCCCCTCTCTCTGTTCCTACAAGTGTATATTTTATGTCACATAAAGAAGACATGTTGAAGTGACCTTAAAAAAATATTGGCAACTTAACTTAGAAAATAGAAATGTTGACAAGTGTATAAAAATATGGGTGGCGGCTGCTTGATACCATGGGTGTGCACCATGTGACGTCTAATGTACCTGTTACTTACTATTTCCCATCTGTGCACAATATGTATATGTGCCAGGGGTTGTGTAGTGACTGTAGTAATATAGGATTTTGTGCGTAAAAGTACAACATTAATGCTATGTTCCATTCCCATGGCAGTCTAGATCCCATAAACAAATGCATATCTGGACAGCTAGAAGAGTTGGAGGTTGTAGTGAAGTTAGAATGATACACAGATCACTTATATATAAAGGTGGAGGGGATTTAAGAATGTATGATCATGGTTTCATTTATATGGATATTTGTTATTTATATGTAGCATAGAGTAACTAAGAAATTAGATCAAGCGTAACATATTACTATTCGTTTTATATTTATTCTCTAATCTATCTGTTGTGAATGTTCACGTGCTATTTACACATATATTTCCACTCCCTTGGAAGAAAGACTCAAAAAGACTTAAACATAATTGTCAAAACATTTCATAAATGGCAAAACATTACCTTGTAGATACAAAAAAGATTATTAAACGCATACCATAGTGCCACACTGCTGTGTGATAAAACCTTAGTAGCACGAAGCAACATACATATGCACTAAGAAAAACGATGCATACTTACAGGTTCGTGTTTATGGACGGTTTCAAAAGTTGTCAGCAGATGATTTAAGCCAAGTTAATAAAATTCATATTTATAATTTGTGCCATCACTGTCGCATTCACAACGTCATTTACTTTAGATGTGTTCACCATCTCTTTCTTTTCAGGTACATTCTTCATATCTTTCTCTTCACCAACATTCATAATCTATCTATCTCTCTACCTCATTCTCTGTCTCTCTCTCCTATTTATCTCTCTCCCTCGCTCTCTTCAGCCACGTTCACTGTCACTCTTCAGACATGTAAACTATCCCCGTCTCTTTCTCTCGCTCACTCTCTCGCTCTCACCAGCCACCCTCACCCACTTTACTCTCTTCTGTTTTGGACGCAAACTCTCTGTCTTTCTCCCTCTCCCTCTCCCTCTCCCTCTCCCTCTCCCTCTCCCTCTCCCTCTCCCTCTCCCTCTCCCTCTCCCTCTCCCTCTCCCTCTCCCTCTCCCTCTCCCTCTCTTTCTTCAGCCACGTTAACTGTCACTTTTCAAACATGTACACTATCGCTCTCTCTTTCTCACGTTCTCGCCTTTCTCTCCTTGCAGCCATGCTCACGTCCTTTATTCTTTTCTATTGTGTACCCCACCTCTGTCTCGCTCTCTTTCTCTCTCTCTCTCTCTCTCTCTCTCTCTCTCTCTCTCTCTCTCTCTCTATATATATATATATATATATCCTTCTCTCTCTCTCTCTTTCTCTCTCTCTTTTCTCTCTCTCTCTCTCTCTCTCTCTCTCTCTCTCTCTCTCTCTCTCTCTCTCTCTCTTCAGCCACACTCACCCATTTTACTATCTTCTGTTGGGGATACTGCTGCTCTGTGTCTATCTTCAGCCACGTTAACCGTCACTCTTCAGACACGTACGCTACCCCCATCTCTCTCTCTCTTTCACTTTTTTGCTCTCTCTTCAGCCATGCTCGCCCAATTTACTCACTTTGGTTGTGGACACCACGTCTCTCTCTCTCTCTCTCTCTCTCTCTCTCTCTCTCTCTCTCTCTCTCTCTCTCTCTCTCTCTCTCCCTCTGTTTTATGCGTCAACCAATCATAATATGATGGATCGAAGTCTCCATTTTTCCTATAGCAACAGTGTGAAACATGAGGTGGACCATGTGCTGAACAAGGTCCACCACTGGGATATGGGCCTTACGTACACCCTTGACTTCTTGCAACTACCATACTTTGTTATCGCTACTGCAGTCCTCAACATATTCTACACTATCCTCAACAAGAGTTATAATTGTTCTGCTTAACTTGATGACCTGGTAGAACTGGCCAGTATGATGCTGCCAGCGAGAAACATGCTATCTGCCTTCTACAGCCCACATGTAGGTCTTACGTCTTATTTATGTGAGTTGGATATTAGTCTATCTTTGTTTGCCAACCAAGATGCACGACATTTATATATATATATATATATATATATATATATATATATATATATATATATACAATTAGTTCAATGCATTTATAAAATATCACAAAACCAGCTATATTTATGAAATGGAATCAATGTGTGTGCACACAACATGTAGTGTTTGCATAAATAACACCAGTAGGGTATGAACCTGCCATACACACCACTGAACCGATATTACCCAAAACTGTGCAAGTGGTTTAGAGAAACATTTGACAGTGCTTTTGCGTTAAAACACATTATTCTAACTGCAATCAGTCACAACTGTATTGCTACAAAAATGAATATACATGATCTGACAGGAATACATAATTAATAGTACACTATCTGTAGAAGCATGCACAAACTCATTTTTCAGGACAATATTGCTACCCCTGGTAATTGTGGTTTTAAACTCTTCATATCGCGTCACTAAAGCTGCCCAATAGCCAATTTCAAAGACTGTTTTTGCCAGAAAAATTACAAAACAACTATAATTGTTTCCTACAAGCATTAGCTTTTAGTGACGGTTATTAAACCAGAATATGTTGCATCGTCTAAATATCCAACATTTTCTCAAGTTCGTTATCTTCAATAAATTTTCGTTAGGTGTGCGAGCGTGTGTATGTGCAGTTTATTTGTCTATGTGTGTCTTGTAATGATAAACGTATGCACAATCCTATGTTTTATATAATAAAAAGGAAAACATGTAAGTTCAAGATATGTTCGATGTTGTCGTTATGTGTCGTAGTGTTTTAAATAGTTGTTTTCTTGATGCAGGTTCTTTGTCACGTATTGTGCACACGTATGAAAGTGTGGTGATGTACGCGATTGTACTGATTGGGTAGTAGTATTTGTATTTACTGTGTTTCTTAAGTATTAAGAAAAATATTAATTTAACATTAATGAATATCTCATTGAAAATATTACAACCAAAGGTTATACTAGATAACATATACATGTATAAATAAACGCAAACAAATTTTAACAAATATCTTAACATTGAATGATCGGAGTTATTTATTCATACATTGAACGTATTATTGTTAATATATCATAGTGGCATTTATTGAGTTATTGACGAATAAAGACATAGCAGTATATTTAAATAGTAAAAATGATTGTATCTTAGCTATTTACTATGAGTAAAATAGTTATGATTTAATGCATGCTATTAACTCTTTCACAATAAAAAATAGTTCCAGCATTTGTGTCAAAAATTGAATGATCGCAGTTATTTATTATATTAAATTGAATGATCGCAGTTATTTATTCATACATTGAAAGTATTATTGTTAATATATCATAGTGGCATTTATTGAGTTATTGACGAATAAAGACATAGCAGTATATTTAAATAGTAAAAATGATTGTATCTTAGCTATTTACTATGAGTAAAATAGTTATGATTTAATGCATGCTATTAACTCTTTCACAATAAAAAATAGTTCCAGCATTTGTGTCAAAAATTGAATGATCGCAGTTATTTATTATATTAAATTGAATGATCGCAGTTATTTATTCATACATTGAAAGTATTATTGTTAATATATCATAGTGGCATTTATTGAGTTATTGACGAATAAAGACATAGCAGTATATTTAAATAGTAAAAATGATTGTATCTTTATATATATATATATATATATATATATATATATATGTATATATATATATATATATATATATATATATATATATATATATATATATCTAGTCATGTATATTTCTTTCATGTATTAATCTGCACCAACCTTCGGAAGAAAACTTTATATTATTATAGACATTACCGATAAAATCAAGTTTATTACTGCTTTTAGAGCAAAAATATAGTATATTTAAAGATATCTTCCAACAATCATCAAATGCATGCGCAGCGTACTCTAACATTATCACGTCACGTAACCTCTTGTCTGTCACCGGTGTGTCCATAAAAGATGGGATCAGTTTGATATAGCAGATATGATGCCGCCCATACGTTACCATTATAAATACTGTTGGCAAAGGTTATGCTTGACGAAGGTCATGTGCAGCAATTGATTGTCACGTACACAAACCGCAACGTAACGGTCTAGTAAATTAATTTGTTTTTATATCTATTTTAATAATTTATTACTAATTCAAAAACGTAAAAAGGAAGATATTTAAAATATTTTAGAATCTAATAATGATTCAGCCTGCAACGGTTCTAACATTAGGTCGAAGGAGGCATAGACGTCTATTCCAATGAGTAATACAGGAGCAGAAAAAAACACCTACTCCCAATATTTGTATTTACTATTGGGATAAAATGTAAATCAGAACCAGATGATCGATGCTGGATAGGTTTTTTTAATAGAAGTACGCAATGAATGTAAATACGACACACACACGCACGCACGCACGCACGTACGCACGCACGCACGCACGCACGCACGCACCCCCCCCCCACCCCCCCCCCCACACACACACACATTCGGAAAGATAAACAGGCATTGGTGAAGTGCGAGTAGAGATGCTGGCGGTGGCTGAGCGAGTTGGAATGATATGGAAAAGAAAGGGAGATGTGCATGACCCGGGAAAATGTAGAAGCATTACGTTGCTAAAAAAGCCATATGTTGACGTTGCTAGAAAGAATCCTGGATGGCAGAATAAGAGCAGTAGTGTAAGTAAAAATCGATGAAGAACAGCTGGAGTTTAGACAAAGAAAAGGAACAACGGATGGGATGTTGCCTTGAGATAGCTAGTACAGAAGAAACTGGAATGACAGGAGGATATGGCAATTAATCTCATAGACCTGGAGAAGGCCTAGGCTACAATCCCAAGAGAAATGACAATGGGAACACTGGGTTGGATGGGGTCCCAGAGGCGGAGGTCAGGATGGTGGAAGGGACGTAGACCAGGGAGCTGTGTGGACCGGGAGTGTCAGGAGAGTCCAAAGTTAATGTTGGCCTGACACAGGGGAGCGCTTTGATCCCATTGTTGTTTATCGCTGTGGTGGAACTGATAAGCAAAAAGATTTGTACAAAAGACATGCTCCGGAAACTAGTGTACGCATATGGCCTGGCAGTAGTAGCGAATGGGGAAGCAGCTCTCCAAGAACAGCTGATAGAGTGGAAAGATATTTTCTGAGGGTACGTTTGGAGAAGACGGAGGTAATGTGGGTGGGACATAGAAAAAAGAGCAGTATGTAATCCTGGATGGGAAAAAACTTAAGCAAAGAGACAGTTCTGTCTACCTGGGTGGAGCGATATGTGGGGTTGGCAGTTCGCCAATCTCAAAAAGGAAAACCTTTGGGGTGTGGCTTGGACATTGGCGTGGAAGTTCAGTTAAGAAAAATGTAAAAGTTCAGTTAAAAGAGGTAAAGGTAAGTTCTTATATAGCGCAGTATCCAATCCTCAGGATTGGTCAAAGCTGTTTACACTTTACTTCCCTGGCAGACATGTTCAATCAGACACCATCTTAACTTCTCTTGGAAACATCCAGCCACATGCTGCAATTAATGCTCGAAAGCTGCTCGTATACATATCCACCACTTGTCTATTGCCAGGTACTTATTTATACAGCCCAGTGAACTGGAGCAATGTAGAGTGAAAAAGTTGCCCAAGGTTTTAACTTCGCAGCGCAGCATTCGAACCCGGGTTCTCTCATTTGAACCTGCTGGTCTAAAATGAACTAGTGATTTCCAAAAACAATACGGCGTATATGTAGGTACGACAGACGCCGATAAAAAGACTGATAAAAAGACTTCAGGGAATACTATTTCTAATTTATAAAAATGTGTGAACTTTAATAGTAGGAGGGAATTATCGTTTAGGGGGAAAAGTATCACTCTGCAATCTGTGCTGTGCAACTCCATTTGGTACATATGGATACTTACCTCAGTACCAAGCAAGGTGAAAAAAATTGAAGAAATTAGCATTTCCATTTCTTTGGAACAGTATACCCGAAGCTTTGAGAAGAGAATCACTATTAAACACATTTGCGGACGGAGGTCTTACTATTATAGATATTAGAACTAAATCTATTTATCAAACAACTTCTGCAATTAATTAAAGAGTACTGAGCCCAGGGGACTTTCTTAGCAGTGTATTGGCTGGGTGTATCTGCTCCGCCTTTACCCACCTTATATGTCATGGTGCTGGTTCACGTCCGGGTAATCCAGTCGGAGTGACAAGCCGTCAATCGATGCCTTCTCGACGACTTTCAATGTAATTCATATTATTAGCAACATCAGTTCTGTCAAATTAAACCATTACTTAGGACTGTATCCGTTTAGAACATGTTAAATGCACTTCTTTGGAGTTTGACCTGCTCGGCGCAACATTATCGGCACATCCTATGATCGTTCGATGGACAGCCACACGTGCGCGGACAGACAGTCTCTGCCACGCCCCATGACCGTCGCCCGGAACAACATTACGCAACATGTACCGGAGCGCCAACGACCGATGTCGCTTCGATCGGCGCAGCAATTTGTCTCTTGTTTCGGCCGCATCTATTCACACCTCGAAGTGCTGATCCAGGGAATATCATCGGGCAACCGAAACGTGTTTACAAACACGCCGAACGTTGACATAATCATGTGTATTATTATATGAATACACTGCGCGATGAGTACATATTGAATTTTTCTTCAGATACTGTATATACTCTGCAACTTGACGCGTTTACAGTAGTCCCCTTCTTATTCGACCGTTAAAAGCACACAACTTTTGAAGAAAGTGCAGTTGCTGCTGAAGCTTTTTTGCATGGGTGTAACATTCTCTGTATAGAGCTGTGGCGTCATGAAACGTTAGTGTAACCAAGAGTGTGGAGTGCAGCCGTTGACGCAGTACTCCACGGTCGGCGCAACCACATTCCAAAGTAAGAATATGATAGTGCTGTATAAAAATCTTATATCTGTTTCAGTCTTGGTAACTATTCATCTAGAAGCCTACCATAGCATAAACCACTATTGGTGTTGGTGTACTGACAACATTAATTAGTTTTCAAAAATGATCAAACTCTAACAAGAACTGAGATTAATAACGGAGTCGGGTTAATCGAGGCTAACGGTGCGTTGGCCCGGTGACTATCGCCTGTCAAATGCCGCATGTTGATGTGGCGTCCTCTTACGGGTAGTTTTGAATAACAAATAGAAAAGTACAAGAACAGTCTTACCACATTGTCCTATTTATTGTAATGTCTCTGAGTAAGTCGGAACCTTTCACAGAATATCAAACTCTAACAAGAACTGAGGTTAATAATATTGTTCAGTCAATATGGGCTACCTTATATCACGTGATGTTTCCACTGGTCTCGGGAATCTTCGTTGACCAGTCAATGTGGACTACCTTATATTACGTGATGTTTCCACTGGTCTCGGGAATCTTCGTTGACCAGGCAATGTGGACTACCTTATTTCACGTGATGTTTCCACTGGTCTCGGGAATCTTCTTTGACCAGTCAATGTGGACTACCTTATATCACGTGATGTTTCCACTGGTCTCGGGAATCTTCGTTGACCAGTCAATGTGGACTACCTTATTTCACGTGATGTTTCCACTGGTCTCGGGAATCTTCGTTGACCAGTCAATGTGGACTACCTTATATCACGTGATGTTTCCACTGGTCTCGGGAATCTTCGTTGACCAATACCGCTAGAGGGCGACACGATAGTTGTTCAGAGCAGATACATTGCTCTCGGCCGCGTCAGTTGTGGATAGCATCATAGGAGCTCACTGTAGATATGCGAGAGTCGGTACCGGCCCTAAGCTCGATTCCTGCTGGCTTTAGATTGTTCTTATCCAGATCACTTTGTTCATATTTCTTGTTCTTTAGCCCAACTCTCTGCCTGCACCCTGTCTAATACATGAATCTAGTGGTGCATAGCTATCTAAGACTGCTTAGTTTTAGAACAGTCGAATTGCCACGGAATCATTTTATAACTAATAAGGTAAACTTACTGTGTATATGTAAATAATGTTAATAATTTTATACATCCAATTTGACGAACATCTTCATTATAATATATTTTTTGGACAAACAAACCTCCTAGAAGAAAAACTGGGAAACGGCATCGGCGACCATTGACGACATTACGTCAATAATTTTTGAAAACGTATTCATCAATAACGTACGCTTTGAAATCCAAGGATTTCCGGATAATTTCATATTAACTCCTGCCCCGTATAATTTCTGTACGATCAGGTCTATACGTGTGATCAGGTCTATGTGTATGATCAGGTCAATGTGTGATCAGGTCTATATGTCAACCTCAGTCAAATCAAACACGACGTGGTAAACATATCGTAATTTATTCGTTGTGTACATACTGCATAATATTAAGAATATGTAATAAAAACAACATGCCGTGTTACCGATTCAGAAAGCTTTCAGTAAGCGTATATAATTATGTCATCAGCAAATCGGCAAAAATATTGCACTAATAACGACACGGTTGGTGCAAATATGATACACGCATCGTAGTACTACAAAATGTAACTAAACACACCCCATTCACTCCTTGCAACAAGACGACGGATGGAATTCAACAAGACATCCGCAGTCATTTACCAGCCAATCTATCTGTGGAGAGCCTCATGCCTTGTCTAACACTGCTGCTGGTAATATTTCTTTTGCAAGAGTAATGTCAATTCGTACATGGCGTTCTTCAATATTTGTCTCAAACACACCAAAATGCGTCTTATTAATATCATCACTCAAACAATGGTGATTAATGGGCAACTCTGATAGCTCCTAGATCTGACTTGATCAGAAATACGTTGCCAGTACCACTGTGTTGCTGGCCATGGCAGAAGGCAACTCAAGCCACAGACGCAAAACTTAACTTAAGTAACTAAAACGTCCTCTTAACGACAACACCTTTGTAACAATCAAACATTCATGTGGTTGATGTGTAGTTTACGCCAACCATTGTAAATAGCTGTAACCGGATCCTTGCTATTTGTAACATATATTTTTCTTAAGTTCTGAATATCCGGACAATATTGGTTATTTACCAAAACAACTAGCCAGTATGCCTGTTTACATAGGCAAATATTTGGGCTTTAATATAAGCCTGCCTTCACGAAAAATCTTGACATTCTTAAATATAACTTTACAGAAGACAGAAAGTTGTTGCAACAATTGTCACCAGACGTCGAATACGCCGATAACCAATCAAAACATCAGTACAAATCGGCAGCGAATTCGGCATCGCTTCGCAGCTACGATCATAAAATAACGACAAGCATTCAGTGTAGATAACGTGGCGCCACGCGAACGTTCCAAAATGGCTTCCAGAGTCCTTGCTTGGCTCATCTGCAGAACACGAGACGTGGCTTGTGCAGCCACGAATTATGTGACATCACGACTTACATGACGTCACGACTTACGTGACATCACGATTTACGTGACATCACGACTTACGCGACGTCACGACTTACATGACGTCACGACTATTGTGTGGCAGCTACAGGGGTGGAGGCAGGTGATGGTGACGTCGCCTCTGCCTCCTTCTTGTTCTCCTGCGTGCGGTACCAGCGGTAGTACGACTGTACGGTGGTGAAGACACACTTCCAGTCGGGGTTCTTCATGCGCACCATGTCCTCGACGTCAAGGAGTGGAGCGATGCCGGCAAACTTCCTGTAATAGTGAGAACATTTGTAACCATAGACAACGACCCTTCTTCGTGAATATTTACTTAGGTTTACTTGACTCAGGTCTATTTCAATTCTTGGTGAACATAAATGGTTGCTGCCTTGGTGCTAAGATCTGTCTGCCTCTTCAATTTTGTTGCAAGGATAGTTGTGTCCTTATTAATAACCTTTCGACTGTATCTAATTTTTTGGAAACCAAGCTCGATGGCCCATCAACATAAAAATTTAATTTCAAAATATATAAGTAAAGGGGTTGTGATGCTAGGAGCAACGGTGGATAAGCAGATTGAAGATACATTTACAACTGACAACAGATGTTCGTAATATATTTTCAATTCACCTAACACTAAATAACTTATGAAATTTACGTCTACGTCTACGTCTACCCTGCATCAAGAGGCCAATGAATTACAGCAATAAATTAAAATAAAACATAACAAGTGGACCTTGAGTACTCAGAGTGTGATGATCCAATGTCAGCCTGTTAACACGCAGACAGTTTATGAAACATCTCGGCTACTCACTCAGCAACTTCGAAACCGAGCGTGAAGTTGAAGCGTCTATTCTTCGGGTTGAGTTTCGAGTATTCGAACGCATTCGGGAAGAAGTGGTGGATGAGAGCACAGAAGGCCATGCCGTTGTTCCAACTACTCGAGAAGTTTGTGATGTCCACGTGCTGGCAGCAATACAACAGTACATAAGTCAATTAAGTCAATATTTCACCACAGTCTCTTTACGCATGCACGAAAATATGAGTTTTATAGTCATGTCCTGATACAAATGCAGTGTACAATTATAAAAAACTCACATTATGAGACTGGCAAAATGAATACATGCACAAACCAATGATTATCCAATTCCATCTGATACACTCTGAAGTTCAGTACATGGTTAAGATGACATTACTAAAACATGTATACAGGAAAAACTATTTCAATTGCAGTGTTTATTACAGTAAAGAGTGTTTCAAAAAAGAAACCGTTTGACATAAGTGCTTCGACATAAATGCTTCAATTCTTTTCAGAATGAATATAGTATATCCCTCTTCATCATCAGTTAAAGGTATCAAACTTTATATTTCTTTATTTATGTTGTATGCGTATATTGTATTTGATGTGATGTCAACATGCCCATTACGTACTTCATATCCTCTGGTCACTGAGCGGCACCAGTCAAGCAGCATCTGTTTGATGGTGCTGGCACTTCGCTGCACTCCAACTCGTCCACCACCGATACTGAAAGTGAAACCAAACCATCAATTATTTTGCTTGTAAATTACGTTGAAAAATATTTTTTTAAAGGGAACATTTACGTTGTACAATGAAATCTACATTAATCCATGAGTTTATTGTGAGGTTGAGCTCGTCAATTAGAAGAATTCTATTTTTTTAGACACAACGTCAAAGTTAGATATTTACATTTCAAGCATTATCGAAGCATGTTTTCCTAGACAACGATCACAGACAGCATTAACAAAACTGTTAAGCAAAAATAGGGAAAACAAGTATTATTTCCACGTGCATGAGTTGGATTTTCCTCACATAATTTTCATGACATTGTAAGAAAATGCAATTCTTGGAAGATGACAAAGTGAAAATGAAAGCTTACTTTGGTCGTCCCCCAGTGGGTCCGTTGGCGGCGTCCATGTTCTGGAAGGCAGCCATGGCGCTGCGAGGCCCTGTCCGACCTACAGGCAGAAGGACATGCTCAACATCCAAACTGATTTGTGCCCAGTGATTTTCTAAAGCTGAATACATCCTGGATAAGTTGGCTTTAGTGTACACTTGTTGCATGTGTTAATTAATCTAGCCTATGTGATTTTATTGTTAATTCTGGTTTGCATAGAATGTGATATAACAACAATGATTAATGAAACACTGTTCTGGTAATTTATGAATATTTTCTAATAGTACTGAAGAAACAACATGCTGTGTCTTTGAATATATTTGTAACACAGTAAAATGGTAATAATTATTTATTAATTGGGCAATAAAATCTAACACACATCTACTTCTGTATACATATTCTATTATAACCTATCCTAGATTTACAGATTGTTGTTATTACTTTGATAAACCTAGGGATTTTATTATATTCATCCATACACAAATTCTAGAATTAAATAAATTATTTCCTACAAAAATGGTAGAAAAATGAGCAAGTAAGCTAAGTTGTGATACTAAAATGTTTTGTACCATAGTTACTAATTTAATATACTACTATTCTGCCAAAAGTTTGAATGAAGAACATTGGAGAAATGTTACAAAACAACTAATAAAACATTAAACTGCAATTAATTCCTTGAAGTCTTCCCAAAAATCACCTATGCTTGATAACTGCTGTGTAGCGATGAAAATAATTATATGTATTATTACTGCACGTTTGTTGTATTATTATTATAATATTTGTTTGTGTTACAAATATGTACACTATCATGATAATAATTATGTACATTATCATCACTACAACCTATACAAGAAACACCCAGTCCACCAACAACATGCAGCTACGTGTTAGTGCACAGCAAAGCCACAAGGGGGAGCCACAGTGCAGTACCTCCTCCAGACCAGGAGCATGCTTTCTGGGCTCGGTGTTTCATTCCGTCCTGGCCACTCCACGACTCCGTCTTCACCCGAATGAGTCCACTCGTCTGAGGGTATCCGCGCTGGGCGAACGTGTTGGCCAATCGTCTCGCTGTATCCTCTGCGGGTCGCCGTGGAAACGAGAGACATGAGTGACGACAGTTGTACATCGTTGGGGTGTTGTCGCCCAGGTTTCAAGGCGACATGGGTTTACATGCAGTAAATGTTTGCAAAAAACATGCACAAATAGTACCAAATGTTGCTTACGAATTTGATATGAATTTCACATTTGAAAGTGTTACATTTGAAAGTGTTACATTTGATTTTTGTGCAAATGTGAAGCGTCTGGCAGGAGAAGTGTTTATGCTTCAACAACATGCTAATTTGTCAAACTGGATGCAATCATTCTAACCACAACATTTCATCAATGACAACAACAACAACAAAATAATACACCGTGCGATAGAAGAACAACAACAGATCAATAAAACAAAAACATTTCCTGCTGTTAGCAATAGAGTAAACTCAGTAGTTTTGCCTGTTGTGTTTCATTGTAGATATCCTGCATCTTTTAATTTTATGGTAGTGGTATTTTGTGGAACTGTTTAAATCCTAAGACCATCATTTACATAAAATTTACTTTTATAGCACAACTACTGCAAATGTTGAAGACATTCCAATGACTTAAATGAAGTTGGAAAACTAACGAGTGGGAGGTCAACTGATGGAGATGGAAGTGGGCCAAAGTTCTACTGGACAGGGTAGGGTGGATGTGGATAAAACACATAATCCGTAGGAAAAAGGGATCAGACCACAATTCAGATGTAAGACTGCATTAGAGGTAGGTCACAGATGATAAGGGGAGAGAGAAGGTTTGGGTGTCAATAGGGAGAACATGAAAGGGATAATAGCCAGGGTGGTAAAATTAAAAGAACTTACCTCACCCAGTGGCAATATTGGGTTAGTCATATCACATTGGACCAATTACCCCACTGTATTTTCACAAGTGAGACAAATGGGTTTACAAGAACAGCCCTATTGATCTCCCATGTCACACAATCAGATATACCACTGGCCCGACTCTACTGTGACAGAAAATACAACAAGGAATATACAATGCGACTAGATTTAGAAGCCAACAAACATGCGTGTCACAACCAAACACAAACTAACTTGGTACTCGTCACACAATGGTCACACAAACAGCATTCCCCCTACCCCGTCGTGCACCCCCTCCTCACCTGCCCCGGGCCGGTTGGTCACGTACGCTGTACCCCCAATGCCGCCCACCTTAGTCACTTGCTTGGTTTGTCGAACTGTCGTTGTCTTGCCATCTGTACAGAAAAAAACAAGTCTACAGCTATGTTTCTACACACAAGTGACAGTATTTTCTCTGCTTAAGTTCTGTGGCATTAGCATCCACTCCTTAGGAGTGCTCAAACGTTTCACATTTTACTCCCTTGCAATCGAACATCACATCAAATTTTTTGGGAAGCATTCAGCCATATTTCCGTAATGAACATCTGTCCACAACGAGCACTTGAAAGTCCTGCACTGTGCACCACCTGTCCACTGTGGCAGCTAAAACTGGACGCACTGCGTTAATTTGGGACCCATTATAGTCAGGTTTTAGGGTAATTAAATCTGACACAACTATACTGGTATTTCACTCCAAAACACACATATTTCTCCTGCATGTTTGTCCATTGTAGCTGATGATGACCAAAATATCATGAAATTCCATCTAGGAAATGAGTCTTGCAACAGCTGGTCAAGCTTCAACTACAGTACAGCAAAACTACCTGTGAATGATAAAGCTGGTATCAACCAAAACTTGGTTCCCTGGCAACCTGGCACCCAAGCTGTTCTGGGAAGTGATCTAAGCAGCTGGAAACTTGGGAAGATGATTGATAGGGAAGACTGGGGGAATGTGAGCATGCTGAGGGTGCCTCTTTGTGGTTCCAGTGAGGGACACCTCTAGACGAGTACACTAAGGCGTGACGGTGTTGCCAGGTATCACCAGGTATCACCAGGTGGCAGCAGAGTGACGTGTCTGTTGTTTACTTGTAGGTCCACAGTCAGCGCCCGCCCCGCACCCTCCCAACCTGCACCCTCCCAACCTGCACCGTCCACCCTCCCAGCTTGCAATGACGGGAATGTCGTATGTACAGCTCAGTTTACCTCCCA
This sequence comes from Ridgeia piscesae, assembly GCA_025642075.2. Taxonomy (NCBI): domain Eukaryota; kingdom Metazoa; phylum Annelida; class Polychaeta; order Sabellida; family Siboglinidae; genus Ridgeia; species Ridgeia piscesae. The sequence goes on from JAODUO010001019.1 coordinate 78,347, forward strand.
TTTCATTTTCAACTTTTTGATTTGTTATAGTGGTTGTAATAGTATATCTTCTATCCTTCCTAAATTATTCAAATGATTAGGATCTCTTGATACAATCAAATAAGGCGAACATGACATATATCGATCAGCCGAAACAACAAACATCACAAAGTCATCATGTTAAGAACATTAAATTATGTACAGTGTATCCAATACCAGGGTAGGAAAACATAATCTATATAAATAGATGTTTCAAAATATTGTGTTTGTTTACGTATTAATTTTTTACTATCATTTCAATATTTCAACCTGTAGCCATATAAAGAGATGATTTATTAAGCCAATTTTAATCAAAGTTAAGAAAAAAACATCAAAGGCACAAGTGGAGTGAGGATTCACCCTAAAGCTTATAATGTGGCTGTCATTCACTACAACTGTCAGGTATCAACTCAGCAACACTTCAGCCCAACTGCTCTAAATGTCGTTCACCCACATCCAAGTTAAATGTCAGCCTAGCCACTGGTATTTTGTCTTACCGATGTCCTGATGACATTTAAACTACTCATATGTTCTGAAGTATCGCAATCAGTGAAAAGTCTTCAAACATTATAGAGTGACAACGTAGCCTTTTGAAGTTACATCCCAAAAAGTTCAACACAAACCAGCCAATGCAAAGCCCAAGATAATGAAGAACATGTGAGACCAGTATGTGCATACATATGGTGGTCAGTAAGCTTAGTTTGTGTATATATATATATATATATATATATATATATATATATATATATACTAAAGTCCAAAGTGCAGTTTTGTTCAGTAGTAAGCTTACTGACTAATGACTTACTGACCATATATATATATATATATATATATATATATATATATATATATATATACATTTATTACATATTACTTTTATTAAATTCATTCCTTTTATTCCTAGACAGACAGAGAACATTTGCACTTGGTGTCAATAGACCAACAACCTAAAGAAGGATCACATGACATGGACCGAAACAGACCATTCTAAAGTACCATGTCATACGTGTGAAGTCCGGACTTGCACATCAAAATCACCAACTGAAGGACCACATCACATGGACCACACTGGACCAATCTGAAGGTGGACCACAAACCTTTGCTCTTCTGCGTGCTCACTGTCGTGTTGGTCGTAGTGACACTGCCGTCATCCAACTGCTCTGATGACATTGTTCGTGTCACAGCTTCTTCCTCGAAGTCCTGCAGGCGGCGCTCCTTGTCCTTGTCAGCGACACTGATGGCGTTGCGGGTGGCCATGTCTGAACCTGCACGGATAGGTGGAAACACGGTCAATATCTGTCGTTTCAATTACACAGTGATTCACATTAAAAGATAGCATTCTTGTGACAAGGAAAATATTACTTCCAAAGAAACGAAACAACAATCAATACCAAGAGAACACACTATGTCTACCGGCCTTGTAATATCCCTGATCTGAAACTAATAAAGCAATGAAATGTGTCCTATCTACTGTAACATTTGATATGTTACGATAGATATTTAATTGTTACTGTAACATAATCAAATTATTCTGAAACACTGAAATCCAATGTTATCTACACGAATGCTGAACACCATTTTGACATATATCATACTGCATGATACACCTGTGTATATATATAATATATATATATATATATATATATATATATATATATATATAATTGTGATAGGATTATAAAATATAAACATAAACAATGTATATATATATATATATATATGTGTATATATATATATATATTGTTGTGTTTACGTTTATATTTTATAATGCTACCACAATTCTCTGGGAGGCTTCCAGTATATTCATCTCTCTCAACAAAAGCAAGATAAACACGAAGCAGACTGAGAATCCTCACTCGGAGCAGTGCACTGTTAAACTCAAAGAACTGTCTGGAGAGGTCACTTTTGTACCATCTATGGTACGTAACCTTCTTGCTAGCAAACTCACAACAATACTCATCAATAACTGACCTTTATAAAGACAAACAAGTGTGACAAGACACCGCGTCAACAAAATAACATTCTATAAAAGATTCTTTCTACAAGCATCAAAAAAGAAATGATATACTTATACAAAGAAACATCTTCTGATGCCCCTGATTGAAGAAACTATCCAGATGTAATGAGAAAGAGCAGCATCATTCAAACAAAGAACTTTACAGTTACTATACTTCCTGTTCAAATCCAAGACAGATAAATCACACAGAACCACTGACTGTTCAATGGCAACATCACTTGGGATAATCCACAATCAGACAAAACAAACAGAGTAACCACAACATCTCCCATGTAGCAATCCAGCACCAGGATAATCCATGGTTATTATCCACAACACGTGTACTCCAATGGATCCAATGGATCCAGCAAACTATAAACCACTAAGCAAAGCACGATAGTAATCCAGATCTTGCACAGATACACTATCTGAAAACACATCAGTCTGGTTTCCCTGATGCCATACCAGTGTCTCTCCAATCAGGACGGCTTCTGTCCACACAAACCAATACTGTGTCGTGTTCTCCTCTCCCACTGCCACTAACAACAAGCTGGGAGACTGTCTTGCGTGATATAGGCAGTTCAGCTCCCACCTGACATTTCCCCACAGTCCCTCCTCCTCCTTCCCAACCTAGGCTGCACCCAGCCTCGGACAGAAATAACCCTCCTAGAAGCCCACGCCTGCGGGAAGTGGCACTGGGCCAAGCAACAGCAACAGCAGATCTCAGGCACAACTAATTAAAACATTAACACAGCCAAAGTGTTGGTCAATGCTGATGTAGCTGGATTGAGCCAGGCTCAACAAGTTCACCTTCCTATTGTGTATTCACCGTGGGCAACACTATGTTAATACCTTCAACATGTGGTCTTTACTGATGCACCAATTTCTCAATGATATCTACTTTATACTCTATACACAACCATATTTACATGAACACAACTTTCTGCTGATTCTTTCTTTTTTGTAATAAATATATATTAATTTGACTTTGAACTTAACTAATTAATGAGTTATCAGTTAATAATATTAATTAATAACACATTCACAGTGAATGTTGCAAAGAAGTTATTTAACCAACATGCGGTTTAAATTATTAAACAGTACCCTGGTAATCACATATTTGTGTTATGATTATGCAGCTTGTTGTGATTAAAAATAGTAATACTGTCCTAAATATACACCAGATAATAATAAACAAACTTCTTTTATGTCTAATTCTTCACACCGAGCACAAAGGCAAATCACAAAATCAGACATTGTTCAGGAAAACATGACATGAAGATGGAAATTCTAGGGTATTTTGATTGTTTATTTGATGTGACTACATTGTGAGATCTCTGGAGATTTGGGATTTCAATGGGATAGACTGAATCACAGGAACTAAAATGTTACTTTGCCGGCCTGTGGTCACAGGCCGGCTGGGAGTAAACATGTTAACATACATCAGCAGCTCCCATAAACACCCCAATACATCATCCAACCACCTCCAAGAGTGGCCAGTACGTCACGACTAACGTCATCATCACGCCCCGATTTGTTTACTTTCTACGATTTGTTTACTTTCTACGAGTATTAGCCACCTATGAATTCGTTCAGTTCACGTACATTGGTTCTGATTTACTGGGATTGGGGCATTAACAGCCAATGATAACTGACCTGCATAAAAGATATAAAATCTTCATTTTGATTAGCCACACTTCATTTTTGTCAACTAAACTTTTAATTTTGTTTGGCGAAAGTTAACATGGCTGTATGGTTACTTGGTAATGTAACGCGGCAGATCACATGTCTTTGCTACAGAAGCTACCTACTTCTACGTGGTTTGTCCTGGCTGGGTACAACTAATGAGAAACAGCTGGTCAGATGATAGGTCAATTGGACATCAACTGACTGCTTTGATGTTCTTGCTTCACACAGTTAGTTTCCGCAGAGTAATGATTTCTGTACACATAAAATGCTCTCAAAATGTTGTATATGCATGAGCGATCAACGATTTTGTATATCTTCCAAATGAAAAGGCAATGTGAAGTAAACAAACTTGTATGAGATATAACATGGCAGTCGGCACCAGGATTCAAATCCATTTCTTCTAAAGCTCATACTGCTGCACTTTTCTCTTTAAAACCGATTTTACTCCTTAACAGTGACCTTGCCTACTAAGAACTGCCACTATCAAGACTCATCACTGTGTCATGGAAACGGTGTCCTCAGTCCTTTTTATATCACCTCTTACGTTTCATGACAGTTTCTGTTTAACGATGGATTTTCTACGTAATCTCAGTGAAATGGTCCACTGGTGCCTTTGACTGTCAACAAATGCGTATGTTTCTTGACATGTTGTTGGGACTTACTTTGTGTCACCTACATTTGACAGAGTTGTTCAGTAAACACCTGTTGTGACTGTTGTCTACCATCTTCCATGTACTGACCACCACGTACTGACCACCACGTACTGACCACCACGTGCTGACCACCATGTGCTGACCACCGCGTACTGACCACCGCGTACTGACCACCGCGTACTGACCACCGCGTACTGACCACCGCGTACTGACCACCGCGTACTGACCACCGCGTACTGACCACCGCGTACTGACCACCGCGTACTGACCACCGCGTACTGACCACCGCGTACTGACCACCGCGTACTGACCACCGCGTACTGACCACCGCGTACTGACCACCGCGTACTGACCACCGCGTACTGACCACCGCGTACTGACCACCGCGTACTGACCACCGCGTACTGACCACCGCGTACTGACCACCGCGTACTGACCACCGCGTACTGACCACCGCGTACTGACCACCAGCGTACTGACCACCGCGTACTGACCACCGCGTACTGACCACCGCGTACTGACCACGCGTACTGACCACCGCGTACTGACCACCGCGTACTGACCACCGTGTACTGACCACCGTGTACTGACCACCGTGTACTGACCACCGTGTAATGACCACCACGTACTGACCACCACGTACTGACCACCACGTACTGACCACCACGTATTGACCACCACGTACTGACCACCACGTACTGACCACCACGTACTGACCACCACGTACTGACCACCACGTACTGACCACCACGTACTGACCACCACGTACTGACCACCACGTACTGACCACCACGTACTGACCACCATATACTGACCACCATGTACTGACCACCATGTACTAACCGCCACTATGTACTAACCACCACATAAATCCACATTGTTTGCTAAGGATGAAACAAGTAGACCCATGCAGATACGACTACAGGCACCAAAGAACAAGTGACTACAGGCAACAAACAGCTGTGGGATGTACTCCTAGAGCTACAGCATCATGTACATTAAAGAAACATGAGACAGCTAGACTACTTAAGTCTGTCTTAAGTCAACTGGATCAGACATACCCATACAATACATAGGAATATTGGTATATTAGTTGCTAATATACAGTATAATAATAGTATACGTAATAATGCATTTTACAGCAGTGGTGTATCATCAGCTACACAAATGCAATTATACAAAAAAGTGCTAAAATGAATAAATATAAAACATAAGTCTTTTATACAAACAAATTATATTTTGTATAATTAATAACACTAAAACACACAACATATATGAATATAAATAAAACGAGTCATAACAACCATAAAGGATTATGTTTAACTGACACTTGTGTGGGAAGGAGTGTAGCGGGGGGGGGGGGGGGGTAGTGCAAAATGAAATATACCCAACAGCAGCAACTATTGTGCACAAAACATTGAACGACTCTTAGCAACAGCTTGTAAGGTGTGCACTGTTCACTCAAACACTGGCTGGGGGAAGTATTCCCAAAACATTGCGTGAGATTGTCAGACTTGCGAGTCCTATGTTGGCAGGTCGATGGCATTCAAACTCCCTCATTCCAGCAGCCATTGTGTCTGACAGTAGCATGTCAGTCGATATTCTTTCTGGGGTACAGTGGTCAAGCAGTTAGCACTGACCTGCTGATTGGAGGAAATGGTGATGTTGGTTTGGTGTTGATATTAGCTGCCAAAGTGTTAGTGGGGCAATTTAATTCACTGTATGTTGCCTGCGTCTTTCAGAAGATTCACTATTTGCAGTTGGGCCCATCTATCTGCTGTCTATCACGGAAAGTAAAACATACATATGGAAATTGAAAACCTGTCATGGATTCATTGAGCTGGGATCTCGTAATTTAAACAGCCTATGGCAGATTTGGTTCCTGCCAATTAACAATAGGAGATAGATATCATTCCATCTATGCTGTAAACATCATATTTACAACACAGGATTACTAACACAACGTTAACATAATCCACTCTCATTACAGACAGAAGATGTTTCCACAAAAGTATTCATCCCATCTGCTTTTTAGTATACTCAATCCCTCTGGGTCAGCGAGTATAGCTGGAGGCAGCAATCATCACCATTATGATATTTGTATTTTAAACATGTTCCTGCTGTTCTTAACTTTGCTGTCACCAATGATGTCAATGCAAGCAGTGTCCTTTTGAACTGTGGGTAGGAATACATTGGTGCCTTTCCTGGATCTACTGGATTCACCACTATTATGTTCACTGTGTCCTTTTCAAGTACAGTGCCAACAGGTTGATCTGAGGCCAATGTGTTATTCAAAGGAACAATTGGACAAGGAAGGAGTTAGGTAGACCTTGGCATTTAGAAGTGAAATCTCTTATGGTGCAGCAAAGGATGTATTAATATATTGGTAAAACTGGGATTTGCAAATGACATGAACCTAGCATATCTATATCAAAATAGAATGAAGTGAAAACACATCCAAATAGGATTACAATGATCAACGGAATATACACACTTTTCAAAAATGCATCTAATACAGCAGTTAGTAGCAAGACGAATCCTATCCCAAGAACTGTGACTCTCCTGAGGCAAACAGCGGACACCATACAATCTTTCCGTTTGAGAACAGACAAACATGCCAACTGAACACAGATTGAACCAGTTTTGAAAAATATACAAATTAAACAGTTGTACAATCCACCATAGTTGCCTTGTTGCAACACCAAATAATACGCTACTGCATTTAATAAATCACAATAACAATATACTGACCAGATGTGCTTCAAATCTGATGCTACATTTTCACGCTCAACAAGTACAATAAATCCAATATGCCACTCACCCACGGCACGTGGCTCTGAAGCTGTTTGTTAGGTTGTTCGCATTAATATTGTATCAGCATGCTTTATAACACTGATAGAGGCATCCATGCCAATGGGGCTACACCTACATGTCACAATAGCAACACATTGCAAGGTAACTTGAGAAACTTCTCCACCTATCTCCAGGGCCAGAAAATAATCAAGTCATAAATTAATTAGAATATCTAGAATATGGACTGTCATCTACTGGCTATGTGCTTATGTAATATAACACACAACGCCACGAAGACACACATCCATTTAGTGTAGTACGAAGCGTCAGCCATTTTCAAGGCATATTAATAGCGACAATGCAGAAAGAATAAACAGTACAACTGTTGCAAACTGCTGCTTCTTGAAACATACAGCTCACAGGACAACACTGAGCACAAGCACAACTATTTTCATATATACAGACATATTATTATTACAACAAAGTCTAATTAATGCACATGTTAAAGTACAACAGCGACATGCATTAAAATGAATGTTTGTTAGAAAGACAAATTAAGAAAAGCGTAGAACTCTGTATACTCACCAGGTCCTAAACAATCAGATTAGAGATTTATTAAATTACGGTCAAAGTAATTACGTTAATCAAACAAACAGGTGGAAGACAAGTTTAGTCAACAGATGTCATGGAAATTAAGGTGGAAAAACAACACGTAGAAATAAGACAGCAAAAATGCAAGAAGGGCTCAGAGAAACTGTTAACATTAACAGTACAGTAGATACTTCCAAAATGTGACATTACCGGAAGGTCACATTTTGAAGTAAAATACCAACTGGTAGAGTACACAGCCAAACACAATGACAATGCTCATACTGGAGGGTCATTGGTTTGCTCATTACTTTATTGGTTAGCTCTTGTCTTGCTAGCAAAATTCAGCAGCAAGGCATTAGAAGCTGTGAGAAAGCACAAAGTACAGACACCATCCAGATGTTTACAGGTTCCTTTCAGGTGCTTCTTCCGCATGTCTTATCTAAGCTGCCGCATTTTATCACATTTGTTCTTATTTTTATTTCAAATGGTGTTATTGTGAAACAACAGACATTTTGGAAACTATATATTATGCATTTAAATGTACTTGTAACGTGACATATACACTTGCCTAGGTACAACCTTTGACTGCTAAATAAAAGGGACACATATTTGTGTTGAGATTGGAATGAGGGCAGGATGTAAGGAGGGGGAAGGAAGGAAAAAGGCAGGGTACTCAGAGGGGCAACTCAACGAATATAAACTAAAATTATTTTTAAATGAAAACTTTCAAAGATTTATACAGTGGAACTTCATTAATCCAAACACTCTGGTCCCTCGCCTATGTAACCTAATTACCATATTTTCCCAGATAACCATAAAAGTCATGCACGTAACTGGGTATACCAGTAATTGTAAATTTTATTTTCCTGATATGGAGAACAACTATTAAGATCTGTGGATGACCGGCTTCTGGATTAACAAAGTTCCACTGTAAATGACAGACTCAAAGAGGAACCACACAAAACTGGTGAAACAGACTGAGAGGTGCGTCTTGCAAGCAGACGTATACATACTGCAGATGCAACGGCCATTAGACCTGTGGCTGTGACATGATGTTTGACAACAGGCTCAAGCCACCAGTAGCTAGATTTAGTTTATGTTCTTGTCTTATTACTTTTTATGCAAATAATTCCAGTTTGTTAGTTATGCTCACATTATATTGTACAACTTAAAATGCTAAAGCACTAGCGGAAACCACTGGTGATCCACTGAACACTTCAGTATAGTGCTAAGGGATGTCTATTTCTGGCAAGGGGGAACTCTTGGACTATTTCACCGTAATCAACCCAAAAACAAATACAGTAAAACCTGTCTACAGCAACCATCACCAGGACAAGTCCATTATGTCAAAATGTCCTTGCTGCAATTAATAAAGTATTCTTATTCTTAATTAGACCATAGTCTGATAGCAGACAATGCAAATTTGTAAATCTGTCACTCTAAGCTTTCTTTGTTCAATTTAACCAGTTTATGTTTTATGAGAATGTGGCCACGGTAGACAGGTGTTCGTTACAAAGAGGTGTCCACTAGGGCAGGATCCACTGTACTTCCATTCCACACCCAACTGACAGACAGAGAGCAAGAACTCACCAGCGTGGTAGGCGGCCGACATCACTTTGCCAATCTCCTTGTACTGCTCCAGTTTGCGCTGTTTCTCGGCGTCGGCCTCGGCCATCCTTCGTCGGATGCCCTCCTCCACCACCCCCGACCCCTTGCGCTGGTCCTTTGCCTGCTCCGCGTACTGCTTCAACTTGCGTTGCTTCGCCTGCTCCGACTGCTGCTGTCGGAGCTTGTTTGCCTCCATGCGGGCTGTCTCCCTCTCAGACCTCTTCTGCGCCCACTCCTCTGTCGTAGAAAATTACATTGTTACCAACAAATTAAACACTTTGGTTTCATTCAGAAATGATCATTTTATGTTTCAACATGGGCAGCACTGATCTCAGAACATTACTTTACCTACTCCTCTGTTGCAGAAAAACATATTAAAAACAACAATTCAATTTGTTGATGTCATTCAACAGATGTGGGAAGCTGTCACAGAACATTACATTGTTAAAAAATGAATAAAATATTCTGTTTCCGTTCAGTAAGGATCATATTTTGCTGGTTTTGACATGGGCTCACTGGTCTCAGACCTCTTCCTTACCTACTCTACTGTTGCAGAAACTTATCATTAAAAGAATAATTAAATTTGTCAGTGTCATTCAACATAGGCAGCATCTATCTCAGAATGCTTATTGGCACACTCCTCTGTTACAGCAAATTGCATTATTACAACACATTCCATGTGACATTGATGACAGGCAATAGCACAGATTCAAGAATGGACCATTCCTATTTGTTCTGTGTATCCATTACTGCCAACAGCCAGGTATTTGCTTATACAGCTGAGCGAACTAGAGCAATGTGGAGTGAACAAAACACACTATCCCATCCCATACATATGCATTTGGCAAATAACTAGAAAGCACCCAAGAGCAGTGTAATATGTGTCTGTGAAATTGAAATCTAGCTGACACAAACCTGATTTCTTTTCTCGCACTGCCCTCAACCGTGCACGAATCTTCCGCCTTTCGTCAAAATTGTCCGTTTGACTCAACTGGAAAAATATAAATAAAATATTACTAGAAACACACATAAATAGACATGACATCTGATCTTCAACGTGTTGAAGTTAGTTGGTTTATTGGAAGAAGACCTGCTGGTAACAGTGGAGTGGTGTGCTTAAGACGGGAAGAAATGGGAGAGTGTGACATGCAAGATGACAGTGAAATGTCAAGTTTGCCTTTGTCTTTACGTCATGTAAAGACAACTAAATGTCATACACACCAAAATAGTTTCAGCCATAACCAATTTAAACATGTACTCATCAATGCTATTGACTTTTGGCAAACAATTCAACAAAGCACTGACAAAACCAATGTGCTGTTTGTGATCAAACCTGACGAGGGTGACATAATGAATGAAGAGGATGACATAATGAATGAAGAGGGTGACATAATGAAGAGGGTGACATAATGAATGAAGAGGATGACAACACTTACAGACACAGGGTTTTAAAATTTGGTTGTCTATTCTGAACTAGGTTCTCCGGAATGAGTCTGATTCTCTACCCAGCGTGCCACTGCACTCCACAAGGGACAAAGAAAGGGACTCACAAGGTCATGTAGTCTCTCCTCATCCTCCATGTTGTTGATGTCACTTGTGTCCCCCATGTTGACACTGCTGCTTGTCTCCACGTTGGTGATGACAGCCTGGAGAGGTGGGTTGACAGTGGGCTCCTGCTGCAAGACAGACACATACTGTCAGTTGTTAGGCCCAGAAACTCATCTCACAGTGTGTGTATTAATAGCTAACTTTGGGGCATTGTAAGTGCATGTCCTCCCATGCACAAAGGTCCACTAGCCTCTTTCTATGTTCTTCCCTTTCACATCAGTTTCAAAATCAAGGCATGGTTTTTACTCTGTTACTCAATCAGGACATGTTTGTTAACACTATCAGGACAAGTCTGTTACTCGGTCAGGACATGTCTGTTACTCAATCAGGACATGTTTGTTAACACTATCAGGACATGTCTGTTACTCGATCAGGATATGTCTGTTACTCAATCAGGACATGTCTGTTACTCAATCAAGACATGTCTGTTACTCAATGAGGACATGTATGTTACTCAATGAGGACATGTCTGTTACTCAATCAGGACAGTTATACTATGCGAGTGCAGTTACACTATGTTTTAGACAGAAGAACGAGAGAGACATGCGTAGTGTTTGATATCATTTATTCAAACCCAAATCTGGGTCATAGCTACCCGGATGTGTGTAGCATTGTCTTTAATGCAGCAAAGCCTTGATGGCATTTGTGCAATTACTACAACAATTAGTCTTGATGGACAACATTTTGGACCAGTATCACATGACCAGTTAATGTTAAGCTGGTGTAAATATTCAGAAAGATTATAAAAAGGTTTCTGAGAGGTAACTGACATGCTAAATATCACATTCCAAGAAACTGAACCTGCAAAGAACTCAAATGTAGTGCAAAGCACAGCTGAGACAAAAGATTATTGTTTTAATTATGCGCAGGACTAAACTATTAATGGATTCTTCTGTAAACATGTTGGCTAATGCCAATTTTGGAAAGACAGGATAAATCCAAGTACCCGATTAATCCAAAAAGTATATAATTATATGTGCGACTCTACCGACAATCTATCAATGTCTGTAAATTTATCAGACTGTCAAAATCATCAGGTTGTTATTGGGTCAACAATCTTGCAATGCTGGCAGTGCCAATGGGTGCCAGTGCTGCAGGTGATAAAGTTATCTTGCAGATGTCTCTCGGGTCCCGCGTTGATCAAGTCAGCCATAACTACACGTGTGTTGTGCTGGTATTGTAACACACAGACACACGACCACATGTGCACACTAACCCATGCATGCATGTACACACACCAATTCACCCATACACCTGACTGTATACATCAACTATTATAACACCTCCATTTGCATTACCAAATACACATGTGTATGCATGCACACACACACATATACATGTATACACACATTAAAGGACACATATACACATACATCAGATTCACACATACCAGATAACGCACACAGACAAACCAATAAATTCCATGCCTGCCTAACTCAACCTCACACTCATTCTCACACACACCACACACACACACACACACACACACACACACACACACACACACACACACACACACTCACTCACTCACTCACTCACTCACTCACTCACTCACTCAAACCCAACCCAACCCACACACTCCCTCACTCACCCCCTCACTTACTCACTCACTCATCCACCTACCCACCCACCCACCCACCCACCCATCACTCACTCACTCACCCACCTACCCACCCACCACCCACCCACCCAGTCACTCAGTCACTCAGTCACTCAGTCACTCAGTCACTCACCCAACCCACCCAGACACACTCCACTCTCACACACACACTCATTTACACTTACACACCTACCCCTACACATTAACACACCCATGCCCTCCCAGCCAGTAATCTGGCGGCTTGTTCCTTTATTAGGATTGGGATTTCCAGGCTGTTCCTCTCTCTCTTCCCCCTTCCCCCAGGTAAACAACTGTGGGATGAGTAACACCTCCCCGCCTCTGTGTTACCTGATAGCGCCTGCCTAGAACTCTGAGGTCACATGGCCTTTTGCCAGCTGAGGCCAAACCAGTGTAAGACTTGTGTCACGGCCTCACAGACTACAACTCTCAAAGCACAGACTCCTGCTATCTGGGTACTGTGATAAAACTGAATGTTGCACTCTATTTAAAAGTATTTGCGTTTATACTGTTTAAGCTTTGTAATAGTGTGTGTTTGTGTGTGTGGTCGTGCATGCATGGGTGCGTGCGTGCATGCATGCGTGCTACACACATCATTCGCAAGTAACTTATTAAAATGATCATCTTTCAGACAAATTTATGACTATCTAATCAGAAGCTCCAATCATCAGTACAAAATATTAATCAGAACACAACATTTTAAGTGAAAACCTGCTACCTAAGCTGTACTTATTTAGCATCATAATAAATACAATGGATTTATCCTACTTTCATCCAGAATAAACAGTTCCCATGTGCACTGACCATACATCGTATATTAGGTTCCGCAACATTGACCTAATCCAGCCATCACTGTGTCTACCCTATGACCTTTCTATCTGACAGGAAGTCGTAGCAATAATCTAGCCCTCTGACCTTTACGCCCAAATCTCATTGACGACTGACCATTTTACAAGCAGTGAGTACACGAGTCATGACCTCTACAAATCCCAGTCTCAGACATGGTACTGCTTCACTCGCATTTGTATGAGCTCTTTATTACCCAATTTTTTCTTTAAAACTGATTTCACTCCTTAAGAGTGATCTTGCATACCAACACCAGACTGTGCCATTGGAACACTTTTGCCAAGAGCATTATTCGCAGTGACATGATAGTGGGTTTTTGGATTTTGAAAATGTTCGTTTAAAAATTCAACAATTGGATTTTATGTGTAATAACTGCCTTTTTCTTATGAGCTTATTTAGAAACAATCCGACAACCGCTGACTAAATACACATGGTTATTGGTTTTAAATGTGTGTGACAAATTCTGGGATTTGTTTTGTTAATGATACTCTTTTGGACAGACAAAATGATGATCATAATTATATGGGAAAGTGTCAACTTTTTACGTTTCAGTGATATCCACTTAAACTGGATTATGGGTCAATTTGAATATTAATTCTGTAAACTGTCTAAGACCTGACAGACAGAATAATGGTATAGCACATGTTTAGCTACACATACATGTACTAAGTCGAGCTTACTTCAATGTTAGAAAAAGTCAAGTCTGCCACAGTTAAAGGTTAGAGTATGACGTGCAAGCATGAAGCATCGAGTGACTAATAATTCTTTCCTGATGGCACCATTCCTCTAGCTTCATACCAGGAAACTGTTGCCATGGAAACAAGGCAGAATATACCAAATTGCAAAGATTACTTACAGTTGTAGCTATTTACTTGAGCAAATAATCTAAAGAAATCCTTTTAAAACTGATAAACACATTTTACAAAACCAAACTAAATGCAACGACATAATAAGCCAACTAACACACTGTCATACAATGCATTTTTTTTATAGAGTTATCATATGCAAACAACTGATTTGATTTTTGTTTCATCTGCTAACGAACGTCGTTATTTGGATTTTATTGCTCAGGATTGGTACCCTGTTTGATTCTGAAAACACCCCATATGATTCTGTTTACAGCTCTGCAGTGTGCATACCAGCCTGTCTGCTGGCCTTGAGGTGTACTCAACTAACCCCAACAGATGTGTTCTCTCTGAAGTAACACACATGGTAGGAGCAACTACATCACTGCCATCTGATGGACAACAGAAGTACTACGACTATGATCACTGTTTTGACAGATGCAATATTCACCAGATGGCAGCAGTTGAGCAGTACAATAATAATGATAATAATAATAATAATGCCAAACTTGTATCACTGTGAAACCAGACATGTGAATTTAGATGACATTTTTGATAATTACGTAGTTTTTAAAGCCATAATTGTATTTTAAGTACCCGGTGTAAATGTCTGTCTGGCACTGCTGATTAATATGTCGCCTTTCTAGCTTTGCCGGCAAGTGTATGTTGTTTAGATGGCAAACACATCAAATTACAACCAATGCATTTCACAGTAGTAACCTAATAGTGCTACAGGAAATCAAAACGGATGAAGTCTGCGAAATCTGGTGAAACACATTTGAGACCAATTTCTCTGGTGACATCATGCAATTGTCTCTGCAGAAAATATGCACTGGATCCACTTGTCATCACATGCACTGGCCCTGACTATTACAGACACCTGTGTTTAATGGACGCATTCCCCAGTCTGACTGCTGCCACTGGAAATTGTTTACTTCTTCATCAGAGGACAGGGTGACCGTTTATCAAAATATCATCAATATACTACACCGACTGTCCCCACACCTACACTAGGCTATTCACTGTGCGGCAGAACTAACTTATCTATAATGATCAATACTACAACAACTGCACAAAACAATTACTCTATTAGTCCAGTGCCTGCGTTTGTTTAGTAAAACCATAACTGGGGTCCCATCTGGGAAAATTTGATTTAGATTAAGTCTTAGTAAGATTATGCATAACATCTACAGTCGTGACTGTGTCTTGCAAGTACAGAACCAAGACGGTCATGGGGGCAAACAAACTTCCTTTTTCTCTAGATAAGATTTACAATTTGTTAATGGCTACATGTACATTTGTACATACGCAAGGTTATCAAAATAACTGGCTAATGTAGGACAGACAAAGCCTGTGCACTCGTTTGCATTTAATTATATATTTTCTGCTTTAAAGCGATCGGTCATGGAGTAATACGATGGATTATATACATAGACACGGTGAACTACAAAGTCAACAATTAACCTAATTCTAATGTTTCTCTTCTGTCAACACTTAAATAAGTTAATAAAAACAGAAACTAATCTGCAGACAACCTTCACAGTATGATGTCAACAAACGCTTCCTGTTTCCAAACACCGTGTATTCATCCATGACTGGCAATGACCGCAAACAGACTCTATTTGTTTTGATCTTACATCACTGAAATATGTCTCAACTCAACAGATGGGCAAAATTGCAACACTGATTATGTTAACTAATTTGTTTTATTCTAAAACAATGATAAAAAGTATCACTGGATACACAGATACCAACGTGACTCGTTGCAAATCTTTCAACCACATATTTTCATTGGCTGATAGGTACATAACAACTCAATAACTGTGTTTCGACCAGAAAAAAACCCAGTAATAAATAGCTAGTAGCTCAAGATGGCAATTTTGTTAATGCTTGTTAAATTTCCAAAGCAAAACACACCAGTAAGTTATTTGCCACCAAATATTCAGCATTTGTTTACAAGAGGGAAAATAGCTTACTCAACGCAAGTCAATCATGATTTAACATGACAGAGTGCCTGTTCTACTACTTTGTGTAAAGGGAGTACAAGCATGGAATTCTCTATGTGATGATTTAAAACTGGTTAATACTGTTGAGGCATTTAAGCGTAAATGCAAGAATCTTTTTGAAAATGTTCTTCATCCTATTAACGAAACATATCCACCTCCATATGTTGTTATCAATTACTTGGGAACTACACACAATTTATGGCCATCGCGGGCAACATGTGCGTCTCATTACTAGGTATTTGCACATACACGACTGGCCCCAAAACGGCGCCACACTGAACACATCCTTCTGTGAAGCTCTAGTCTCTCACATACTCCTCTACAACGTTGGGTTCAATGGAGCTGGGCCCTAAAAAGACAACCGTGTCACTTCTCTAGCCAGTCTCGTGGCAGCCGAACACAGTAGATTAACCACCACTGTAAGGAGACTGGCAGCACCCTGGCCTTCACAGCAGGGGTGGGAGTTTGCTTGTACACAGTCTTGACCTCACACTGACCAGGACACCATGTATATACCAGAATTACTCAAACTAAGCTCAAAATTGCTTTCTACGTAGCAGCACAAAAATATGGAATCAACTCTCTATTGCTATAATTCATCAGAAATTTCACTAATGTTTCGCAAAAAATAGTAACTTATTTGTTTGAGATTGCATTCCTACCTCCCTTGATATACTGGTCACTCCTGTCCCCAGACATCATGCCTACTGATTACCTCTGAGCTCAGGGGGCCGTTTCACTAAGGTAAAGAGAAAATCCATCACTACCGGTAATCAAAATCTGTTGTTAAACTGAATGAGTTTTTTTCTAAACGCAAATATCCATTTTCATATTACCAAGGACACTATTTCCACGACACACCAGTGATAATGTCCCATTAGTGCACCATGGTGTTGAATTTTTTCAGGTATTCAGAATCACTGCTAAGGATCAAAACTTATGTTAAAGTGTTACATCAGGTTTAAAAGCTCTTAACAACATTTGTGAAATGGTCCCCCGATTCCTCAGGATGTGGGAGTTATAGAAGGTTATTATTACATAAGGTAAGGCTGAATACATATTACATGAGTAACTACCATCTTATGCCAAAATGTTCGTCATCAGGTCATATATTAAAGGGAACATATTCCGTGATCTTAGGGTAAACACTGATCATGGCAATGTTACACTGTCACATAAAAACGACTTCGCTCTGAAATGTGTTGTTCACTCCGACAAGAACTATGTATGTACAAACTAAAAAAGCAAGCGTTCCAACATATGTCGGACAGTCTACTTCAAGAGAGAAGCCAAGGGAAACAAACATGTCTACAGATTCGGGAGCAGAAGATTGTAAAGAAACATGTTCAGAGGTTTAGAGGAGCAATAAGAGCAACCATAACTGTAGAAGGATTACTGTGAGCACATTTCAAGTGCTGATGTCATCAAGATTTACACGAAAACACTAACGCTTTACGAAGGCCATTTTTATAACTTTGTCATTATGTATGTTAAAGAAATAATGCACGGCACATATGAAACAAAGTTAATGTAATTTGCGGGTACATTTGTGTGTGCATGTATTCGCAAGTACAAAACGTTTATCATGTGTGTGTGTATGCATTTATATAATAATTAACATTTGCTATTTACAACAAATACAACAGTCTTTAGTAGATATTTATAGATACATTTTTAATATTGCTGTATGTCTTCGCACATACCACAAGGATTAACGTGTAAGTTTCCTGACAAATTCCAAACATTTGCCATATGCTGCTGTACTAAATTAACCACATCACTATCACATATCACAACAAAAACCTTGTTTCCTGCCTAACCACCCACCCACCTAATCACCCCACTGAGGAACCCCCCACCAAATCTATTTATGGCTCCACCAATCTGACCTCAGGCATGCCTTCCTCACCACAATCCTTATTGCCCCAGGAAGAAGTTGATCTTCCCCAGCTAGATAAGAGGGCAGATTATCTCTCCCCAGAAGTAAGGACAGGTTTCCAGATAAGGCTGGGAGTAGGGACAGGGACAAAGGATGGAGCATTCCCAGCCAGTGGGGCGCCAGGAAATATACTCCATGTGCTGGACCAGGGCACTTCGTGTGGGATCAGGGGGTGGTAATTCACACAGGATCAGGGATAATTATGTGGGGCTGTTTATTACTGAATATATCTAAATATTGCACGTCCTTCATGAGTTTTAATGTTTAAATGAAACCACTCATTTACTGATGTTTACACAGCTATTAGTTTGGTTTGTATTCTTATAATTGTTACTAAAACTTAACTACTGGCATAGTTGTATTAGTATCAAGTATGTGCTGTAAGAACATAACCTTTATAGATCTGGCACTTAATAAAATTAAAATATATTGCTGCTATATAGGCACCTAATCCTCATCATTGTCTCAGCTGAAGAGATGACTTTTTCACAAAATATTCTATTCCAAATTTGTCCTCACATCCAATATTCCTTACATATCATTTTTCTTCATCCCTTGGGGGTTATGTCTTATTCCCTGCCTCCTGTGTCTCCCTTGTGAGTTCCTTTCATCATCCCCTTCCTTCCGCGAAGATCACCCATTTGTAACTGTTCATATGAGCTGTCCTTAAGTCTGTTTTCAGGCTGTCTTCTCATCTGAGCCTTGGTCTTTCCCCTCTTCATCCACCGCCCTCATCTGCTTTCCCCACCCTCTGTCTTCACCCATTCTTCGTGCATGTCTTCCCGTCTTCCCCTTACATATCCATGGGTAAATAGCACACTGCAGACAACAACCAATGTGTATAAATTGTCCCTATAAAGTTGGTGTTCTTTATAGCAAGTGTTCCTGTGTGTTCTGGCACCTGAGCTTGGCACACAGGCCATGGCACATGTGCCCAAATTAGTACTTGATGGTCTTAGGTGATTACCTCCAAACAGCCCAAACTTGGGCTAACGCAGGAGTTGTTCTTCTCTAGAATTTGTGAGTCCACTACAGGTTACACATTTACCCCCTATGTGGGATCTTTTAATTCCCCTGGCATAGACACCAGACAGAAGGGACCATCGGGTTTTAGTGTCTCTTCCGAAAGACACAGGCAAATGTGGGGTGAAGAAATTGCCTAAGTTTCGAAACGGCGGTAGGTGGGATTGAACCACCGCGACCACCGCTCCCCATGGTGATACTATAGCCTGGATTTCTCTATAACTAACCTGAAGTTGCTAGTTAGTTACAATGTGCCATTTTATTCTCCTCATATGACACTAAAAACAAATAAAACTACAAGATTCATTGTTGACAAAATAGCCTCATCATCAATACATGTGCTGGTGTTTGTAGTGTTAGTAACAAAGAAAGGAGTTGTCATCCCGCAACATATTAGGAGTAATTTGACCTGACAATGTTTTCAGGCACAGGCTGCCACAACAGACTAAACAAATGTTGCAAAACACGCACTGATTCCCTGTGTCCCGATAACATGTTTCCACTCGTAAATTCCCACCTTTTTGCTTTCCCCAACTACCGGGTACACACTGTAAGTTGTAACAGTTTATAAATGTACACAAACACTTTGATCTTTTAGTGGTACAATGCCAAATATATTTACCATATGTGAACAACTAAATTCATTTCCATTGTAAACATCTACATAATTGAGTCACCAAATAACCTTCTTTATTTAATTTACATTTGCTCATAATATTAACTTTTATCTAATAATAAAAATCTAATACTGTATTATCTACATAAAAAACAACAAAAAACATATCTATAACTGTAGTACACAGTTAATGAGGTAATGTAAAAAGCAAAACAATATCCTACAAATTACTGACCTGATATCAAAACCACAAGCCACACAAATACCTGTACACACCTTTCAAGGGCAAGGAATTTCAGAAAACCGGCTTCAGTTTCCAACTCACTTCAGGTAGACAGACAGTCAGTAAAACATCTCACATTCCTGTTTGCAGAAGCATCCCGTTGCGAAACCCAGACTCATCGAGAGCAACCCACCAACTGCCTGCCTCCCCCGCTGCTGTGTGCTACACAGGCAGGCACCCGGCCAGGTCCAGTCAACCAGTCAGCATCAGGACGTAGGCAACTGTTATCACTTGCAGGCTGTGATGATAGCAAACTGCCCTGGAAATCTGCACTTATCCCTCGGGCCAGGTGTGATAGGAAGAAACCATGACTGTGACAACTTTGTCTCTCATTGTAAAGGACAATAAAAAAATAACACTAACTGGCAAATGTATTATCAAGGTGTCTAGTAAATAAAAATTGTCCTATTAGTTTTTATTATATAACACCACAGGACAGTTTCTAAAAAAGCCTGACAGGACAGTTTCTAAAAAAAAGCCTCACTGGACAGAGTTTTGTATAAGCCGGTCAGTGACTGCTTGACCATCAGGCGCTGTTAGAACATCATGCGATTATTTAACCCTCATATAATTGTTTGACCATCATCACAATGTAATGTGGTAATGAACTTGTCAAAATAAAAACTACCCTAATCCATTGGTCAGTGTGCGGACAGGACAGATGGCCCAGGTGTGAGTGAAAATGTTCCAGAAAAGGAACTATGAGAAATGTTTCTTATCATCAGTGGACGTGGCGCGGTGCATTGATTGCATTCCTTGTTTATGATGCTTCACACTTCTTGCAATCTGCTGCTGTAACACTACCTCTACACCGTGCTATTTATAGGAATACTTCTAGGCACAGAGCACAGACAGTTCCAAGAAACGGAACCAACCGCTTTCTGTCTGTGTATTAAACTCGCCAACTTGGCTGTACCGCAACAGAAATCATATGCCAACTCAAAATTTTAAAACATTTTTACAAACAACAAAGACAAATTAGTTATACTTTATTTGGCTGAGTTTTCACTGTTTTAATTATTAATAAGCTGCTTTTGTTCAGTCTGGAGTTGTTCTGTATTAATGGAAGACTGCCCAATTACTGTTATACAAATTATATCCTGAAGATAACTTTTATTCAAACTATTTATGTCATGTCTTTAGTCATATGTGCATTATACCTACATAGCCTGATGAATGTATGCATTTTTCAGTGATAGTTATAACTATCAACATCTATCCATCTTAACTGAGTTCAGGAAGTTTGGTGTGGTTTAATTTATTGCCTAAGTGGGGTCCACTTGGTAAAATATTAATATGGTATTCTGTCAAAATCAAAACTAAAAATACTGGGTCACTTTCACTGGCTCGTTACCATGACAACCAGTCATTGAAACGTGCACAGCACCTCAATGGGTCATTCATTTGTCTAATTGCCATAGCAACAGACTTCCAGGAATGAGTCAACAACATGAACTATGCAGTATACAAAGTGGAGAGTTAGTTCGTGAAGCACAGCTGTGTCCGAATCGGTTAGTTTAAGTAGTTTCATTTGATTAGTCTGACCGTGTAACATTTGTGGTATGGTTGGGCTTCCAGTGGATCGACTCCAGCAATTACTAACCACAGACGAGGGAGAACACAGAACTGTTAGGAACCACCCAGGTCAGAAAGCCCACCATAAAAGGAAAAACGACTGTATCACAAACTGGCTGCCTCTCACACATATGTTCCTTGTAAAACACAGAATTGTGGGATATTTTAGAATTACAACCACACCTCCTGTTTAACTACAGATTTATCAGGTGATAAAACATGCATAGCGGCCATCTCTACAATACAGACACCTCATAATTAAGGACTACCAGGTAGAAATTATTCCCAACAATATGATCAAATTGATATCCAGCAGTGCCCTCTATTGTAGTAACTCTCACCCTGTCTTACTGGTCACCAAAATAAGGTACATTTCCTCTAATAATGACATACCGAATAACATAGCACTGTAGAGAAAATACTTCACATACAGTACTTGGTAGATTCCTGGTACAACAGAGTGCATTCAGTTATGTTTTGGTTTATCTCATAGCATAAGAGCTGGCAGAATCCAATAATTGACAAAACCTAGACATTGTATTTAAGTACTTCTCCGGGAAGATTTCAGATGAAAAATAACAGGGGCAACGTTTGGTGAACAAACTTGTCCAAGGATTGAAATGGCAGTATCAGATTGAATCCCAACATATCTCACATGACAGTATGACACCAAACCACCACATCATCATGCTGTAACAAACTTCATAACACAAATATGGATCTCAAAAAGCATAGGCTGGTCTACGAAGCAGACAGACATTCAAGGCTATATCTGTGGAATCTGTGCAATATGACACCAGGGTCAATTCCAAGGTGACAAGCTGTCAGCACTATTATGTAACTGTCAGCAGTCAACCTTATTTCATCAAGGCATCAGCTGACAACAATGTTGACAACCTGTTTGTACATAAATCTATTCCTATAACAGTACAACAGTAACACCTGTACATATAGAAGTTTATGTTTCGTTTACCTGGACATTGTCTATGTTGTATGCAGTACAAATATTGACAATGGCAGGACAACTGAAAAGGATGAGGAGGGAGAAGATGAACTTAGTGTAACGCGATATCAGCTGCTCTCCTGAATGTCTTTATGTGGGATAACATTTCCACCAGTCCCAAAAGTCCCGCTAGATACATGTGCACACAATCCATTCCAACCGTTTAAAGATTGAAGAATATAAGGCATCTTGCTCCTCTAATTTCCACGCATCCATTACATGTCCAGTAAAGATTCACCTGTCCAGAAAAGATTCTGCCCATCCAAAAGATGGACGGACTCATCTCTATCTAATGTTATGGATGTCCCTGATTTTATGCAGATGTACACTAGTTTCATCTACGCAGCAGCACCAATGATTTCATGCAAAGTCCACTCATCAGCATAACTGTATATAAAGCAGCATTATCTTTCAACACGCGACTGTTGTACCAGACAATATAAGTCAGTAGCTGCCCAGGTACATTTTATGGCATTTCCCATATCCCTACACCACACATTCCTGCTCCCATAAACCCGAGTCTCACTGGAAAACAAGTCCCTCCAGTTTGACCAGATTCTCTGTGTCATACTACCACATCTCAGATTTTCAGAAACATAGACTTTTCGCCCAAAGTTCTGTTTCCACGACAACTCTGTCAACATATGTGTCGGCTACATACTGACTTATGTGCTTGGGAGATTAGTCAGACACTGTGTCTTCCTGGGCCTATGGTATCAGCCGGGAAATCTCCTTTCTTGGGAAGGCAGTGGGAGGCAAGCATAGAGATTGGTGGATGATTGGAGTGTGAAGGGTTTTGATGGGCTACACCAGTTAGGGACGTCATTCAAATACTGTAGCATAAGTAGTTTGGTTTGACCAGTGTGAACAGTCAACCTCATTACATATATCAACTTACAGACATAATCTATTCACCTACCCTCTTTCTATAATTAACCACATTAGATATTCACTTTCAAATACAGTTTCCTTAATCAAATTTAATATATATATATATATATATATATATATATATATATATATATATTGTTCAAAATATAAATGTGTTTATGATATAACTTATATTCCAGAAAATACTCTGCATTTTTGATGTGAGCAAAATGTGTCCAGCTATAATAATTTTCCAACTTGAGATTGAAAAAGGAAAATAATTTTTCCTACAGACCGTATGCAGGATTGTTCAATGCATTTGTTGGTCTATATGTACCGTGTATATGGACAAACACAACATAAAATGTGTAGTTTTTCTTTACAATTTCTATTTGATATACAGTGTAATAACATGGATTGTTAAACTTTTAAAAAACAAGGCCATGTCACTGATAGTAAATTGATCCAATTATGAGTTTATAACCAAACAAAAAACCTCATGCCATTTGCATTTGTAAGAATGCACAGTTTTACTTTACATGTATAAAGCTTGTGGCTTATCCTGCTCCCTGGCTGCATTCTATTATTTAAGTAACATACTGAGAAACTAACGAGAGTACGACACGAACAATATTCTGCGTTGGAATACATTTCAAGATCACCAGTAACACTACCTAGTGCCAGAAACCAACAGCAATCATTTCCCTATTCCATGAAAGGAACGAAGTATAACGAATAGGAAGTCCATCAATAACAACCTCTTCGGCTGCAAACAAACTGCAAAAATAACAGTTTTGCACGGAAAACAACGCACCTCCGGTAAATCACACTGTTTTCTGCAGCGCTACCATTTTCTGCGGTCCACTTACGTTTTGCGGTCCACCTCCCATCACCAGTTTCGTCTGCACTTTGAAGGTCGTCGACATGATGGTCCTCTCCCTCTCAAGGTCACAAGGATGGAAGGAGAGAGAGCAGAAGATTCGGAGGCTGGGAGGGAGTGAGGAAAGAGGGAACACGGACTGCTACAGATCCACAGACATCCGTCAACGGAGGGAGACGACTACTAACATCAGCCCGGCGAAATCCGAAACTCGACCAACGATCGGGAGGCTGCCGGGGAGGGGGCTGGGGGGAATAAAAACTGCCGGAATCCGAATGGATGAGCCGGGGAGATTCTGGGAATGTTCTAAATGTCGCGGGGGCAGCGTTGGCCAATCCCGGCGGGAGAAGGGAGGTGGGAGAAGCAGCCACTGCACACCTTTGGGGGGTGCCAGGTGTGTATTTAATTCCTTCTGACACCCGCCTGGCAAGGTGAGGTACTCCGCCTGGCCGTGACGTAACGACTGGTCTGGTCTGGTCCAGGCTGCTTCTAAGGCCAACTCACTGGAGTTCACCTCGACAGGTAAATGAACA
This sequence comes from Ridgeia piscesae, assembly GCA_025642075.2. Taxonomy (NCBI): domain Eukaryota; kingdom Metazoa; phylum Annelida; class Polychaeta; order Sabellida; family Siboglinidae; genus Ridgeia; species Ridgeia piscesae. Next base: position 103,340 of record JAODUO010001019.1, read on the forward strand.
ACTGCCCATAACGATGACCTGGCAGTCAATGGATGGTCAAGCAAAGATATGATGGTCAAACAAAGCTCTGATGGTCAAACAATTCCCTGATAGTTAAATACAAATCTGATAGTCCAGTGATGATATCAGTCAAATTATGATCTGACAGTCAAGCAGCCAGACTTGACAATCACCTGTCAGCTAAGCAGTTGTATAGTGGTGAAGCCACAACCTGAGGTTGAACTGTTAAGCAATCTCTAACAGGCACATGACAAAAAACTTAGGAGTTAGGCAAATAAAAACTACATACTGTAGAAAGATAACATCGTATTATACCAAATATCTTTTTCATAAAATTATCTGACATCTGGAAAATCATTGATCTACCACAATGGATGACAACCTCATAACATCCAGGTGTTCTTCCTCTTGTACCTGGCCCTAGGGAGAAATGCTGCCCCCATTCTATGCCTGTTTCACTAGACACAGACCTATGCTCATGTCACTACTGAACACATCACAACACATCCCTGGCAGCTCTCTTCTAGAAATGCGATATATTCTAACATGGTCATTAGCAAAATTACACACGATATACCCTGAAAAGTTCTCACAGGGTTCAGTCATGTCGTTACCCTCAAGGTACACCCCGCTGTCAGACACATCTGTCCTAGAACTCACACACCAGAAGGACACACTGGAATCTATTCATGAGCTGGTGGGTCATCATGGTGTGTCATCGTGGTGCAAATCACATCACTGCTGGAACAATGATTGCATGACCGAAAATATATGGATATGTTTTGAAAGTTTTAAATACTGTTAGCATATGTTGTTTAATCTAAATACTATTCAGATTAAAAACTAACTGGTTAACAATGACAAAAAGCAGAAACCTGCTGAGAACTGGAATGAATAACACAACAAGCACTGCTTAAAATAACATTTTATAACAAACTAGTGCCAAGAAAATTATTGAATTTGTCAAAGTTGTTTACTAATTATAAATATAGTGAAATGTATTAAACATGACATTTTTCAAAGATGCTGACATTTCCTAAAAAAAGCATGTAAATCCTAGTGAAGTAAATTAAACACTATTTTATTGCTATCCCATGTCTTCAGTAAAATGTATTATGTCTATCACTTTTTATAGCTTTATTTTTTCTTGGTATTTTCTTTATTTTACTTTTGATTACCCCGTACATGACACAGATGCATACACAGCTGGGATTACACACATCTATCTGTGGCACTGTTGTCTTAATGTGATATTTATAGTACACATACCTAGGTGTAAGCTGGATGAAGGCACAGCTAAGCAGCTACACATCTGTCTCCTCACATTGCAAGAGGTAGGGGTGTTTTATGCTGCATGTATGTATAAATATCTTTGAACTGCTAACATATTTTACACTCCCGGTAGATCAGTCCATTCCAACATCAAGTAGACACTTCTGGGAAGTTTACAGCCACAATGTAATTACTGTGCAAAATGTATTTTAATACACACTATCCCATCACACTACATAGCTATGTATCCATTTATACAACAGAGTAAACATGAACCTAAGCTGGTAAAAAACAATGTGGTTATTTCAACAATACCAAAAACGTTTTGTATATACACTGTATACAATACAGGCAGCCACAAGATGTATAAAGTGGCTAGAATACACGTTTATGACAGTGGCAAAGCAGCAGACAGTGTTGTATGTGTAACTGTGTGTTAGACTATTTCAATTAGAGCAATTTGTTGCTGCTGCCATCAACAAAGGACTCTACATGTGCATTAAGCCCGTTAGGAGGTAGTTTCACTTTTTTGAGAGAAATAATGAACATTCAACTTGTAAATATGTAGTAATGCAAACTTTTTAAAGTGGATTTGTTCCCAAGCTCCTCATCAAACTGTGACTATGTACAACAATTCAGCGAACTTCATGTTAACAGACCACAACCCCGCTTATTATACCACAGTTAGTTTGCTCCTTCAGGGTAAAGCAAACACAAGTTTATTTTGCCTGGCCTCTGTGGTAAGAAGATTAAACTTCCCAGTACTCCGTAGCATCCAGCATAGGGAGAAGATAATGAATACCAACTGTTTCCATGGCAATGTAGGGAAATTCTAGGCAGATCACGCTGGTGGTCAAACCGTTAGTGAGGACGATCAGGCTCAAGCTGGGGGGATTCAAGCAGGGCCAGAAACCCAGTATAAAGTGGGATGAGGGAATACGTCACTGTTCCTGATCATTAATATTGGTGCTATCTACGGGAATATTGTAGTGTTGCTTTTATGTGGTTTTTGAAACCTGTAGTTTAACTCATTGAGTCTAATATTCTATGTGATATATTATCCCTTTAAGTTGCTACGTTTCAGGCTTCCAAAGTCACAGTGAAGTCACATGATTTGAATGTCAATACAACATTTTACATGGTTAAACATTACATTTCATTTTCAAGTAATTAAATTCCAAAGATTCAGATCTGATTAGAGATTTTTTTATTTCTATTGGAATATAATACATAATACTGAAATAATGGAAGCAAGAAGTGATGGAAAAAGTTATGACAAATATATTTTAACCATTTCGTATGATACAAAAATGGCCTTACTGAATAGTTCTAGGTCAATGACAGAACCTATACTAATTATGGCATAAAAGCTTTTCACAAAACTGGGAATAATTTTCTAAGGGTGGTTTCACAATTTATTTTAGTGAACTTTTTACGGTGACTTCATTTGCATCTACTTAATCCCTGATATGTTGTTGTTGTTCTTATTGTAAGAGCAGAAACTGTGCAGCTGTTGTGCTGCCATCTGGTGGAACATTTATAACACATCTAACCCAGTTAGTTCCTACGCCCTTGACCTTGTGCACCATGACGATGACCGGTCAAGTCTACTACCCAATACTGATAAAACATTACAAATATACAGCCTAGTACAGAACACACAAGGTAATGTAGAACTGCAATTCCACGGAACTGTTTCAATTATCTTTTATGAGTTTATGGGCTGATAAACCCAATTTTGCTCTTTAAAATCAACATCACTCTTTAGTATGCCAAACATTTTCAACATCAGTTTGCATCTTTGGGACTTTTTCACAGGTATCACAGAAATAATGTCCACTGTAAAATGATGGTGTTGTTTTACTTAGAAAATGCTCCTTAAAATGCTCCTTAATTTTATCAATATATTCTGTTTAACGATGAATGTTCCTCGTGAGCTCACTATCTCAGTGAAATAGTCCCCAGCCGTCCCAGCTATGGCCAGAGAGGTACAGCACAAAGAGAGAGACATCACAGTATCAAAGGTAAGTTCCTATAGAGAAGATAAGTTCTTATATAATCCAGAATACTCCTCAAGACTGATCAGAGCATTACATACATCACTCCATTGAAGACAGTTCAAATAAATACCAACGTAACTTCAGCTATGCTTCAATGAATGCGTCAAGACGTGTACACAAATACCATCATTGTCCAGTACCCATTCAGCTGAGTGAACTGGAGCAATGTAGAATGAACAAATCTCTCCACTGAGACGTCATGAACGATACGCCAGAAAGAAAGAGAACATCAAAAGAAACTTCCTAAGAGACAACACTCACCAGTATGCCATTGCTGCGACCATCTATCCCATCTCCTCTTGTTGTGACATCACTTCCTGTGCTCTCTGACCCAAGGGTTGAATGTGTCGACCTTCCAGTTCCGTTTGCTGCAGCAGTGAATAAATACGATTTATTTTTAATATATGCCGATGAGAATAAATGGATACAAGTAATAAGTACTAAACAATTATTTAATATAATGATTAACTCTACAATAATAATAGACACAACAGTGCTTTTACTATTATATCCCTCACCACTGTGATATATTGAGATCAGGAACAGAAATACCGTTTAATCGTGAAGGAAACCAGTCATTAAAAAGTACAAAGACTTACTATTTTAATAAATAAAGTACCTAAACCACTACCTTCACTTTTATTCAGTTATTTGTCATAATTGCCCTTAAGAACATTACAAACTGCAGGATAGGGAAGAGACTTTTAGCCATATATACTTGAAGTCCACTTCTTATAATACATTAACATAACAAGAAAGTTGTCAGCATCTATTGTGAAACAGAAATATCACAAACATACCTCTGACGGACAAGTTACATAATGTCCGCACCGAGCCCAGCGAGTTTTTCACCAAGCATTTATACATCCCAGCGAACTTGGACGAAACCGCATCAATCTGCAGTTTAGCAGTCGTTCCATCAAACGACAACGAACATTCGGGTGTCGCCTCGAAAGGCTCACGATTCCGGAACCAGTCAACAGAGGGCGTGGGGTGTGCCGCCACTGAACATTCAAGGATGAGAGTGTCGCCCTCTGTGATTTTCACGTCCTCGAGGGGCCGGAGAAATACGGGTTGTTTTGTTGGCTGTGCGGGCGCTGGTTTTGGTGCTTGTACTGAGTGAGAGAAATGTATAAGGTGTTAAATTCATTCAAGTGGGTTATCCCACAGTTCAATTTTGTTTAAGTCTTGGCACATTCCAAAGACGACGGTTATAAATAAATGCATAAATGACAAATGAAATTAATGAGATTATATATATATATAATTTATATATATATATATAATCTGCATTAATTTATAATATATATATATATATATACTGCTATATATATATATATACAGCTGTATATATATATATATATATATATATATATATATATATATATATATATATATATAAAAGCTGTATATATATATATATATACTGTATATATATATATATATATATATATATATATATATATATATACACACACACCTATATGTATATATAGTTTTACTAATATGCATTAAGGAATTGTTTTATCAGTCTTAATGTTGTTATTGTACTTTTCAGCCACTATGGCTGCCAGAGAATAAACTTTTTTATTATTATAATCAACAATGCTACCTGAATTAAAAACAGTTTGTTAACTTTCACTGATAAACATTTTCTAACTTCAAGCTATTCTAAGGTTGACATTGCTTTTAATAAAATACTTACATCTTCTGTAAATTATAAAAAATACTTCAGGAATGTGACATCTTTATGAATTATTATGTCAGACAAATTACTGTCTAAGTTAATGTCCAAGGTGCTTAATAAAGGCACTGAATTTGTGCAAATAGTACATTTAAGGTGTCTCTTTCACACATGATCGGATAAATTAACTATGTATTCATAGCAAACAATTATAGACCTGCTAGGCAACTTGTAACCTATATACTGAGTCATCACTGCTGGTAATGCTGTAAACACCAACCAAAGTTACATCCACCAAATTCAGTAAACACACACCTCTTACACTGACGTTCGCCTCTGACGTTGCCTCCCCTGCCTGATTCTTCGCAGTGCACAGATACACGCCGGCACCAGAAGCAACAATGTCTTCAAGGACAAGTTTGGTTACACCGTTGACGTAACTCTGACAACTGTCACTGCAGTTTGGCAGTAGTTTGTCATCTTTATGCCATGTGACGTCTGGTGTCGGCTGTCCGGTGACATGGCACTCTAGTGTCACTGTGTCACCATCATCTACATGTGTATCGGTTAGAGGTGATGTAAACTCCGGCGATATCTCCTCTGGTGCTGTGTTTGGTGCTTCTGAAGCAGGCAAGAATGTTGGGAAACTTTAGTAATAATATCTAGGTTTAGTGAACAACAAAGACAATAAATAATTAATTATCTTGTTTTGTGATATTTAGGTAATTAAATATTTTTAATAAAATAAAAACATTCGATGCGGCCTACTTTATAATTGTTTCTCTGAGGAGTTTGATTTCAACAACCACAACAATTACTACATATAATTTCCCAAACACACAAGTATTAACCACATATCAATGCTGAAAACTGCAAGATGCAGGTTGTTACCTATAATACTTGGCCAGACTTATACTCAACAAACTTCATAGAATAGTCTTTCTATTATCAACACAAATCAGTTTAACACATACAACGTTTTTGCAATAAAATAAGAATTACAACACCTGCTAAATAATGACACCTGCCAATTCCAGCATACCTTCAACAGTCAGCTGACACACCGTCCTTGATTCACCGGACATGTTTCGAGCAACGCACTGGTAGTCTCCCGCTAGGTCATGTGACACAGGACTTAGTGTCAACTGTGCAACACCGCTGTCAAACGACTGATTTGACTCCGCCCTGTTTCTCACCAGGGTGGCGTTGTGATACCATGTGACACGAGGCAGGGGCATTCCACACAGGCGACACTGCAGGACCACCTGGTCGTCACCGACTTGTGACGTCACATCGGTCAGTGGCTCTGTGAATTCTGGGGCACATCGTGGAGCTGCAATGGAGAAGAATAAATAAAGTGACAGAAGGGGTGGTTTCAAAATTTCACAAAATCTAATTCATCACCCTCTTTCCCTCCCCTCCCCTCCTCTTTGTGGGATATACAATTTCTTAAATACAATATCACAATTATTGTAAATTTGCATCGACACGTTTTATTCATTAGGTGATGCCAAAGTAACAACTTATATCATGTAACTAACCCTCCCTTGTAATGACAACTAACCCTCCCTTGTAATGCTTCACATACTTTGCACTTATGTGATCACCCCTAAATTTGAATGGGTAAATGGACCCAATAGAGAGGTATGGCATCTACATAGTCAAAGCGACATGGAAATGGGCATAAATCGCTGTTTTCAATCTATCCTTCCGATAGTAACATTAAAGATGTAAGCCCACCAAAGCGGTATTTAGACCCTAAAGGCAACAAGGAAATGGACATAAATACCTGTTATCAGCATTCTAACAGCAACATTCTTTAATCTATTTACACACAACATTCCAGATGGAGTAGGTTAAACAAATCCTTCCATCCAAGGATGTTTGTGACCATGTTTCACAACATTTCATTAGACATTCGCTGGTCTTCTATAAGACATTTGGTTTGGAGGTATCTCTATATAAACGGTGAACAGAGAAACAGTCATAACATCCTGATTTTTTTCAGGTTTCTGACATTATAACTTCAATCAACTGAGACAGGCAGGAGGGTCGCAAGACATGCATCGTTTATAACTAGGAGTTATGCCACCTAGAAAGGGTAAATATTCCATGGTTCAAATCTAGTTTGTTTGCCTATATCTAGACCACAAATCTGGTTCTTTTATGTCCTGTGGTGTAGTGTATGAAAATTTAAATGCCATGTGCTCTTTGTGTTATACAACAAATAACCAAAACAATGAGTGGACAAAAACCTTTCACCATTTCACTAAGAGATTAGACTCACCTTCCACGACAATGGATGCGGACGTTTCTGTGTCACCACCTGTTGTTTTTACAAGGCAGCGATACATTCCCGTGTGCTCCGGCTGGATCGCCGCGATGACGAGCTTAGCGACACTTCCATCGAAGATGTGTTCAAACTGCTCCGATGGATCGAGTTGCTCCGCGTCTTGGAACCACCGGATGGAAGCATCGTCGCCGTTGACAACCATGCACTCAAGGGTGGTGGACTGTCCGGTGGTTACAGTCTGATTGGTAAGTGGGGTGATTATACGTGGCGGGGATGATGTCACTGTGTCACCCTGCTCACATGACGTCATGTTCTGTTCGTCTGTGGCTGCCTCTTCCTTATCGCTGTCTGAGCTTGTTGCTATGACAACATCACGGTCGCTAAGGAACGATGCCCTTGGTGACACGTGTCTGTGGTGTCTGACGACATCATGAGGAACATGGTGCTCTATGACGACCGTTTTGCAGTTGCTGGGGACAACAGTGTCACTGTTGCTAGGGACGACGGAGACATACTGTTCTGGTTGAGTGGGTACAGTGGTGGAACTGTGGGCATAGGTCGGTGGCTGCACTCCACTGCCAAGTTCTGTGGGACACAAAAAGTGTAAATGCCATTTATAAATGCCACACAAATATGTTATTTATCGTTATTTTACCACAAGACTCTATGGCAAAGCAGAAACAATATATTCATGTTTTGCTACTTTACATTTACCTTTTATTTAATATATTTTTTTTCATTTTTATTCAATAATAAATATATATTTTTCTATCCTGTATTTAACTAATGCATAATACATTTTGTATTTATTTTATATTTATGCATAACTACAGCTGTGCTGGGAAATGTGTTTACAAAGGTATGCCAGTGTGGGGAACATTAATTTTCCTTCCGCTAAATCTTTAGCGAGTAATCTATGACTGCAGAAAAGAAATATTATTTTTTTCCGTATCATCCCACATTGTAATGATGTCAGCATTTTGTATGCCATACATTTAGTTATACTTCACATTATACTTGTCTTATGCAGTTCTTTTTTCTATGTAAGCCAGCTGTAGGTGGGCAGGAAATGTGTACGTAACTTGCAACAAATGTCAACAGGATGTGTACTGTTGTACGATTCTATTCAACTTGAAATCACGTTTGTTACAAATTATTTGGTAAACGGCATTTGCCATCCTAGAAACCTAGCTGAAGGGTAACACTGGACACTTAACCTTAACATAACACTGCATGTGTTGACTGGCTAAACTGACTAACCTTTGATCAATGCCCGGATTTCTCGGATGTCAGTGCGGAGTTTCTGTCTTACTTCAAAGTCTCGGCTGCTGCGAAGCTACAAATACATCAGACACGTGGCATGACTCACACGAAGTGTGATAGGACTGCTGGTCAATAATTAAAATGCATTGGTTTTGTTTATGTTGCAGCTCAATAATATTTTCAGTCCAATTTGATTAGTTTCCTAGAGAAATAAAAACGTAACATGATACATATAGATTCCATGCGTGCACACATACTTTAATGAATTCATTAAACAGTAATAAATATGGATTTTTACCTTGTTTTCAAGTTCCTTCAATTCTTGTGCCTGAAATGAGAAACTCTATTGTATGAAAACTGTACAAAATGTATCAATTATCATTATACTTTATCATTTATCATGACATGTCTTGGATATAAAATTGGCTACATGTACACACGGACAACTACTTTCATTACTATAATTATTTTACCATATGTTTATTTGCACAGGTATTGAGAAGAATAGGACTGAGTTCTTGAGGAATTTGCATTCTGGTAAGGTTGTTAAAATTCAATTCTGAATACCTCGGTGTTGTATGGTTATATTAGTAGGACAACACAAAAGGTTGGACACACACAGTTTAAAGGTTCAACAAAAAACATGCTAAAATACACTTGCTGCTATTTGCGAGTTATTCCCCAAGACACATAAACATGCTCTAATGTGTCATCCATTCACCAGGGGGCTCCACCAGAAGATACATTTAATGAATTCACAACACCACGTCTTCCATGTACATAAAATAACAACTGTAGCCATTATAAAAAACAAGGATGCTAATCTATGTTCACACAAAATAAAACAGAAAACAACATAAATTTGCAACAATAATATTTTTTTTCATTTTCTATATCTACTGTAGTTTAATTTTTTACATTACAAACAGTTCAGGTATGCTCAATTTTTTCAATGAAAATGAGTCCTGATGTACCCTACCAAGCATTTCTCATCCAGCAGTCATAAAACATTCAATGGAAGAACTCGGAACAAACTGTGCAGTGTAATCATGTCAGATTTGTCAAGGAATTATTTATCTGTCTACCTCATGAGACTAGCTCTGTGGGAATTCCATCTGATTTCTTCATTAATTAGCCATGATTAATGTGAATCTAGGTTTTATTTTCTTCTTAAGTAACCCTTTGAAATAGCTTAAATGCAATAACTAAACATGAATTTTCTAGAAACTGTCAAATTCGTAATGACTGTGTTAAACATAAAATAAAAGAATAATTGAATATTCACTCGTCTGAATACACAGAATAAAAATTGGTTTGTGTCAGAAAACTGTCAGCGTGGAGGGTATATATATATATATATATATATATATATATATATATATATATATATATATATATATAACAGGTGTCTAACAGGTGTTTGAACACATGCGGTGAAGAAAAATACAATTTATGTAGATTTTTAAGGTATCCAAAATACAGAGTGCCCAAAACACACAGTTATTACCTTGGAATAAAAAATATTATCAATAAAATGTGTTATGGTCAATACAGATGTATGGCTATCTTGATACAAAACCCAGATGTGTTTCAATGTGTGGATGCTGGAGCCTTGACAGAAACATGACCCTGCTGTTTTTGTCAAAATAGATGGTAATTTATCTGCCAGGCATGAGTTCATTAAACAATGTATATGGCTTTGTTTTTCACTCATCATCAATTAACTTTCACCACATCCGGATTATACTGTAAACACTAACAAAACTAGGTCACAGGTTAGGGTGTCAAATGTTGCCATGTAACACATGAGAGGTTTCAATGAGTGGGATCTATTGCGAATGTTTGCCCTACATAAGTAATTTCAAACATTTTAAAAGAAGGTGTATTTTTTCAAGATTTTTGTCCCTGCTCAAAACTGCACAATTATCATTAAACATGACTCAAAACTGTGCATTAATCAACATGTATAATTATGGATACCTGGGTCTACGGACCTTGTAAAATTATAAAATGGCATTGGTTACATTTGTTATAAATTAAGCCAATTTTATTTATTGTCTAGTTTATTTTTGGTGAAGTTGTCCAACATATCTGTAATAAATGCATGTATTGTGTTTCACAGAGCACATAAACAAGAGTATATAATGGATAAAACATGACAGCTCTTGTTACAAGCACTGTCACACTAACAAAGGATTTTGTGTAGACACAAACAAGAAAAGTAATTTTCAGTTTTTTAGGCAATCCATATACAGCCCCTTGCGAGAAAAACCTATCACACCTCAAATGTAACAAATGTCTTCTTGGCTGCAATCAACATGCCAGGTCATTGTCAAATTACATTATACTGAATTTACTTAATTATTTAAATTATTGATTTTTGACGCAAAGATAAAACATAACATTTTACAACTCGTAAGGTAACAGGATGTATACAAACAGGCTGGGAGTATTACAAAATCTTCAGACACACAATTTTTCGACCTGACACAAATGTTACAATCATGAATATACTTACAAGGCTCTCCGCGGCACTTGGTTCGTCCCCGTCTTTCTTCGTGTCATCCTCGCTGACGTCTTCGTTCGTCCCTTGACTGCCACACTCGGACGACCCGGCACAAGATGATCCCTCTTGTGACAGTTCCCTTTCAATTTTATTGTCGATGAGTTTCCCCAGTGAAAACTCCCCATTGATGCCACTCAGTCGCTTCTTAGATCCCTGTTTCCGAACACGACTCGTAATCTGGATAGATCCACTTGACTCTGTTGTGATCACTGTGTCGGAAGACGGGGATTCGGAATCGGAGCTGGCATTCGAAGATTCACTTGTGCTGTTCATTATAGCTGTGGTGGTGCCCTCTGGTGTGTATGTCATCTTTGTCGAAGACTGTCGATTGTCTGACAGCGCATTTAGGTGTTTTTCTGTAGAAATGAACATATTTTGTTATAATTTTATCAGCGATACTCCGCTCTCTTTTCTTGTTCACAAAGAACTCAATCCATTATTTTGTGACTTCCAGAGTTGAAATGAAACTAACAAACTGTACAACATTGCAATTTTATATTAGATAAGTAGATCATTTGGCTGATTGTTTTACAACAGTCCATATAAAAAATTTGCAACAGCAGCAGAACAAAATGTACAACTACTAGTTTTGCTTCCTTGTCAAATAAATGTAAAATGAGGCCAGTGAATACATTGAAGTGAAGAACTTTTTTCTTGGCTATCTCAGCATTGTCCGCAGTGATTCAATCTTCCTGTTAACATAGTTGTACTATCAGAATGGATGGCTGGTGGCATCACTATCTTTTTTCTTATCAAATACCATGTATCTCTTTAGATAGGACGACTAGTAAATGTGATCCAAAATTTATTTCTATAGAGTAAACCACTAAAATATATACTCTGTCAATCAGATGACATAGTACACCACAGATGCAGCCGTGGTTATGAGGCAGCTATGTTAATTGTGTAGGAATGTGAGACCAAAGAGAGGCTGATACCAATACACTCAATTTGTTCCGTTTTTCTGCTGCAATCATTGATCGGTGCACATTACCCACCACTCAATGTCCCATTTCACTGTCCCTCGAAGCATTCAACTGCACTGCAAACATTGTTTGTTTTAACAGATCCAGCGGTTGAATGCATCCGCTCTCTACAGCCAACAGACCTAAAGCAACTTGGAGTGGACAAAATTACCCAAACTTCAAATAGTGCTACAGTTTGCCTCCATCATGGAGCGGCTATGCGTGCAAATATACACAACATTATTTGAACCACGTCTGGTCCACGTGCAGTGCAGTTATGACAATAAGTCTGATTGAGTCTGGCATGGCTATTGACAATAAAGCAACTGGGCCTGTCTGTTACTCAGAATTATTAGCAGGAAATGCACTAAATCAGACGTTGTTTTGACTGGGGCAAGCAGCGTTTTCAAAAATTCAAGCCTTGTTTGCCTGTCTGACACTGCCTGCATCAAGTATTAACAGTTTGACTGTCTCACTTACAATGCTAACGTTTTGTAAATGCAACACTAATGTTGAAAATAATGTTCCGTGATTATTATACAAATCAGGGCAGGAGGAATATCTTCATGTACATGATTCTTAAATTAAAACATTATTATATTATTATTATTTTATATTAAAAGCAGAGGCGACAAGGAATGTTTAATCCGGTCACCCAGAATTAGACACGATGTCAGTGTCAGATGGAATATGGACTGCCATAGAAATGGACCTGGGCGTCCATTTTTATGGGGTCTATATTCTATGATACATATAGGATATGGACCCCACTCAGGTTAAAATTCTATGGGGCGTTCCATATTTTATAGTGAATATGGACCCGGGGTTCATATTCTATATAACCACCTATATAACCACCTGTAACCACCTACCCATGTTGGTTGCTTTCCGCTTTTTGTAGTCGGCTAGACTCCACCGGTGGCTGTCATCCAAACAAATGGTTGCCTGAGACGTCTGAAAGAGAGAACCACAATGAACATACACAACACCATCACAGTTACAGATGGACTCATATGTTTGCAAAGTCCAAAAAAACCATTACACATTTAGCTTTGGCTCAAATTCATCTCCCTGGCAATCACTTATAAAATGTGCAATCCAGAATCATTAATTATTAGTGTAAGTTTGTATTAACAAATGAATATGGTGGAAATTAGTATGGTTGATTTCATATACATGGGTACAAAATCATGTTCCCACAACGTTACCAGAAAGCCAGTTGCCATGTTATGATAACATCAGGTGATGTCCCAGAATGTGTTTTGTAAATTTTCTTTCTGTTGCCAGAATGTATTAAAACTCTAGACAACGTTACTGTATAACCTAATTATAACATTACCGGAACGTTGCGTGTTTGATGGTTGTTTTTTTACATGGATGCAACAAATAAAATCGCTTCATGACACGATTCAAACTGTAACCACAAAGGATTCAGATGGGAAAATCCTGCAAGGGATAAAGGTGTTTCCCAATCTGCCTAGTTCTTCCTGTTCCATTCCACATGGTGTGGTCAATCCAAGGCTAGCAATATTCACTGCATTCACGCCAAATTGGTCAATCAAATAATCTGCCTCCCATGATGTTTTTTCTACAGGGATCCAACCCACGCTGCATAAGGTCAGTGGTTACTGGGAACACAGGATCAGATAACCACTTAGGGAAGCCCTTGCCCCAGAGACCTACTGTCCTACTTTCTTAAAAACATCATTTTGGCACTGTTTTTGTTATTTGACTGGCAAAGGCAGTTGAATGTTGCGACGGATTTTCCTCTCCATTTCATTTCAGTGTTTCTCAAATCTATTTGGCTCGTAAGGTGCATACTTTAAATGCAAACAGCCTTACACGTGTTCACTAAAGTGCAAATACAACTACAAAAACTGTAAATATTATCAGTACATTTTAAAAAGTGGATAAAACAAACACAATTTTAAAGAAATGTCCTAATTAAAATGATTCAAATTCATTTATAAGAAAACAATAAATGCAATTTGACATACCAGTAGTGAATTTCTGGAAATTATTCAAAAACGTAAACACTCAAAATAAACTGACTGACATTGTATATCTGCATTTGACAGAATCACATCAGGCCTGCACAAACTAATACACACATGAAAACACTGACCACCATATAGTCTGATGCTGTACAAAACCAACCATATGTTACTGGCTACAGATGATGAGATATTCTCCCTAAGGATGTGGTTGGCGCCAAGCTACCATTCCAACATCCCTGGATGACAATGTCAAATAATTTGATCCTTGGCTGTGTACGTTGTATTACTTTTCCACAGTAATAATTTGTTATGTGTGACTCATCAAGGTGTTGACATTAATGTGTCACAATGTAGCAGTATAAATTTCACCATGGCAATGAAATTCGACACAGGTGAAATACACAAAAGAGTCATTACAAAGAAAATTATATGCATGAAAATATCAGTGGTGAATAAGACTGGTTCACTGTGAACAGATTTGGTTGTTTTATTAAACAAATGAAATATAATACTAATACGAGGAATAGTGTAAACATTTTAATGTGCTTGCTGTAATTATGTAAATTTGTATGCAACTTGATCTATTGAGACTGCAAATTTGAGCTGTGACTCCCTGGAATGAACTCTTATTCTGCTTTCTTCAAAGTAAGATTGAACAAGGTATTTTATGTCAAGAAACTTGATATCTTTCCAATTATGCTATAATCTATATATATCTATAATCTTAAGAATTAAAACATGTCTCATGATAAGCAGAAACCATGTCAAATACCATGGTAGTTCTTTATGACAATTACAATCTTGGTTTTTTACAAACATTTCAGCCTCAAATTACACGCCCATTCAAACAAACAAGTGTCTCGGCATGAAAAATCTATATTAAATTTCACATTCTACGAACCGAGAAAGTAGGTACTTTCAAGAACCTACACCAACATTTTCAAGTAAACGAATCCGAGGTAAAAACAACCGACATCAAAACTTGCACCAGGAGTAATATGACTTAGCACTGCGAGACTGTACATGGCCTCAGTTGACACAAAGACAAGTGAGGGCGGTTGACAGCTGACTGTCCTGGGAACACAAGGTGTGAGTCACCACCCATCGTCCTGTCCTACATCAGCTGTGTCCTGTCATGTCACATACCCGCCGTTCATAACAGATTTTGTGACCCCCGTCACCACCAGTAATGACCAGCTGCCTGTCCCCAGCTATGACTAAATTGATGAGATGTTTTTTCTGCTTTTAAACTCGCTGCAAACGACAGATTATCACTTGTTATGTTGCCTACATCAGGGGTGTCACCCTTCGACAACAATTTTGTTCTGCTCCCTACCCCTGGGAGTATGACAGATTGTCAATTATTATGTTGTCTAAATCAGGGTCCCCACCCTTTTTTGTAACATAAACAGTTGCGTGTCCTGTCGGTGATGTCGCGTTTAGGCATTCCAAATGGCTGCACCACTGAGATACCAAAGATTTTAATGCTACTTATAACGTTATTGTTGCATTATTTATTATTAATAAATGAGACACAGACACTATGCTTAAGCTAGTTGATGTATTCACATAAAATTGTTGCATGATAGTTTATGTACATTAAATTAAGTATTAACTCATCTAGGCCTACATGAAATAAGGCATTTTTACAATTCCGTTAATTTCTATAATTTTCTGAGAGGACCCCATGATTTATATGCATTTTTACAGGAAGTCGAAGACATTTTAATTTGTTTATTATAACCTATATGTATTAAGGAGATAGGTGTGAGATTTCAAGTCATTTGTTTATATCTGAGCAGTTGTAAGCAAGCAGATAATACACGATTTATAAGAAAATAATCTGCCCTCTACTATTGTTTGCCTGGATAATTTTCTGCATTTTAAGGTTAGGGTTTGGTAACATTCCATAATGTATTTATGTATCATTCTAATGGGAATATATATATATATATATATATATATATATATATATATACCCCGGTATATACATTTACTCAAATGTTCTTCAATTTTCACGCCTTGCCACACATGAAATAAGACAAACACCAGCGTGTCAACACAATGTCACTTACCTGACAGTTAACTGTCACCTCATTGTCAACAGGTGTCACCGGTCTGTGTCCATTGCTGTCACCAGTGTCCCCGCAGGCAGACTCACACTGGGAGGAGATGACAGGACTGGAACCTGCAATGACAGGGCACAGTGAGAGGGCGACTGAGGCAAGTGGGGTAAGTGCTCTGCCACCCTCACATTTGGGCTGAGTGTGGGACCCAAGGCCAGGGGTAGAAGAGGTTGGGTTCTCACCAAACAATAATTATTATAAAATACAATTTTGCATTTTTCGAAATTCAGACGCATTAGAAGAATAAACATTGCAAAATGTAACTTATATATTTTAGTACCTCAGCGGTAAGCACTGAAAATATTACTATGTTAACAATGTCAAGGTTATATTAATTTCCATGAAAAGGTTAACATCTTAAAAAATTAAAACATGCAAATATACACAGTATTTTAGCCAGTGCTCATATTTTAGGAAACATTGTAAACAAATTGATATACCGGTAGTAAAAGTTACTAGACATTTAAAAATATGAACATATGAACACCGTCACCATGGCGTAAAACAATTATCGATAAAGATACTTTACAAAATCTGTTGACACAAACTAGGACAATGGTCGGGTTATTCATCACAACTGCAAACATAAATCCCTGTGATTTAAAAACAATTGAAAAATATTATACAAATATGTCACAAAATACCATACTTGGTTGTAAATAAAATACACAAACAATCGCTAAGCACTCTCGAAAATAATGCGTTCATTGAACAAAAGTTGTACGGGACACTATTTCAATATATATAAACAGCAACGTATTTTATGGAAATATACACTACACTGCACTCCAGAGGCGTGAATCCTACATATACTCTGCCATGCCCTGGGAGGGATAGGATTTCATCAACACTGACACGTTATGGAGAGCCTTAAAACACAGTCCTGGGTTGGAGTGAAGGACAACCACCAAGTGAAGGCATTCTGGTACAGCCGGTAATTATCACTGGCCTTATCCTCTTATCACAGTTTTATCCCAGCATATCAGGTTGTTGTGTATGGCAGGACTACCAGATGTGAGGGTAAAATAGCCACTGGAGTCAGTTTAACAGTGTTTGTAAGGGTGGGGTGCGTCAGGGTAAATATTGTTTTATTTACACCATCTGCCTTTATATTTTACCCTTACTGTTCTTAAGGTTCCGGTAAAACATTGTGTTAAAAATTATGGTCTTGGTGGATCAATTTATTTATTTGGTGTGCCATGATAAGTATCTAGGGACTACCAATGCTGCCTTGATGGGTCTGTTGGACATGTTATAGTAGGCACACAGTACCCACAATGACAAGCTCCCTGGACGGAAAAAAACATGTATGAGCTTGTAGCCACACAAATATGCCACAAGAATCTTCATGGAAACAGGGAACACTGGCTCATTGCGCAGTTTTGTACATTAGCATGTACAGAGCCTGGTTCAGCACTTGCACCATTAGTAACATATTTTATTTCATATAGCAGCATCAGAGGTAATGTTAAATTGTCCGTGGCACTTCACAGCATACACAATGTAAATACGATGGTAGTTATTTATAAAATCACACAGTAAACATACATTCTCTAAAAATATTATGCAGGCTACATTTACTAAAAAGGATAAATTGTATATGTGTATATTTTCTAATGATAACATAATATAAATTTAAATAATTTAATATAAATTTACGTAAGTTAACTTTAAAATGCAGCACTGCATTAGGACTGTTTATTTAAACAAATATTAAACAATGTAAACACACAAGAGCAGCTTCCAAAATATGACACATTAGTATTCAGTGCTAATGTCACAAGGACAACAGGACAGTGGGCAGGGCAGAGGAAACACTAAACCTGTTGATTTGTTGAACATCCTGTCAACAGCTCTGTTCTTACGGTGTAATCAACCAGAAAGATAAACACCTTCGCTCCATAAATGTTCCAATCTTGTGTCAAAACCACCCATGTGTGACCACTAGCTCTCTTGCTTGGCCTACTAACGTAGGGGTGTGCAATAATGCCCTAATGTTAAACACCTCCATAGCAATATGCTTGACTAATCTTGTCATGCTGGTTGAACAATTATGGTTGATATTAAACACTTCCCACTACAGTAACTAACAAGAATAACACGGGGCAATATACTGTCACAAAACTCATACAACATGTGTACTTTTGGTAACTACAATATTTTCTGAATGTCACACTTCAGCTGCTTTCAATCAGAATAAAAAATACAGGCAAAACCCCTGACTTGCCTGAATGAACCAAACAATGCAAAATCACAAAACCTAAGAAGAATGTTACATAGACACCATGACATTGTATTACAACTCTTACAGTTGATTAATTTCAGGTCAACAACACTTCACGCTTCAAGTGAATCTAGACAATTGACTGGAAAAACCCTGCTGCATACATGACTGCATCAGTGTAGACCCACAGTCGTCCAACAATAACTAATTACTACGTATGCGTAACCCTCAACACATTACAGAACTTTAATGCTTTCACACCTTACCATACAAACCAAAAAGGTGTGCATCAGATGCAAACACTTCCGTCTGCAGAAACATACACATATGGAATATGCAGTAAAATCAATTGTTGTTGATCAAAGGCCAAGTGGTCGGACCACTATATCATCTGATTTCCCAAAGGACTACGTAAATGCGAATCGCCACGCCAGTATGACCACGAATACATTTGCGGGAACAGGACGATAAGTTATTGGATTGTTCGCTATTGGTTTGGCCCAGTGGCGGCAGCTAGTGGTGAATGACAAACACTAACTTGCTATTGTACCACTTTTCTTCCTGACAGCTTTAAACCAATATCTACCTGGCTCCCGAGAGTGGTTTGTTAGACAGTAATGTTAATGAAACAAAACTGTTTGCAAGTAAAAATATATATTATTATTATATTCAGATACAATGAGAAGTGGGGAAACCATCCATGGGATGGTAACATATCAAAGCCAGTGTCTCAGACTGGTTCAAGTAACATTAAGAGCATTATCAATAACATTACTGGACTTTTTTGACTGCCTCTTGGTGCCAAGTGAGGCTTCCTTCCAGCTAACATGTCTGTACTGAATGGTGACCTTCTTAACACCAGGCATTCAGGTCCCCTTTGATGCCAGTAGATTTATCCGAAAGGTAAAAACAACCACGAGACTGGCGCAGGGTAACTCTTCTGCACTCAGACTCCTCCCACGGTTTCTCCAGGAGTGTTTACAGAACACCCTGAATCACCCCCGTCTGCCATAATCAAATCATCCCAACCTCTATTGCACAACCCTAGTACATGTAGACTTCACACTATCTACCCTGTCTGCATCCCTGGCAAACAAAGTCCAAGCGTTGTTATCGTATCGGGCTAACAAACAAGGTTTTTACTTAGACCTTCAATTCATGTCACTCAACTAGCACTCATTCAGTCATTTCAATGTGCGCATGTTTATCGCTTAACACCAGATGGCACTACGGACACAACAGGAACCAATCAGGTGGATAGTTCGGGGTTATTTCCAGATTGGTTACAGATGCATAAAATGCCAGACACTTTCAGACAAATAATCTCCTTCTGTAGATTTCTTGCATTTAAAAAAAAAAAAAATGCTAAATATTTTTTTACAGAAATGTGTCCTGTCTGCTGCTCCTAGTATTACCACAAACTTTACCCTCTATTCACTGAAACACCTACTCAACTTCTGAGAAAACATCACCCACCAATTATGAATTATTGCGTTTTATATACACATTTAACAAGATTTAACAAGATTTAACAAGATTGCCACCTAGAGATTCAACTCTAGATGGCAGGTGGACTAGGAAGCCATTTGGCTTATTGAGAGTCCAACCTATCTATCTAAGTATACCCCGCCCTTCTTAGGTATATGTCGATTTTATTTTTAAATATATTAACACTACTAGCACCTACACAATCAGCTGATAATCTGTTCCATTCGTTTACTGCTCTCAAGTTATCTGGAAAAGTTTAAAATTCTAACCAGTATTGGTATATACGTTATGAGTCCTAAGGTAAAATTTGCACGTTCTAGGACTACTAATAAAAAACAGTTAACAAAAAACACATGACCATGTCAGTGGGGTCATCAATCAGTAGCTTGTAATGTATATAATAAAACTATTTACTAAAACATTTACTTAAATTAACAAGAGACAAAAGTAGCAAAATCATACAGAAACTATACTTCAGACTGCTACACTTATCAACATATTATGGTACATCTTTGATTGATACAATCACACATTATTTTAAACACCCACCTCATTTGAATAAACACATCTTAACCAACCACTACAATGAAACCCAGAATCACACACAAAATCCTGCGAGTAAATAACAACAATGCATTTACCTGTGGTCGACCAGTACACATAAGCCATGCGCTTCCTACAGTGAAGTGATGAAATGAAGTTGTTATTCCAATAACGTAATATTGCTCCTCTCAGTACACTGTGGGATGTGACAGAGCGTATACATACACTGCTCACTCAGTCACTCTCTCGCTGTCACTGAGTCCTGTCACTGCAGTCACCGAGTCCTGACACTGCAGTCACTGGCCACAGCGGCTTAGCTTGACAAGCACTATTCAGGGTGTCATGACTTAGAAGTCGTTTCGGTGATGTATGTCACCCAGATTAGGGGACCATAGTATTGTTGTGTTGACATTCGTGCAGCTTGCCGACTGCGGTGGTGGTGGTCAGTGTAGGTGGACAGTGGTCAGTTTGATGTACAGAGAAGGTGGGGTCTGGACTGCGATTGAGAACAGAAAGGTTTAATTGTTGTGCGACTACTATAGTTGTTCTTGCAATGAGATCTTTGTTTGACAAGCACTGTTTATGTTGTCACCGCCGGGAAGTCGTTTAAATGAGATATGTCACCCAGATTAAGGAACAGTGGTATTCATACAGTTCTTTGGTGATGCAGGCGCAGGCGCAGCTTGGTGACCATGGTGGTTGAGAGAAACAGGGGTTGACAGACCGATAAAACTAGTGACCTCCACAGGACGATTGGAAATATGGTCTGAGACGGAGCTACACTGTCCAGTCCATCTTGCAGTGCAGGTGACACAGACAGGAGTTAAATATAGGGTGGATCTGGGAGGGTGAGGGTAAGGCAGGAGGGTGGGTGATCGCAATAAATAGGGTTAGGATGATCTTTGGATGGAGGAAAGATGTTGAACATTGCACGACAAATTAGGTAGGAAAAGTAGGAATGAGAGGGGTCAAGTGTAGGACAGACAGCTAGAGACTCAGGTGGGGATGAGGAGAGAGGAAGAGAGGGATTAGCCAGATGGAGGGAGGTATGGAGACAAGAAGAGAGCAAACAGGGTGGGAGATAGTAAGACAGTGAAATATGGAGGAGATTGGAAGGGAGGGATGAGGGTGAGGGAGGAAAAGGAGATGTAGGGATGGGTTGGGAGTGAAGACAGGCTTACAGAGTGGTTGAGAGGAATGTATGAATGGATATTTGGAAACGTTCTGACAAGTAATGTAATTTAAGTATGTCGTGGAAAGTTTACATTACAATTTTTTCATTTAACCATTTTCTTAGCTTCCCGCCACAGATGACAAATCATCAAGTTGCCCTGGTAAACAGACACACAGCCAATCCCTAACACCCAGGCATGCTTACAGGGTTAACTGTGGCACTTAGAGGGTCAAGTCAACCCCAAACAACCCTGCACAACATCCAGAAGTGAGACTGGGTGAGACTGTCGCTGGCTGCGGAGACTGGAACCAGATACAGTGGCAACTCCTGCTGCTGGTACACAGTATTAAAACAACATAAATTATTACTATTATTTCCACAGCTTTCCTGCAGCAGCACAGGTCACATGACACCATCTGGAGTCAGCCTTGTGTGTCCTACATAAGGGCAGGGCGCTTTATGGGCGCTGATGTTTATCTGCCTAATCCACCGATAAGGGTCAACTGGGGAATAAAACATCACTATCTGCTTGTCAAACTGCCAACAGAGGGGGTGATTTGTCTGAGGGAAACCACTGGCCTGGGGGTAGATAGCCCCAGAACACATGACATGGGTGCCAACCTGGTTCAGTGAATGGTGTTAATCAAAACATGTTTTACAGATAAATAACAGCATTATATAAACAACATGATGACGGTGATAATCCTAACTGTGTTGAAGACTAATTATTGCCACTTACAGCAGAGAATAATGGTATTAATTTATTTGTTTAGCGGGATGCTTTACTCAAATGCAATCAATAGATAAAATTAATACACTGAAGATATGCATGCAATCTATCACCCTGGGGTAGTCAAACAGTGTAAAGGTAATTTTTATTAATTAAATATATTTGTAATTAAAAAACCCCAAATACAATATACCACCAATTGTGTAAATAATTAAGAGTTACTCAGATCAGTCTATTGTTTAATTAAATGGTATAGTGATAAAGCAAATTTCAAACAACAGAATATTTGACTGGAAAGGTCAAATACTAGACATGTCAGAAAGTTATTCACAATACTCTTATGACATTTGCACTTTCCTTTAGGTGTCCTAACAGGCAGATACGCTGTCAAGGTTACATTTTTTTTGAAGGTTACATTTTATTTACTATTCATTTCCTCTAAGCCAATTGTAAATGAATCACACCTCCAAGTGTGCTTCTGGGTGACCATTGCTTAACTGGAAATCATGACAATTGGCTAAATCAATGAAATCTGCACCACATCTAAGAAACCTGAACATTAATTACTGGCACAAGACACACTGGCAATTAACGAGAGATGAATCACTACACGTGATTTACTTTCGATACGTCAACAATTACTTATTTATTGGACTAACCACATACGTCATTGATCATCAATCACATCTAACCAAACACTCACTACAGTCAACAGTGGACAATTGTATGTACCATTGACCACTGTCCAGTGTATCAGAGGTCAGTGGCCAGACTCACCCCAAATGCCTACTTTGTCAAAGTTGACTGTACACACCCTGTCCTTTGAAGTAGAGAGCAAGAACTGGACAAATTAGTACCCATTTAACAAGTTCGGGAGTTTTAATAATACACTTTTCACACCTGCGAAGTACATTTATGTCTATGACAATTTGTGTGTTTTTGTATGACACATTATTTACTCACATCAAATCAAGCCAAGCAAACTTGATCATTTCATAAGACTGAAGCATCACATTTCACCTGTCAAATTGAGGTTGGTTATGTATATGCACTTACAATATATAGAAAGGACACCCAACTATTTGGACAAGTGTCATATTTCAAATAACTAATTGTCAATTATACTAAAAATGGCAATTATACATAACGTCTACATTTTATCCGCCAGGCAAATGCATTATATACAACCTGTCAATCACATGAAACTTTTCAGTCATATATTACATATCTAACCTATCAAATTACAATCAACCTCACAATTACATACAACTTGTCAAATATGTACCTGTGGATTCTACACAACCAGTCAACTTGACACATTAGATGCAGTTATCATTTCAACACAAACTGTCATTAACATATTGTTCTGTCATTATATGTACATGACCTACAGTTATATTTACACAAAACTTTATCCATACTGTCTCTCAATTACCAGGAGTACTTCCAAGCTGTCAACCATACACAACACTTTTATTATCGTCAACCTGTTAGAATACACCTCCTTTAGGTAAGTTGTTTCAAAATCACCATCATCAATTCTCAAGATACAGCTACACGAAGCATGATAAATTTTACATACATGTCCTATCAAATTTGATCTTTATACTTAGGATTTCAGAAACATTGGTAATAATTCACACCATGCACAGTCACACAGTGAAACATGTATTGATTGGTAGTAACAGAACAGGCAAAACAAAAAAATTATGACAAATGAGTCCAAATCCTCCTTAATTATGTTGGTGAGTACAAACATGTCTTACACACTATAAGATGTATTTTGCTTACCTCTGTAACCTTCCATTAGCTGAAAAATAGGACTCCTTACGAAAAAGCACACTCCACCACGGCTAACAAAACTATGTTATCACCCATCTGTAGAACTCAGGAACGCTCTCCCTCGAAAGTATCAACCACCATCCCATATTTAGTGCTACAAACACTGTTCATGCCAGGTTGTGTTGTGACACACATGGACAAAAATGACAGCCATCCAACCGATATTGAATCATACACATAGTTAGGTAATGCCCAGCAATTATGTATAATGAGTATATAATGTATACACAGTTGCAATGGAGCAGCCACGGGAACATTGGGCGTCACCATTCTGCCACAGGGACTGTCACCATGACAACTATACTTGCTGGGGAAAAATGCAGTTCTAACATGTTACTTTGTGTGTTGTGCTATCCTAAACAGTATTGCTAGGGTGTTCAACACTGCTTATAGAAATATATGGGTCAAGATACATACATTTTGATCACATGAACATTGTCTTTATAGTGTATTAAAATGTGTGGACAGGTATTGAAGGGTGACATTTATTACGGTTCTTGTACATTGGGCTATGTGTGGTTCATATAAAAATCAAAGTACTTTAGTTTAAACTATAATAGCAATATTTATTCTAGCTTTAATTCTGAATCGAAATTAAAAAAATATATACTTACAATATCCCAGAAATCAACATATTCATATAACATTGCTAATGCTTCAAGAAGTTTTACATTTCCTCAGTTATAGATTGGTTAGATAAGGGGATTAACAGGTCGCAACAGTTCCACACAGTTGAAGCATAATATTGAAGCTTGAAAGTTAACAATCATTAATGAGAAGTATCCATTTGTACAAGTAATAATTCAACTGTTGGCCTGATATGGTCAGAACCGAGTGAACTTCGCCAAAGTAAACTAAACACATTTGTAAGGGTACCCACTTTTGGAGACTGAGGGTCTATGGTTCTTGTACTGAATCAACCCTGCACTGCAGTACCTTTCCTTGTGCAGCCATTCTTCACTATGTGAGCAATTATACTAATTAACTTCACCAGTCCCCACACTCATGAGTGGTCAAATGGTTAGAGTCACTGCTAATGTGATAACGGACAGATAAAAGCAACACCAAAACCAAGGGATAAATAAAAAAAAAATTGAATTAGAAGTTGTACGGGTGCATGTCATGAATCTTACAAACTTTATCAGGAATACGGCTGCCACAGTTGCACTTGAATTAGCTAGGTATGTTTGAATGCGGTAATTAGTGCTACCATCAGAATAGTGATCTCAGTACACTTGGTACTAGAAGATAATGTCAAATCTAGACTCGGTGTAACTGCAGAGCAGATCCACATGACTAAGCTAATTATAATTTACTAACATCAATCTAACGACCATCTTGTAGTTATGGTATTGGTACATACAACATTTTTAGAGTAACAAAGTGACATTATTAGACAACATTGGTAGATAATTCATGTACAAGAGAGGCAAGAGCATATTAGTTGTCCATGAATTCGGAGATGTTGTGACATGACCTACTATCTAGAAGGGTAACCCAATGCCCCTCCCCGAGAAAGCTCCTGGCAGTAGCGCAATCTCTCTATGAAGGACAAATGTATCTACAAATGTATTACCAAACAACCTAGGAATGGGTGAAGGCAACTGGTGTCTTTAATTCTACATACTGGTGTCGTAACCAGTGACATTAGTGACATCACAACAGCTGTTCAAATCCCACTAACTGTCCAATAACTGTCACATCTGCTCTAAGTAAGAGGTCATTTATGTTACTAGCACTACTGGTTATGAGGCAAGCCTGATACAGTGCTGCCATCTGGTGACCAACACAATCATTAACATGCACAACAAAAACATCCCTGATTTTACCAGCTGTGAACTTCTCCTTCCCACCCTCATGTACCGGGGGTCGTTAGCTTGCTGCGGCTGATTATGTCAGTGCCACCCTACAGTACCCCTGACACATCCCTTTCTTTGTCAAACTCCTCTTTTAACCTCACTCAGTGAAATCACTCACAAGGAGTGTGGTTGGTCTCCTGTTATGTGATATAATTTTGTGTGATTTCAGCCACCCACTGCTCGTGTTACATGTAATGTTTAGGATGCACAAGCATCGTTATATTGGGATTCCCAACAGCCGTGGATCCATCTTCAAATCTAGGCGGGTATTTGTGCTGTTCCCATGGCTGATGAGTAGCAACTGAAGTGAAGTGCTTTATTTCATCGTTCGACTGCGCTCACTTCCACGGCTTGCGTAGACTATCAGTGAGGGGTATTATTTTATAAAACAACTCTGATAACTTCCACGGTTTGTGTAGACTATCAGTGAGGGGTTTTATTTTATAGAACAATTCTGATAACTTCCATGGTTTGCGGAGATGATCAGCCAGGGATACTGTAGCGCAGCAAAACAAACCCTGCTCCTTCCCTCCATATGGCTTCATCTTCTCGCATAACTTCTGATTACAGGTCTAACCAAATACCACAATATCTGGCCTGCTCTCGTCAATTGTCATAGTTTCCAACCGTCCAGCCCATTTCTTACCTACTCCTCACCAGCTTTGCTCGAAACTCTTTTTCCCACTACCACCACCAGAACACATTAGCCTTTTCCAAAGTTCACACAAAAAGAAGACCATGTTTGATACCAACTATTATGACACCAAAAGACCTTTATCTGGAGACCCATCCACCCATCATACAGACAATTAAAGACCATAAACTCCATTTTGGGACTGTCAAATGTGTCATTTTGGGCAGGAAACACATTGAAGAACAAAACAATTACTTCAATTACATTGCCAATGATTTTTAAATGTGTGTCACGCTTGTGTATGCCTGGATACTTGTGTGGTTCTGGACATATACACGCATCTAGACTAGTTTCTATTTATACATGTGTGAAAACTTCATCCTGCATAAAAAGGCCTGAAAACTGATAAGATTTCCCACTAACTGGCCTTGTCACCAGAAAGGGCTCCTACCATTTGACATTCTCAGTTGACAATATTTTTTCTTTCTCACAGTGTTTCATAGCAACTGTCATGTCTCGATTACCTTAAACACGATCAGATAAACGCCCGACTTTGGAAGCAAAACGACAAGGGGGGCGACCAAGTAGACAGTGAGATAAATCTGTTGTCTGGGCCTTGGAACTTATGCACACCTGATCCACCTAACTGCTGGAATACTCCAGTCACCCAATATGTGTGTGACAAGTTTCAGCACACTGTATTTGATTGTGTACTAGTGTAACTTGAAAAAAATAATGACTTAGTTGTACACCAGTGGTGGAGACAGGCTGTAAGATTCCCATGAATGATCATTTAGGGATTGTTCCTAAGACTATTTAAGAAACACATTCAATGGATATCACCATGTGATACCAATCACCATGTGATACCATGATTCCCATCATTAATATACTCAACAATGGTCAACTGACGCCAGACCCGAGATCAATATGTAAATTTTATGTCGGAATGACAACAGTAGTAACTCTCACATGTCAAGATTAAATATGTCTGAGGTACTTACTGTTGGCTGCTTTCTGCCATAGTGTTCGCATGGCAGCTCGTATGAGAATCCTCTCATCAAGGTCTCTAGTTGCATCGAGCTGCAAGCAATTACAAAATCAGCTCACCACGGCAAGAAAATACATCTACCGTTCAGTATCAATATCTTCTGGTTAATACAGCATCCAGCTCAGAGATGCACAGCTTACCATGGATAGCCACAATGATACTATATAATGCCAAACTAACATGTGCTAACTCACCTGTAGCCGGTAACATGATCAGGGACAGCACTATAATGTGGCCAAATAAACAAAAACTCTAAACCTATGAACTACCCCAATGAGTTAGATCGCTACAGAACTGGTATCACATGTATGCAAGCTGTTGATCAGATATAGAATGGACAATGTGTGTCAGACAGATACCAACCCTCACTGAGCTATCAGCAACACGGCGTATCCACTTAAGTATCTGGTCGAGGGTTCAAATATGCTTCAAGGGTCTATTTTTATTGCCATGGATTTTTTGTCTAGACAGCTTTCAGGTATTCATCGATCACCAGGCACTTCATGTCAAATTATTCGTGTATCCCTTTCACTGAGCTGGTGAGAAAAAAGTAAAAATTTACTAACAAATTTGATAAAACTAACATGTTAACAAAAGGCATCTAGACAGATGAACATATCAAAGTTACACCACAAACACGAAGGACACCGCAATCATTTGTTTACAATCTGTTTCAAGCACCATTAAGCTATTCAGGCAGCCTGAACCCAATTTCATGGATATCAGGTAGCATGAGGGGAATAATAAATCAGCAAAAGGTTACGTATACATATCAAATAATGCATAAAAACCATTGCCCCATGGACTGATTTCAAGTAGCCAGGCTGGCACTTCAAAGGCTGGCAGTGATATGACATGCAATGCTGAATAAAAGGTTTGGTGAATATGATCAATAGAGGAGGAGACACAATTGGGTAGAATTTCATGCAGTGTTGTTGTAAGCGACAATCACTGGGACGAAACTGTATACAGTCTGTATGAAGTTTGAAGGCAACACGTAGCATTAATGTTAACACAGTATAAGAGCTTTTCATTTAAAATCACACTGTAGTTTAGAATAACTCAAAACATGTTATGGTTATGTCCAACATATTGAATGGATATGAAAATATTGACAGAAATATTTTTTTCACAGTCAAGGAAGAGAGAAGGACTAGAGGACATGGAGTTACATTAGCAAAGAAGCAGTGTAGACTAGATATTAGAAAATTTTCATTTTCACAAAGAACAGTAAACGAATGGAACAGATTATCAGCTGATTGTGTAGGTGCTAGTAGTGTTAATATATTTAAAAATAAAATCGACATATACCTAAGAAGGGCGGGGTATACTTAGATAGATAGGTTGGACTCTCGATAAGCCAAATGGCTTCCTAGTCCACCTGCCATCTAGAGTTGAATCTCTAGGTGGCAATCTTGTTAAACAGGCAAACTGAATAAATGCTTCATTTGCCTGAACAGTATTTGTACGTAATATGTCCCTCTGAAACTACTAATTATAACATATTGTTTGTGATCTATGAACAAGTGAAAGTATCTTCACTTATAGTCATAATCTGTTCTAAATGAATACTAGCAGTGTGAATGATGCACACACATTTGAAAATACTGGACTGTCTGCAAATAAGAGGCATTTGTGTTCATCAGGAGTCAATTATCTGGGTGGCAGTCATTTGAATCTTGTCAAACTGTGATAGTCCTTAGAGACACTGTTGAAACTTTCAAATGAACAGAACAGGTCACAATGTAGAAACAAGTTGTAGTCTCCTAAACCACATCTGGTTGATCAGTGTTTTAAAAAATGCTGACCATTCTATGAAACAAATTTAAACAACGAAACTTCACACTTTCAAAATCTAACAGAAAAAGCTACGTTCACAAAGACTGTCTTACCATACTTTGGAGTGTCTTCTCATTTTCAATCTCTGTGTACTTGTTATTCCTTCCCTGATTGTCCTTTCCTAACCTACTAATACACATTCCGTCTTTTTTGTCACCATTTCCTATAGTCCGTACTGACTCAGAAAATCCATTTGTCAACGGCGTTTCATTTGTCTGAGCCAAGTCAGTGTTTTTATTTCCTATATCCGAATTATTGTTCGTGTTGGCTACTGCAGATGATTTCTGTTTGCGTTTGCGTAATTCCGCCCGGATGCAACTTCGTTCCTCGTAGTTTCCACAGACATCGTGCTGAAAGAATAAACAAAACTTTAGTTAATGGTAAAATCATCATCAATTTGAATTGGCGCACTTCTAACTACCAACAACGAGGAGACTGAAAAATAGACCATGAGTCAAAAACCTTAGTGCCCCAAAAGTAAGACGACTGGTGTCTGACTCATGGTCTGTCTACACATTAACGATCAGTTAAAAAGTCATTACACTGTACTTATGTTCGAGTGGAAAGTTTGAAAGTTTCTTTCCACACAGTTGATGTGGTTGTGTGTTTACAACGAATACTTCACATTTGTTTTGGAAATTGAGACAGCTAATAGGTTACAGTTACTAAACACAGTTTGGTTCCCACCCATGGATATGTGGCAGATCCACTGATATCCACGGACCAGGATATCCACCGATATTCAAAGATTCTACAGCAAAATTTCACATTCTATGACATTGCAACATGACCTTATTAAGGCACTAACTATGTTGATGATCAATCATCTCATGTGACAACTAGACAGCCCCAAGTGTGGGTAAGGTTAAGTAAGGGGCAAGCAGCTATTTGCCATAATAAGCATCACGTCTATTAGCTGTAATAGGGCGCACATCTATTAACAGTGAAAGGAGTATGGAGACAGTGTCATTCAGAGAATGCCACTTTGCATGCTAATTACTCTCTCAGGTGCTACAGTGGCTTGCAAACACAGCTTTCTCACGGCCGGCCGTGTACCCAGATTCGTGTCACGTCAAAAGCAAAAACTCAGGTCTTCAGAACCTGATAACAGTTGGTTAATTCAATCTATATTCTGCGGCTTGCATAACAGTGTGAATGAAGCACTTAATAAAAGCAACAAATTAACTATAAAAAATACATTATGGCAGTCAAGTTTACTTTTTCTCACTTTATCTCTTTCCTGCGAGTAAAGTTTATTTCTGGTTGAATCTCATTGTATTCAAGTAACACAACTGCACAGACCCGTCTCGTCATTTGGACATGTAAAACTTGTCTTCAATAGGTAACCTATCACGTTTAAAACATAAGTCCTGAGCAAGTCTTCCAAAATTGTCTGTAAAGATGGGTGTCACTTGTGTGCTCATAGTTGAATAGATTTTAGTTTATAACCAAACATCTTGACTTGATATGTGGGTTAACATGCATGTGTCTACAAAACAAATGTGACTGGCAATTTGTTTATGGTTATTCTGCATAAAGCCTTGCACAGCGGCACATATTCATATACTGTCTGATAGAAGTAGCTGGATTGCAGAAATACATTAAAAGTGGCAATGAGTCAAATGGTATCCTCTGTCAGCAACTGAAACGATGAGGACACCTGTGGCAACATGGCCTACAGCATCGATACAAACAGTTACAAGCCTCTGCACCTATGACTACAACATGGACCTCTGAACCTATGATTACAACATGGACCTCTGAACCTATGACTACAACATGGACCTCTGCACCTATGACTACAACATGGACCTCTGCACCTATGACTACAACATGGACCTCTGCACCTATGACTACAACATGGACCTCTGAACCTATGACTACAACATGGACCTCTGAACCTATGACTACAACATGGACCTCTGAACCTATGACTACAACATGGACCTCTGAACCTATGACTACAACATGGACCTCTGAACCTATGATTACAACATGGACCTCTGAACCTATGATTACAACATGGACCTCTGCACCTATGACTACAACATGGACCTCTGAACCTATGACTACAACATGGACCTCTGAACCTATGATTACAACATGGACCTCTGAACCTATGACTACAACATGGACCTCTGAACCTATGACTACAACATGGACCTCTGAACCTATGATTACAACATGGACCTCTGAACCTATGACTATAACATGGACCTCTGCACCTATGACTACAACATGGATCTCTGCACCTATGACTACAACATGGACCTCTGCACCAATGACTACAACATGGACCTCTGCACCTATGACTACAACGTGGACTTCTGCACCTATGACTACAACGTAGACCTCTGCACCTATGACTACAACATGGACTTCTGCACCTATGACTACAACATGGACCTCTGCACCTATGACTACAACATGGACCTCTGCACCTATGACTACAACATGGACCTCTGCACCTATGACTACAACATGGACTCTGCACCTATGACTACAACATGGACCTCTGCACCTATGATTACAACATGGACCTCTGCACCTATGACTACAACATGGACCTCTGCACCTATGACTACAACGTGGACTTCTGCACCTATGACTACAACGTAGACCTCTGCACCTATGACTACAACATGGCCTTCTGCACCTATGACTAAAAACATGGACCTCTGCACCTATGACTACAACATGGACCTCTGCACCTATGACTACAACATGGACCTCTGCACCTATGACTACAACGTGGACCTTCTGTACCTATGACTACAACATGGATCTCTGCACCTATGACTACAACATGGACCTCTGCCCAGACACAGACAGTTGTATCAACAGAGATGCACTACATCAACATCCCCCAAGTTGGACCTCTCGAAGCCGCCCCCCAAGGAACACAGCAAGTGAACGATACAAAACATGTACCTTTAAGTGCATGCACTCTTACCAAGGCAACTCAAACAACACTAAACAGTTTGTGTCACTTCATTATACATTCTTCTTTTTATGCTATTGTACATGTCAACAAGGAACCACGCAGCTGTTTTCTAATTGGAAATCTGCAAATAAAAGTGGTTCACTTGGTCCATAAAATGGCAATACATTTGGTGTTTGTTTTTTAGTTGTTTGCACAGGTTGTCCGGGACAAATAGCAAGAACTAAATCTCCATAGATCATCTTCTCATATAGTGGTCAATATGTCAAATACATTATCTTTCCTGCAGAGTTATCTTAGCTAAAAACTGTTAATTACCAGGAAAAATAATTCACAGAAGGGTTAATGTTCTTTACGTTATAAATCATTCAAGCAAGGAAAACAGTTGCATTATGTGCCAGTGAATATCGCACAGTCAAAGGCTACAATTTCACAAAGTATATTTCAAATAAAACTAAACATTATGTTTTATGGCTAAGACTATTTCTTAGGTTTATGTGGGTGATACAGAAGTGTTTATATAGTATTATGATCACATTTGTAAACAAGGTTGTCATGCCTTCATGACATCACAATTTACCTTCAGAATAACACTTCTGAAGAGTTTGTCAAAGGATTTGACATTTTGTCCAGGTACTAAGCAAGAGATGTCACCCTGACATATGATGCTATTCACTGCGCCAGTGTCCAGTGTGTGTGGTAGGGAATAAGTGACAGAATAATAATTATGTATGTCAAGTTCTCAGTCCTATACCTCTTATATATGCTACTTCAAAGTCATCTCCTTAGTTTGCAATAAATGCCCTGTTCCTGCTTTCTTGACTAACTAAATGTGTTTGTTCTACGTGTGTTCATATACTGCTGTTTATTAATAATGTATAGGTCTTAATGATGTGACATTATACTTTGACCCTACAGTAAAATGTACAAAAATAAATGTGTGCCCAGCCTCTGTGACAACTAGTCAGGCTCAACATGTTGTTAAGCCTAAGTAGTGAGTTTCCTGACATAATTTGTATGCTCAGCGAAACGTTGTATATGTATTTCCATATGTTAAATAAATAAATAAATGCAAGACTTCCCAGTCCCAGTTACTGCTAAAATAAATAAATGCTGCACATCAGATTGCTTTTAACAAGCCTTAGTGTTTGTAATGTGAATGTTGCAACAAAGAATCATAAACGATGTCGCACACAAAACAGTCTGATGGCACAAAGATAACCAATCTTAAATGCAAGTTCTTGGAATTAGTCTTTGAAGACAAGCTGCATAGTGCATAACATTATGTGTGACAAAGTACAGTGGATACATTGAACTTCTTGCCAATAGTGAGTGTGCCTGGTCTGTGATCATTCTGCATAACAGGAGACTTTAAGAGGACATTTTAATTAGGTAAAAACAAAAACTGCTAGCTGACATGTTGGTATAA
This sequence comes from Ridgeia piscesae, assembly GCA_025642075.2. NCBI lineage: Eukaryota > Metazoa > Annelida > Polychaeta > Sabellida > Siboglinidae > Ridgeia > Ridgeia piscesae. The sequence continues at coordinate 137,320 of JAODUO010001019.1, forward strand.
CCAGCCTTACCTCAAGACCTTCTTGTTGCAATTAGTACAACCATACAGAGCATTCACAGAGGTCCTCTGAGTGAGTCATATGGTATGCCACAGTTACTATCTAAGTAATCAGAAAGATGTGATCTGAGCACTTAGCTAGATCAAGCCTCAGAAATTAGAGATTTGATCTAGAAAGGGACTAACCATAGCAATTAACTAATGGGTATTCCAAGGATTTTAGACCCTAATAACTGTCACCGAACACAAAACTTTAAACAACGGTAGCCATTGTTAGCATAACTCTACAAAGTTGATAAGCACTGTGATAATCTTAGATCTGCAATATGTGTATGCTGATTGCATTTTCTGGTGTAAAGCCAGTGATCTTACTTGACTGGTTAAATATTGGTTAGACACACATACCATGTATTCATCAATGGCTCTCTTGCTGGCAGAATCTACCATTCTGTTTCATAACGTTTACTTCTATGCCTAACCATTTCAATCCATAAGTGATATCCACAATGTACATTCTAAATGTACCAGCATATCTAGTCAGTTACTCTGTCCAATAAAAATATCTTCCTATCAGTGTAACCACAATCCCTGCAAGGTGTAACTTTGTTATATAAAGATTACATAAACTTATTGAATTCAGCATATTGTTTGTCAAAGAATGGAATGTTCACATAACCACCAGTACTATTTACTTGCACTGCCATGTTGGTTTTTCATCAGTGTACAGTGTGTAGTATAAACTCATATGTAAGAGTGTTTGACTGGGTTTTATTTTGCTAAAAAACTGATATACTTAGCCTCTCACTAGCTAGATGTGTCTATCTAAATAACTTTGCTTGCTACAGTTGTTAAACACATTCCTGTCAATGCAATTCACATGGCTGTTTGGTCTGAACTACTTAACATTCTGAAATAAAAACAAAGTTGCTACAAGTTCAACCATTGATTGGTCAATTACACACGATGGATCGGCTCCCATGAGGCTGGGCGGGCACTGGTAAATAATGCATGCAAAACAGTCTGTTAGTTTATATACTACTATATGATAGTGTGGATGACACATACTCAACAGTGGTTACCACCTGTACAGCTCAATGAATGAAACAATTCACGTGGATGGTTTGACTTTCATAATCAATTACTGGCACAGACAAAATTATCAACAATCAAAATTATTGTACAAATTATATCAATTTGTGGGCAGGCATTGTGGAGAACGTTGTAGCGCTGTGTGGCAGAACTTACTAATGTGAGACATCATAACTGTTTACATTAACTTACACGTTTAATTTAAATGGACGAAATGCATGCATATGTTTATTATAACTACCACACAAAATGTCTACTAGTTAAACCTTATTTACACTTTTATGTGCTGAAAGTGTTGACCCAGACTCTCTTATAAAACAACCACTTTTATGTGCTGACAGTGTTGACCCAGACTCTCTTATAAAACAACCACACTTTTATGTGCTGACAGTGTTGACCCAGACTCTCTTATAAAACAACCACAGAGGCACAAACTGCTACAATATTTTTATATAACCAAAAAACAATCAAAATACTGAATGGTTTATTGTATGATTTAACTTACTTTGGAACAAAAGTAAAATCATACAATAAATAAAAATATCACTAACTGGAACACTCCTAAATTGAAAAAAAAACCCCCAAAAAAAAAAGTAAAATTTTAAAAAAATTTAAACCTTGTCCGACAAAAAAATTCCAAGTTGATTGGAAAACCCCCCTTCAAAGTTGTTCAGTCAATAGCCGCTCCTACAATGATATTCCCATGTTCCCCGGATCCAAAATCCCCAAAAGCTCCAAATTAATTGACCGATTTCCCAAAAACTGGAAAAAATAAAATTTGGGACATCAGGACACAATCCCTTTGACAAGAAGTCCGTTCAGTCACACAGATTTTTTCGCCCCTTTAGGGTGGCTGTTTTAATTAAATGTATACCCCCAAAGAAGAAACCAAAGGCCCAACAAATATTACCAAATGCTCCAGAATTAACTTGAAAATCTTCCAACAGATCCATCATGGAAACCAAACCAAATCATGGACAACCCCAGGAACTTGTTAAAGATCCTTGTTTATTAAAGATAGATCCAGTCTACTGTTCACATAACGGTCCTCTCCTTTTTATCCATTTTAACCAAATTGAAATCCAAACAGCAAAACCCTTCCCCAGGACCAAGATTACTCCCGTGCATAATTAAAATCAAGCCGAATTAAATTTTTTAAAATATCCTCACCCCCTTGGAACGGGGTTTTAAAATTACGGAAAAATTGTCCAGAAAAGCCTTGATGCACCGTCACGCCACCAAAGAAACTGCACTGAAGCTTCCCACTTGTGATATCTTGCTCAATGATCCTTCAGTTTATACAGCACTCGACCAATGGACCACTCAATATCTGAATTACACATAACAGGCCTCACCTATTATACATTCGTTGATGGATCCATAATTGTAAATAATTAATCGAGCAGTAAACATTGGCCTCGCCCAGGACCAAGAAACATCCCTTGTGCATAATTACAAGGTAATTACTGCACGCAATTAATTTTTATGAAGTCAATACCCTCATCCCATTGGGCACAAGTGGAGGTTTACAGGACACAAGCTGCTGTGGCCAGCCAACAGTCACTTCGTATGGGAAGGTCTACCGAGTTGCACATAGTAGAAGGGCTGGCATTAGGTCGTGGTTGTAGGGCTGGCATTAGGTTGTGGTTGTAGGGCTGGCATTAGGTTGTGGTTGTAGGGCTGGCATTAGGTCGTGGTTGTAGGGCTGGCATTAGGTTGTGGTTGTAGGGCTGGCATTAGGTCGTGGTTGTAAGGCTGGCATTAGGTTGTGGTTGTAGGGCTGGCATTAGGTCGTGGTTGTAGGGCTGGCATTAGGTTGTGGTTGTAGGGCTGGCATTAGGTCGTGGTTGTAGGGCTGGCATTAGGTCGTGGTTGTAGGGCTGGCATTAGGTTGTGGTTGTAGGGCTGACATTAGGCCGTGGTTGTAGGGCTGGCATTAGGTTGTGGTTGTAGGGCTGGCATTAGGCCATGGTTGTAGGGCTGGCATTAGGCCGTGGTTGTAGGGCTGGCATTAGGCCGTGGTTGTAGGGCTGGCATTAGGCAGTGGTTGTAGGGCTGGCATTAGGTCTTGTTGTAGGGCTGGCATTAGGTTGTGGTTGTAGGGCTGGCATTAGGTCGTGGTTGTAGGGCTGGCATTAGGTTGTGGTTGTAGGGCTGACATTAGGCAGTGGTTGTAGGGCTGGCATTAGGTTGTGGTTGTAGGGCTGGCATTAGGCTGTGGTTGTAGGGCTGGCATTAGGCCGTGGTTGTAGGGCTGGCATTAGGTCGTGGTTGTAGGGCTGGCATTAGGCCGTGGTTGTAGGGCTGGCATTAGGCCATGGTTGTAGGTCTGGCATTAGGTCGTGGTTGTAGGGCTGGCATTAGGTTGTGGTTGTAGGGCTGGCATTAGGCAGTGGTTGTAGGGCTGGCATTAGGTTGTGGTTGTAGGGCTGGCATTAGGCAGTGGTTGTAGGGCTGGCATTAGGCAGTGGTTGTAGGGCTGGCATTAGGTCATGGTTGTAGGGCAGGCATTAGGTCGTGGTTGTAGGGCTGGCATTAGGTCGTGGTTGTAGGGCTGGCATTAGTGTCGTGGTTGTAGGGCTGGCATTAGGTCGTGGTTGTAGGGCTGGCATTAGGTAGTGGTTGTAGGGCTGGCATTAGGTTGTGGTTGAAAGGGTGGCATTAGGTCATGGCTGTGGGCTGGCTCCTTTGTAGGCAAGGGCTTAATTGTTGGGGTCAGTTCAGTCTTGTGTGCAATATGGGGTTTTAAAGGTGACAAGTCGTCTTTTAATTTGCATTAGGTCAATTTGGGGTTTAAAGGTTGTTCCATAGTTGTGTATCTTTAGCCGTGGTTTATGATTTACTTTGACTTGTTTTGTTTGTGGGTTTCATGTTGTGGGCTGGCATTAGGCAGTGGTTGTAGGGCTGGCATTAGGTCATGGTTGTAGGGCAGGCATTAGGTCGTGGCTGTAGGGCTGGCATTAGGTCGTGGTTGTAGGGCTGGCATTAGGTCGTGGTTGTAGGGCTGGCATTAGGTCGTGGTTGTAGGGCTGGCATTAGGTCGTGGTTGTAGGGCTGGCATTAGGCCGTGGTTGTAGGGCTGGCATTAGGTCGTGGTTGTAGGGCTGACATTAGGTAGTGGTTGTAGGGCTGGCATTAGGTTGTGGTTGTAGGGCGGGCAGTAGGTTGTGGTTGTAGGGGTGGCATTAGCTCGTGGTTGTAGGGCTGGCATTAGGTCGTGGTTGTAGGGCTGGCATTAGGTCGTGGTTGTAGGGCTGGCATTATGTCGTGGTTGTAGGGCTGGCATTAGGCCGTGGTTGTAGGGCTGGCATTAGGTAGTGGTTGTAGGGCTGGCATTAGGTTGTGGTTGTAAGGGTGGCATTAGGTCATGGCTGTCCTCCTCCTTTGAAACCAATGCTAATTATTAAGTCAGTTCAGTCTTGTGTGCAACATGAGGTTTAAGTAAAAGTCGCTCTTTTAATTTAAATAAGCTACAATTTAGTTTAAGTTCTTCATAATTGTATATCATACCACGTGATTTATAATTTACTTAACTTGTTTTGTTTGTTTTTCATGTTGTGTGTTTTGAAATAAAGTAAAAGTAACAATTTGTTTTAAACAAATTTGTTTACTATAAAAGTTATAATTATTATTAAAAACTGCAACTTAGCACAAATGTTACAATTTGGTGTAAACTGCAGTTACAGATTAGTTTAAATATAAGTTATAATTTCGCTTAAATAAATATTACAATTTGGCCGGAATAAGCCATAATCTGGCCTAAATAAAAGCTACAATTACTTTGATTTGAATAAAAACTACATTTTCTTGTCACTGATTAGAAATACTGGTTTCTTCAAATCCTACAATTTCTTTACAGAAAACATTCAACAAGGAAGATGCTACAAATGTAAGATTTTTAAAAACTGAAGTAACAATAAGAAACACAAAGAAGATCATATTTAGGTCCGTTAGCATCAGTTGTTAATTACCAGGTGAGCTATAAAAATTAGCCAAGTAGCTGCCTGATCATCATACTCCACATGGTGGCGCTACCATCTAATGCAGTGATCTTCACAATGGTCACCAGGGTTGGCAAACTGCTGCAGCAGTTGGCAATGTGGTTGCAATAAAACCACAGATAAGCATCAGTAGGGAAGTCAACACTGCACAGAAACAATGCAACAGGACTTGCAATTGTCCATTAGGTAAACAAATGCTACCACCAGCCAGCCGCACCAGCCCCAAGAAGGAAAGTAATCACACATGCAACCTGTGTTATTTTAGGAGAACTCAAACTGATAAAATCACCCCTTCTGGCAGAATGTTAGCTTAGCACACTACATGTACTGCCGCAATATGAAATTAATGTCAAAATAACACTGGGGCTTTTGCATTATGTGCTGAATTATATCATATAAACCTGTCGATTATATTTGTTTATGCTTTATAATTCTACATTGCAGCCATTTTAACACAGGTCATAAAAACTACACAGTCATGTTCGTCTAGTTTTCTTGAATTTGCAATACTCAGTAGGACTTTCCACAGACTATTATAAAAAGATTATCGCTGACACTTGCTAGTTCCAGTAACAGAATTCTTGTGGGGTAGTGGAGGTAATCTTACACAGCCACCCTCAACCCCAACAAGGAAGGCCAAGGGTTCAACTTAGTCCGACTTATCCAAATTGTTCTGGGTGACTCTATTTGGAGTACAAGACTGCCACCCACGTAGTTCACAGGGTTACTAAGGCACACAAGCTACCCCACTGGAGGGTCTGGGAACATCGAACTACATATTTAAACATATTTGAGAACTTTAACCAAGTATAGAAATGTTAAAGGTAAGTTTTTCTATTGTGCAGCATCCGATCTTTAGGACTGCTCAAAGTGCCTTGGCACACCACAATGACAATCGTATACCATCTCAATTTTCCTGCAAAGTATATACTATCATGCTGTTTGTAAATAATTATCAATTTATACCTATCATGCATTCATGGTCATGCACCAACAATGAACACCAAGCCATGGACTGGTGATAATTTGGTATTATTCCAGACGTCGTGCGTGGATGCACATGACCGAATCCACACCAGAATGGGTATCCCAAGGCATTGCTAAAGACCCTCTCCTTGCCACAAATCAGCAGGGTGCTGTTTACCATATCACCCTGTATACCCAACCACACAATCACCCTGAATAGGGACACAGTCGGAGAGCACATGGTGAGACGTGTACACACGTAAGTCAGACAAAAGTGGGTACAATGCGTGGGAAAATACGCCTACTGGTGTGGATCACACAAGGCAGACATTCCACCGTTGTGTATGTGTATTGTGTGGCTAGCGCCGGTGTACTATTGCATGACCACATGTATGTCTCATCCACCAGTCTGTATTGAAGTAAACAGTTGTCACATCAACACCAGCCGGACAGGGCCCAAAATTAATACACCTGTTGGCACTGGTTTCAATAAAATTACATGTCTTCTTTTCTCCATTTCCACCATCCCAGTTTGACCTCATCCACCTTAGGAAGAAGTCATATCCCTGCCACTACAGTTCCAAATATACATTTTTATTATAAATTTTCCAGTCCCGATTCCATCAACATTGCAGTTATTCTGGTTCCAACACTGAGTTCTTGGGACACCGTTATGTATGGCAGATATCATTGGGGACAGTTGTCCTCATTTACTCAACTAACTGAATTTTTTTAATCAGTTTGATGTAACATATACGCTATTTACAAATAACAAGTCAAAGATTTCATATAAACACACATGTAGATTTGAATCCTGGATCATACCTCATGAAATATCAGTCGCTGCTTCTAAATTTAATTGGTAAACAACTCCAGTACGAAAATGCCCAACCAAACCACAAATATGTACCCTATAAATCACTCTCCAGTCAACACAGCAAGGGAATACCATCAACATGTGGTCATTTTAACAACCGAAGCAACATGAAACTGTTGCACCACAATGCCATAAACATGTCAATTTGATGTGTCATTTGATGAAACACTTATGTGTGTATGAATGATCCAAATAAAATGTTGACAGTCTAAAAAAAACTAGAATTGCTGTAAGAATTTTTTTTCAAACTACAGTTGTATAACACCATATTAGGAGAAAAAAGCTGATTTTATAAGGTCATGCAAGTAATTCTCATTTCCGGTCCTTTTTAAATGCTATTTAATAAGACTAGGTACACAACAAGTCCACACCTTGTTGTTCATAAGCGTATTGAAAGTCAAAATTACTTCAACATACAAAAAGTGATCAGAAAATTATAACTTATCTGCACCTTCTAGTTCAGATGACTTTTTGTTGGGTGGAAACCTATAAAACTGACAACAGCGGTTTCTGCTGTGGTAATATATGTGAGAGAATAAACAGCTCGTTTGAGTCATTGGGGACCAGACCATAAACCAATATGGTGACAGACGAGACTGGGCTGCCCTTAGAAGAACAGGTCCTCACTGAAACATTTGCGATAACCTCCAACAACACAAAATGACCACATTCCTTACCCTAACCCTTGAACTATGAAACCTTAAATTATAATACACTTTTAACTATCACCAGCCTATTTCTGTCACCAACGTCTGAGCCATGCTATGGAACACTGGATACCATAGGTGAAATAACAGATTAGATATCAGAAAGTATTCATCATCATCAAGCCATTTCAGTCATTGCTACTGAGCAGCCTAACTGATTGCATGTGTACAAAGTCTTTTCTATCCCAGCCAAGCAATATTACAGCAATTTTTTTCACCCACCATCCACAAAAAGTATGCAATGATTATAAACATATGGTGACAACCCGTTTTTATCAGTGTTTATGGGCAAATTAAGGCTGCCTAGTACGAGTGAAAGTTTCAGTGCTTGCGCACCCCACAAGTGAATTCCAACTAATCAGATTTGGGTGTGAGTCCGTTCACCTTACAAAATGTTAAGTTGCCACAAAGCATCCACGCATGACACAGATAAGTATTTGCTACATCATGACTCATGTCATATATATATATATATATATATATATATATATATATATATATACATGTATATATATATATAATATATATATATATATATATATATATATATATATATATATATATATACTACCTTAGAAGACGACAGATCTATGTACCCTTTAAGGGGCATGCATCACCACTATTCAATAAAAATTCATAAACATTAAAATAAAACGAGACTACATACTAAAATGCATCTTCACTACCAATGTGTTACTGTTAAGGAGCTTTAAATTGTAAAATAAAAAAATTACTGCTACAAATGCTCCAGAATGAAAGGACGGGACAATCTCAAAATCGGCATGCAATTTTTAACGATCAATGTACGAATTGAATTAAACTCAACCAAATATAATTTTATGTAGAGACAATCCAACAATCATTTTGACAGATAAAACCCACTTTGGATGGGTACTGGGTAGAAATATCACTGGTGGGGTGACAAAGAGCAAACAAATGAGGAGCAGGAAATTGATGCCTGTATCAATCCACAGAAAAAACACCAACTGACATCTGTCATAATTTGACAGCACTGATATCACACTGCACAAATACATAATTTCTACTCAGTCAACACTAAACGAGTCCTCACAGAAATCCAATTCTATTGGGAACTCTTTCGTCAGGTAATGGTGGATGAGCCCATTATTATGGACTTGCATCAGCTGGATGATCGAAGACTGCTGATTGACACGGCTGGCAGCATGAAGTTTCCATCTGCTGTTCCATAAAGTGGCATAATGTGTCATGCTTATATATATACATCTAACACACATAATAGATAGTACCCAGTTCAAGACAGCCATAACATCATTCACACGCCTGGCAGCATAAAGAAGATGCAGACAAAAGGCCAGAGAGACAGCATACACATGCAATCTCAGAATGATTCAACCGTCAGTTGTAAAACTACTCCTCAAAGAGCGATGTCTGGCAATGATTAACTTAATGTCTGCAGGTGACTCGATGCCAAGAACGGAAAAATGACCTGTCTGATGACATAACAAAAAAACATATGAAGGCCTGTGGATGACAGATAATACACCAGGGGACCATTTCAGTAATGTCGTTAAGAGCTCCCAATTTTGCTCTTTAAAATAAATTTTGCTCCATAACAGTGATATAACCAAAAACTCTCAATACCACGATGCATCAGTGGGACTGGGTTTCTGGTTTATAATGGAAATAGTGTCCTCGATAATATGGCAGTGGATGTTTGCGTTTTCGTTTAATTTAATAAAACATTTTGATTAAAAATTCATTTTCACTCAGATAAAGAGCTCTTAGCGAAAATTTAATAAAAAAATTAAAATAAAACACAAACATACATTGTTATATTACCAACAATACTATTTCCATGACACACAAGTGCCAATGTCCTACTAACGTGTTATGGTGTTGACAGTTTTCATGTATTCATATTGATTTTTAAATGCAAAATTTGGATTAAGATCTCTTAAAACAAAGTTACGAAATGGTCCTCAGATGACTACAAATCCCTGAGTAAGCGAACTGTGTTAATTAGTTGCAGTGTGGTATCATTACTGGCCCAGTGTCTGTCACCTGGGTGCTGTTCATACAATATGTAACTCAACTATTATGCAGATAGAATATAGCTTGAAAGACGCACGATTCAAGCAATCACAAATGAAGTTAATTAACCAGTGCAACACTACGCTCCCAAATGATCAGTGATATCATATCAGCAAGATTACAGTCACAGCGACAACAACATACACAGGCAGTGTGGATTCTACTAAAGAAGTGCCAATGATGTAAGCGTGGTTGTATTTATCTGAATTAGAATCACATTGTTCAGTCATTCATCATCATATCAGCCAGACAAATGACAACACAGAAACACTTTGTGATACGTCTGAATAACTTCTTCTTTGAAGTCTTTAGGAGACTTCCTACAAGCTGTCTGCAACCGGTGCAAGATAATATCACCAGCTGTCAGAAGCTATGACTGATGAATCAACAACAATAACAAAATCTTCCTGTGGGTAGACACACATGTATGTCTAACCTTTTGCTGTTGGGCGTTATATGACAAGGGGAATTTCTGAAGTCATACTGACTTACCAGGAAACACTAGCTGTTACAAATGTAATTTAATCATACTTATTTGTCACTTGTCAGTACAACTAGCAGACACTGAAATTGGATCATCAATATTCAGATGTACTTATTTAAGTATTAAAATATTATGTTTACACTTTACATAAGAGTAGATGTTTGTTGGCTTGAAGTAGTTTACAAAAATTACATGCCACCCACAATGTTAAACCCATATCTTTGAATATATAATTCTTTATAGTTGGGGTTAATTTACTCATTTTTTGATGAAAATTCTTCAACAAAGCCAACTGTCTGCAAAATGCAAATGTCTTACTTTCAAACAGCTCTGTTTATTCCTTCCCTTTCAAGGTCTAGGTCTTACAAGCCTAAAACTTATTAGTTATTTATCTGACCTCATAAATATATTTTGAATTAGACCTGCACACGTTTTACTTTTTACTGCAAAATGGCCGCTGACACCGCCCAATTTTCACGGTGGAAGCAGCAAAGTTGTCACCAGTGGAAGGGCACAATGGCACAGGTACTGACTGTAAGAGAAAGCCACAGGCAGGTATAAATCACTACCTTGTTAGAGTGTGCGATAGTCACACATGGATGCATACGAACAACTCTGTGAGTGCACCTTTAAAGTGCCTCCAGTTGTTATGGGTGGACATAATGAACTGTGAGGGTCCAGTCTGGCACCCAGGAACAGTTGCAGTACTGTTTAATCAGACTGTTCAGTTTCTTCAGCAGTAGGTACAGGAGTACAGTGCATTGTATCTTGCATAAGTTTTGCACATACACAGTTTTACATAAAATATTCAAGGCATTGAATGCAAAAATCTATGGCCGCATAACTTGTCTGTGCACTTAGATGCTCCCTACTTTCTTATCTTTATGCTCCTTTGCGCAGTTGAATTATTGTCAGGCATGACAGCTCCTTCATGATGTGTAAACGTTTAACACCAGTGTTGATGTCTGTCCTGATTCTGAAGTTCTACTACTGTCCACAGCCACACAATCCTAATCAGTGTTTACCATCGAGGTCCAATATATCACTGCAGTGGATGCTGAGATCAAATACTGGTGAGTAGTTTGAATGTCCAACAACGACAGCTGTTCGAACCATGAAACAAGTGTTTGCAAGATTACCACCTACACTGCATGTTTCAAAGAAAACATCTCACATATTTATAACTAGATTACATGCGTCCCCAAGGCATCAACCACCTGTTTAGACTAATGCCATCTGGTGCATTGATAAAGACTCAAGGGTCCTCAGGATGGAGAACTAACCTCCAAAAACGTATAGCATATCAAGAAACATTATTAATTCCTTGAAATGACTCTCACTGCTTTTGTTAAACATATTCCCCGTTGGCAGAAAGGAGGCCATGTTGCAAATGTGCCAGTGAACATAGAAAGTTGTGTGGACACTAGAGCCTGGGAGGGGATACGCTTCCCAAAGCTTGGTTATTCAAAACCGACAACTTGGTAATGTGATAACGATTCAATTTACATTATTTATTATAATTTACAGTATGTTCCCTTTCAAACGTTTTACGATAGCTTATATCGTTATCAAGTAAGACGATTATCTCGTTTTGACAGAGCTTATCCCATCCACTAAGGTCACACCACATACTTGACCCTAGGAGGTTCAGTCCATGAATATTTACTGTTTGTCATCTACGGACTAGGGCAGATAAACATTATGTATTTATTTATCCATAAGTTTACACAGTGCCTAGATCTCTATTAATCTATAGAAATCCTCTGACTGAGACAATAAAAAACAAATTATAGGCATACTTAACATAAATACTTAACATACTGCTTTCTTGTTGGTTAGATGTACACATATTAATTATATAAGTTATTAGAAAGTCATGCTCTTCCATTCGCAAACCTGCTGTTTTTTGGCCATAGACACATGACAAAAAGCACTGATCTCTTTGCAACCTTCTTGTACTGACAAAGTAACTTATAAATGATAAAACTCACTGAGTATATTGGATAGAGCTTATTCAGTTAATTAATTTAAGGACACTAAGTTAAACAATTTAAACAAATGGTGTGCAATGTGTAGACCTGCATCTACGTGGGGACAACTTGGCAACTGGTATAAAATCATCCTCAACAGAACAAACTGACATTATATAAATCATTAATATGTAAGTGTGGGATTGTTAACTGAGATTGTATTCTTGTCCTTGTACCATCTGGACCATTCATTGCAGCCTAGATAATAATCTTGTGCCTCTGCCATCTGTAACTCACAGCCTGAGATAACAATCTTGCTAATTCTTTGGACTGCAATCTTGGTAAACATCTCCATTCTATAGGGGTCAGTGTGTTTTCTGTGTAACCCAGAATGCAGCATCCTGTGCATACAACACAAGGGAGAGTGTGTATCCTCCTACTAACAAAGCTCACCAGGTTTGCATGCCATACCTACCTTCAAACTTACCGAGAAAACTAAACCTTGCTTCCCTTGTTTATACTACTCCAATATGTACAATTTGAAACCAACAATTATCTTCAAAATATTGAAATTGGCTGGTACACAGGAAGAAGAATTCTTAAGTTTCCTTTGATCGTGTGTCATGGGTCTGTAGGCCATGTCTGTTTTAGATGACACAAAGGACACCGCAGACAGTGCAATCTCTATGACACTTGTCACAACTGTGAATAATCTTGACATCTCAGTCTATATTTATCTGACAAGTACAAAAGTAGAACAGAGTTCTACTTATAGATGGTGCCAATGTTATTATTATGTATAAGCCTTTATATCCCACAGTTCAACCTTTCCCATGCACCAACAGACATTATTCCCAAGGCCCCAAACCCACTTATGTAGGCCAATTAATACCACTTTCCATGCATAGAGAATATTGTGAAGCTCTGCAACTTAAATCCTTGTAATTAATTCCTTTGAGCAATATAACTACAAACTAGATTTTCTCAAGTGGACACATTTCCTCTGATCAGATATCATGCATTTCAAATGCCATGCTCAGTGTAAACTATTAGGCTATTAAACAGCAGTGTGAATATTAATTGCTTGTAGCTCATATTGCAGTTAGCAAATGGCCAACTCATATATAATTTCCCTATTACTATGGTTATTTTCTGAAAATTTAATAGAGAAATTGTGTGCTTAAAAGTGCTGTGTGCTCCTGGTGCAAGCATGTGTTATGCTCAGCTGGGCTATTGTGTTCAAAGACCAAACACAAACAGACTTTGACTAGGTCAGGTGTCAGGATTAGCTCAGCTCAATCCACAATAGCCAGCAGTGGACAAGCTGCAATGGTTCCACTATGACAACTGTTGTTAGGGCCCTCAGGCTGGACAATGGGGCTATGATTATGCTAAACAAACTGAGGGCTATAAATGACTAGGCATTCAGCAGCAATTGTAATTAAGTAAGATGGATCTTGTTAAATATAGTAATGTATTGCTCAATAGCTTTGCATTTGTGTATGTTATTGATTTTGCTGTCATGCAATCTCTCCTGTACATACAGTCTAAACTTGTGATCATGACAGTCGTGTGTGTGCGCGCGCGTCATAACTCCGTGTCGCGCGTGTGTGTACTATGCATGCACGCCACGTGAATCATGCTTTATGCAGGATCAAATGCTACAAGTACAAAAATATCCTTGTAGGCAAAAAACTAGGCAGACTGTGATATATGTGCATTTTAATTCCACATTGCAAAAATGTGTATAAAATTCCAACTTCTTAAATTTTTGGCTAATGAAACACCCAAACTCACTTATGTTTTTATAAAATGCTCAAATATAAGGAAATTGCCTAACAGCTTAATAAAACACATAGCCGAATGCTGGTAAGTTCACACTGACGTGCACCTAAACAGCTCAGTTCCACTCTTGTAGAGATATTTTGTTGACAGTTAATACAGGTTTGACCAGTGGTATGACTGGAGTCTTTATTGGGTCTACCGTTTAGAATACAACACAGAGCTCATTTGGAACTGACAATCCTGCAAAAGCAATTGGCTTGCATTGCATTGCCTTATTAAGCCAGACAATTACATGTTTTGTCACCTCTACTGCTCTTGTTGATAGTCTGCTTCAATGACCGAGTAGTGATTGTGCAGTAGAAATAGGATGATGGGATAGCAGGCAAATATGATTTCAACAGCAAATTCAGCAGGTTGTGTTGTTGTTAACGCCATCAAGTAACAACATCACCTAACAAAATAAATTCCAAAAAAAATCCAGCTAACTTTTAACAATCGATTCAAATTCATGTATTGGAATTGATGGTCAGTTCAACTCAAGTGCAACATGCACACTTGCACACACTCACAACAAATATATGTAGTGCTTCTAAAAGTGCTAGAGCATATTAATTTTCGAGTAAAATGCACTGAAACTCTACCAAGTTGAATAACTGTAGGGCATTGTATAATCTGACTTTTTAGATCTATGCAGATTGTTTCTTTGTTTTGTAAACAAGGGCCTACTTAAGATCAATGATATGGTATGTACACATTAGGTAAGAAACAACTGATAGCATATTGTTACTGTGCAATATCATATACAGATCTAGAGATTACAATCATTTTAGTAGTTAATGTGGGTAACAACAATCATGATTAATGAGAAGTCAGAAGTCATTAACCCTTAAAGGGCAAGTATTGGGAAATAGCGTACGTTTTCACATTAACACTTACCTGTGTACCCATGTCAGACAAGTGCATTGTCCAGCCCACTTGTCCAATGGGGACAAGTTGATTTAGTCATAATACATAACTTTATTGTTTATTATATAGTAAGAAAGATTAAAATGTGATTTACTGGCTTAGTAAATTATTTTATGGCAGCTATTATTCAGTTATAATAACTTGTGGCAATGACGGTGGCTTTCACATTCTTTTGGTGAGGGTACGTAGATTTCTGGATACGTAAACACAACAATTAATACTTGTCCAGGATCAGACAAATACATGCTAATTAGTACTTAATGTCGAGCCCTGCAATGGTCCTTCTTTCCATAGATATTCTGTAATTTGAAATGCAAGCTGTCCTATGGTAATTACTCCCTTTCATAAGAACTGTACATCTACAACAGTGGATATACAATACCCAGGCCCAGGGAATAATGACAATGTACTCAGTAGTTCAAATTATTTTTCTACCGTTTTGGTTCAGGACCCAGACAGACACATTCCAATAAAAAATAAACAACTTTTTTAAATTACCAAGACAAAAACTGAATTGCGTTAAATTATTTCACATTGTTTTATCATATTACAAATGATTTACTAATCAAATTACTTATAATGAATTACATTTTTCTGTCTTGAATAATTTTATATTTATCAGTATAATTATTTCCTATACAATATATACACTATACATATGAAAATTCACTATTAATTAAAACAAATAACAGGATTCATGACTAATCTAATATAAGAATAGTTTGGTCTTTAAATGGTTCAAACAAGCAGCAATGAACTACCCGGTACATGGGTAGTGATACATGCTTTGAATTAATTGGCCAACCACCAAAATGCCTGTAGAATCAACTAACCATTCAGCATGATCACAATGTTTCCTTCTAGCTACGACACGGTCTCATGAGTAAGCTGAACTGACCTAACACATTCCAAGAGGAAAACCAAGATATCTGGTACTGATAGTGCTCTGTAACACTGATAAGCCAGACGAAGGAAGCCTAAGTACAATAGCATTTACTCACTGTTTACTGTGGTTGTACTTTTGTGGAAATACCACAAACCCACGCCTAATAACCATACTTTCGACCCCTTTAGCGTCTCTACAAAACAATGGCCAATGTCATGTCCTACTTGAAGGAATTGTTAAATTACTTGCAAAGACATAATGATCTATAGTTACATAATTTTCAATGTTTAAAAAAAATAGCATAAATTTTGCAATTTTTTATTTCTCTACCAACACATCTAATTCTATGATGAATTTATTTCTGGGTTTGCAATATTCAGAGGAAACAAATTAAATGACACCTTCCATAAGGCTTCCATGCATGTACTAAATATGTTATTATGTCAATGTCTGGATGAAAATTAAATAGACATGGGTTGTGAAAGCAGATGTTAATCTAAAGGTAAGATCAATTCTTATGTACCACAGTATCCAATGCTCAGGATTACATAAAGCACTTTACTCCCTGGACGCCTGTTAAATCGAACACCGCCTTGACCTCTCTGGGAAACACACACATTATAGATAATGTGTCATCTGCTAATGCTGTTTTTTTATTAAATAGAAAATTATCTGACATTTTAGGAAATGCATAATGTATTAGATGACACTTTATCAATAAGCCATAGAAATACAAGAGCTTAGGATGGCATGCAAGTCTCAAGAAAGGCTTGGCCCATCTTGTACAACAATACTATTTTAGCTGGCATTGAATTGGAGGAGATACAAAACATTCTACAGGTTCTATAGTAGTTTCCAGTACTTGTCAGGGTTCTATTAACTGACTAGTCTGTATATGTATTGTGGTTACAGCGTTAGGATCATATGAGGTCTCAATGAACTCGTCAGCCGTTTTCAGAACATTTATGCAAAGCCGACCTTTCTACGCTGGCACTGAGGGTGGTCAGTAGTCAGTACCAGGGTGCTTGTCGTCCTTAGTGGTTCTTTGACATCAGAAATTGAGACATTAATGTGATTCTCCAATTCATGAGCGATACATATACAGTCTTCACTGCTCAGAGCCACGTTATAACACTCAATATACCATGCCTGTGGTGACCAAGTATTGAACCCGGGCCGCCAGCTTGCTAGGCAGATGTGCAAAAACTGCAAACCATGCTAAGAAACTGACACAGGAGAGGCGTAAATACATTATTCACGTCTCTTCTGGGTCAGTTTCTTAACTTGGGGAAAATGACGTTGTCTTACAATGATGCAATGCGTTTTGCACGTTCAAATGACAGTCCTTGCATATAGCTGGTTGATGACAGTGAGATTTTGGATACTATCTAGTGTCTTGTGAAAGAGTCTGTCCATGTGTTTTGGTTAAAACATTTTTTTCTTTCCTTTTTTGTATTCGGCGAAACAGTCCCCAGTGACATCCAGGATGCTTTGTTACTGGTTAAAAAGAGAACCCTGCGGCATGGTGCCTATCCCGGATGACTGACTTCGACCGCAAACGGATACTCCCCCATGCTCGGCACCGATTTTTTATCCTAACTCTGTCTCCAAACCAATGCCTTTTTAGATTCGTAGCTTGCCATATGAGTACAAATAAACCTTCATGTCACTCACAGCAGGTGTTTATACATTTTAAAACACCAGAACACTTGGCTGCTAATCATTGTTAGCCGTTACCTGGCAAGTCATTTACTTTGTTTTATGACATGTCATCGCGTTTCTAAAAGTAAACCACAGCGGTTTTCACCTGTCAGCGTTAAACAAATTAACAATGTCAGCGAGAACTTCGCCGGCGAATAGATTGCAGAAACTGAACGTTGAAACATAGGTGATTCCCAATAAACACATGCGGAGACCGCCAAATCGCAGGTGTAAAAAGTAGACAAGATCTGCTAGGAACTGTCAATTGTCGTCTGCGGAAACTAGGTCAAAAGTCACAGCGACTGCTGGCGCCGGCCGTGAAACTTGTCGATTCAAAACTTCGATTCGAGCTCCGCGTCCCACCTGAACTGTCTACCGGTCAGCGACTTACCAGAGCCCGGAGTGCCTTGTCGTCTAAATCCGAATAATCACGCGCCATCGTCGGTCAAGAGCTCACAGGACAGCAGTTAAAAGTGGCGGTCTCATCCGTAATCCTACTCGCATGAGACATCGTTGACAATTCACCCGTGCAGTTCACCGGGCGTGCGAATCGGTCACGTGACCGTCTATTTACACCGTCACCTCTGCGACGGTCCGGTTCAAAGGGGCGATCGACTTGATTTTGTCGCACGCGTTTTTGACGTATGGCAAGAATGCGTCCTCTGTGCACGTCGACATGTGCATCTATATGTATTTTCCTGTCGTATTGTGTAATTCAACTATCCAGCACAGGGTAAACATGGAAGGATGTGATGGCCCTTTTGATTTTGAAAGTAACCTCATACCCCTCGTTGATAAAATGGAATATTCCCTTCAGCCTGCGCTCGCGCCGTGGGTGTCGCGCCAAGCTGTAGACGTAAGTATTGATTCACAACTTTAATAGGCCCGGAGATCGCTATAGTTAGTCAGAATTCCCGCCGATTTAATCACAATGCGACACTCAAACGGATGTGGGCGCACTTTCCACGCATATCTTGTGTCACTTATCTGAATAAACAACTAAGATACTCTATACTTTGTTGAGTAGTTGTCGTGAGTCGTCAAAGTTGGCTAACACTTCGCTAAGACTAAGTCGGTGGTAGAGTTCTAGTTTTGTAACATTAGAAAAGTCGCTCATACCGATGAAACATCGCTATGAAACCAAGAAAGGCGGGAAATGTGAGAATAGACACATTTGTACGGTGAAATATAATACAGGTAGCTGGCCATACTTTTGTAGCAGTTGATCGGCAGATTGCGCCAATAAAATTAGGCCCATCTGCTGCTATAATGCTTTAGATTATTTCGTTGCTTTTTAATAAATTTGCGTATCATATTAAAATAGTTCACCCAGGTTACTCAAAATATTGTAAACGAAATGAAATCATAAATAATTTGTACTTAAAATGCATCCGAGAGCGTGTCACGCATGCACGTACGTCAACAAAACATACATGCACGCATATATTTTATACACACGCACACACACACACACAAACACACACACACACACACACACACACACACACACAGCACGCACGCACGCACGCACGACACGAACGCACGCACGCACGCACGCACCACCACACACACACACACACACACACACACACACTACCATAAAACATATGAAGATGAAAATAATCGGGTCACAACACGAATTCACACTCAGAATACAAAATGTATACGAACCGGGTTGACATCAGACTGACGCTGCTTTCGTTGAAATTAGTGCACCTGTTGTCAGCTGTCACAAATGTCAATAATAATCTTCATCCGAAAGACTGTCACTCGCGCAGTGTCCATTCATCCGCCTGGCTCTGCCCGATATGAAGTTGTCGTGACTGGTAGCACTGAACCAATAGCGATATTGAATTCCTCAGTCATGCGTTCTGTTTCCGTGGCTGAACGCTGGACTAAAACAACACATTTTCAATCAATGTTGTTAGACTTGTTGACTTCGTTATTGCTAATTTTAATTAAGATGAAATTAATATGAATACAGGTGCAGTTGATTTCAGGTTCGGGTGATATATTATTGTTCACTGCCGGGTAAACTTATACGGTTTGGCTGGTTCTACGCCCACAACGATATAAGAAATTATTGTAATAAAGAGCTAACGTTGTTTTTGACAAACCGGATAAATGTAACTGAAACATATAAATGTGGTAAAACTCTAATATTTCGTGTTTTAATTTGATATTTAAAAAAATTAGTATTTAATACTGACACAGAAATCTTCACACTACAGACAAATGAGGTAGACTATTGCAATTTTCCTAATTGTCACAACAGTGAATCTGGTGTTATATTTGAGTTTTTGCATTAGTTGCGACAGCGTCGGCAAGAGTTCATGGAAACCTCCGCGGTAGTAATGTTCGGTTTTTTAGCAGTGCGTAACATTATAATTCCACACGTACGGAAATGACACCAGCAACGAGAAACGTCTATGAAATGACGTCGATTCTGGGAAATTAAGTTGCGATTCCTACGAGGATACGATTCGCGTCGCTTACATTTATCGTTGCGTTTCAATTCTTACATCCGTTTCCGCCTGAAAAAGTATCCGCCTACGCAGGGTTGGATAGAGAGTGCGTAGATTAGGGGGAGGTAAACATTTCCAATTGCATCCTACTCGAAGTTAAAGCTCGACAAAAACACACTGAAGCTGTCAAAAATACTCCCAGTCGCACTACAAAGGCTCGCAAAAATACCCACACTCTAGGTTCTCAGAACAACTCCAAATGCCCGAGTGAGGCACGCAAAAACAGTTTTCTCATGTTAAAAGACGAGAATTGGACACACACACACACGCACGCACACCACGCACACACACGCACGCACCACACACACGCACGCACGCACGCACGCACGCACGACACGCACACACACACACACACACACACACACACACACACATTGACACGTTGAGTCTCCCCAAAGCGACATCACATTAGAAGGTCTATGGGGAGCCCCCTTAATCCGACTACGCTATAATTGTATTCTACTCCTATTAAGTTCCAATGGAAAGTAGTATTCATGGTTTATGCAGAGTCCCATATCCGGTGTCTTATATAGATACGGATTCCTAGCTTTACTAGTGTAAGTAATACGTCCGTCACATTAATATTATCATAATCATCACGCGACCGTAGTGTCCCGTGGTTGGACGAAGGCCTCAGCATCTGTTTCAACTTCTGCCTATCTTGCGCTATCCTCTGCCCGATGGTACCATTCCAGTAGTCGTCTAGTTCGTGTCTCCATCGTCTTACCAGTCTTCATCTATATCGTTTCCCTTCCTATGGTTTCCAAGTAGTAATACGCAACGTCCACCGGCTGTCTCGTATTCTACTGAGATCTAAGTCCCGCCTTTCGACATGTTCAAACACATCTGACCTCTTACCCGTATATTTGTTTTTCTGTGCCGGTATGTGATGTACAACATACTTCTTTCCGTCTTTGTATGTGCGGCTGTCCGGGGCTAGTTTTAACACGGGTAAATTGTAACAGGGAATTGCAGATAAAACTGCTAATGCAAATTATTCTGCAAGACGACAGCATGTTCATTAACAGATTTGAGCATGTCGTGTGTAATATCACAAAAATCCGTCGACACGCCATAAAGTTACGCAATTTTAAAGCAAAGAGGTACTATCGTACCCGGGTAACTTGTAACACTTTAAGACACCTCATATAACTCATTATGCCACACATATATAATAAGCCATACATCTAATTATGCGCCAGTTATCTTCGGAAGATATATGGGGACCCTTTGGCACGACAAAGGTTTCGATCGGTTAAAAAACCTACCCGCAATCTTGAAATGTGTTGTTTTGTTACAACTAACCCCGCTCTCATATGGGAGGAGAATATAATGGAACTTTTCGGGAACCTCAGTGGGTTTATAAAGTCACGCAGTTTATAGTGCAGCCAAACCATTCAGCCATGACAAAATGCAATGGTCTAGTTAAAAAACGTGGACTAGTGGCTCCACATGGTGAACAACGCATAACTAATAAAACCTCCGTTTGTAGAGGCCGCCATCTAACGTAGTTATCGGTAATTAAAGAAGTGCTCTGAATGCGAAATTGAATCAATGGAAAGTCTCACTTGTAAACCCGACATTATCTTCCAGGAAGATGACTATTGAACGTTGCATTCCTACTTTCTCCAATTTCCATTTTGAACTTATGAAATTTATGATAATTATGTAGAAATATAAAGTGTTGCATTAAAAATATGGATTAAGATAAATTATATGAGACCTTCAAATGCTGTAAACAGTAAACCACATTTTTGCAACCTAGACCTTACTTATGTACCTATACATTATAGACCATCTATAGTAGTTTTAATTTAATAAAAGTTATTGTTGTCTGCATACCAATTACCTATCGTCAAAACGTGAAAATTTTCCGAAACGCGTTGCGGTGTCCATGAACTGCACACATGTCCAGATATTGTTTCCGTCTTGGGCCGACGTTGGCAAATAATGGCAGCCTAGAGACATCAATATCAGCTTTGGGTCAATTTTGGTTGTAAGTGGGCAACTATTGCACGACACCAGCTTGGAAAACCAATGATAGACCAAGCACCTAACCAACCATTGTTGTACAAACATTGGGCCGACCGACAGCCCAAATTGTGGCCCACATTTGGCGTCCGAAGCAGGCGCAATAAGCAAAATACATTGGTGCAGTGTTGGCCCAAGTTGGACATGATACTTCGGTAGGGCGCTGGGAGATTCTACGCCAGGTGTCGCTGCGGCTGATTTCGTCAGTACCAGCTCCTCTCTACGCCTGGTACAATCCTTTGAAAAACCATCATTTAACGCCAGCCACTGAAATCTCCAATGAGGAATTTGATCGCCCTCCAACCAGGTAATATAATTTTTGGTGATTTCAGCCACACGCTTCTCGTGTTACCTGCAATGCTTACGATATGAATGGGATTATATTAGGATTCTCACCAGTCGTGTATCCGTCTTCAAATTGGGGTGGGTATTTGCGCTGTTCCCACGGCTGACGAATGGCGACTGGCGACGTCTATTGCTACAATACTATACATCACTCCCAATGTTTTCGAAGACGACCTGCCAGTGGTACAGTAGCGCAGCGCCCCATGCGAGGAAGTGAAGATTCCGATCAATGTGAAAACTCCAGGTATTCTTACATTCTCTTTCTCTTTTGGTCATACTATTGCAATGAAAATGTGGCCGTATAATCCGGGTGGTCGATGGCGAGAAGGCCGTATAAGATGGCGACTACTGTATATGCGTCAAGTTGCAGAGTGTATAAGTATCTGCAAAGTTCAATATGTACAATGCGTGTTTTTTTTTTTATATATATATATATATATATATATATATATATATATATATATATGTGTGTGTGTGTGTGTGTGTGTGTGTGTGTGTGTGTGTGTGTGTGTGTGTGTGTGTGTGTGTGTGTGTGTGTGTGTGGCGGCCTAGGAAAATCAGGTACATTGACAAAAAATAATTTCCATTTTTATTTAAGAAATGGAAATCTGCACTATTTACATATCCTGTACTGTTGACTGTATTCAAATATTCCCACTAGAAGCAAAGTTACAGGAATTTAAAGAGGGCCCCTATCAGAAATTACTTAAGGAGAAAAACGAGTTTTAAAGTCGAGATTCATTCTTCACATGAAAACCACACATTATGATGCATAACTCAGTAACTGTTGCAGTTACTTATAAAGTTATGTGAGGGAAATGTAGCTGCGTTTGTTACCTTTACTGTACTGAAAACATTGTCCAATTCTGGTGGGTATTTTAAAGATACAAAAACATTAACAGGACACACGTCACATTTGATTGCAGGAGAAAAACGAGTTTTAAAGTCAAGATTCATTCTTCACACGAACACCACATTTATGCTGCATAACACAATAACTGTTGCAGTTACCTTATGAAGTTCTATGAGGTAAATGTAGCAGCATTTGTTACTTTACTGTCCTGAAAACATTATCCTATTCTGATGGATGCTTTTAAAGTTACTTTAAATTAAACAGAACACACGTCAAACTTGATTGCAGGAGAAAATGTCAAATTCATTTTTTACTGCTGTATGTCCAGTGTTATTTCCACAAAATAAATGTAGATGTATATATTAGCTTTGGAATATTAAATTATCCAAATATTTTGGTTATTTAAGGACACAGTTACAGTAGTTTAAAGAGGGTATAGGTCAAAAGTCATAGGTGTTTGTTAGCAGAAATGTACATTAATAATCAACACACAAGAGTCTTCCACGAATTCACACAAATCAGAATTGCTCTCATCGTTGCCAGTTGGTCGTATGATGAAGTAATCATTCACAAGGTCACTGATGATGTCGGCGCTGGCAATATCCTGCATATTCATCAACGCCAGTGCGTTCAGACAACGAGCGATATCGTTCGGCTTCGGTCCGTCCATGGGCGCCGCCATCTTTGAATTTTCGAAGATCGTAAACACGAAATGAAATTCGCCACGAAGTCTGTCTTTCCAACGAAATCAGCTCAAATAACACGTTAAACAGTTAAGAAATATGTAGAGACACAAACTATAGCAACATCAAACTAAACAAAAACTAATCGAACTACTAAAACAACTCAAATACAACTTCCAAATACAAATCCGTTAACTTTCGCTGCGTAGAACGATCTTCCCAGTTACAAAATACCCCAAAAATGCAACTTACACTTGTGTATTCAGGAAAATACTTGGTGAACGTATAAATAGTATGTTAGCAAAATCATCGTAGTAAAATCTCAAAATGGACTGAGTGACTCAAAAACACCTTTACGACGCGTTTACGGGCAAATACGCCTAGCGACTTCCGACTGGTTTTCCTAGTCCGCCATACTATATATATATATATATATATATATATATATATATATATATATATATATATATATATATATATATATATATATATATATATATATATATATATATATATATATATATATATATATATATATATATATATATATATATAGTACACATGGTTATATCAGCGTGCGGCGTGTTTGTAAACACGATCCCGTTGCCCGATGATATTCTCTGGGTCAGCACTTCGAGCTGTGAATAGATGCGGCCGGGCGAAACAAGAGACAAGTTGCTGCGGTGATCGAAGTGACATCGGTAACTGGCGCTCCTGTACCTGTTGCGTAATTTTATACCGGGCGACGTTCGTGAGGGTGGCAGAGACTGGCTGTCCGAGCACGCGTGGCTGTCCGTCGAACGATTATGGGATGTGACGAATATGTTGCGCCGACCAAGTCAAACCGCAAAGAATCGCATTGAACATGTTCTAAGCTGATACAGTTCTACGTAATGGTTTAATTTGAAAGAAATGATCTTGCTAATAACATTGAAAGTCGTCAAAATGACATCGATTGATGGCTTGTCTCTCCCACTAGATTACCCGAACGTGAACCAGCACCATGACATTTCAGGTGGGTAAAGGCGGAACAGAACTAGATGCTCTTTGAGGTGTATACCCAGCCAGTACATTGCTAAGAAGGTCCACCTGGCGTTGTGCTCTTAATTAATTGCAGAACTTTTTTGACAAATAGAGATTTTATTTTAGTTTTAATATCTACAATATTAAGACCTCCGTCCGCAAATATGTTTAATAGTGATTTTCTTTTGAAAGCTTAGGCTTACTATTCCAAAAAAATGGAAATGCCAATTTTTCACAACCTTGTTTGATATTGAGTTAAGACACCCTACATGCCAAATGGATCTGCACAGCACAGATTGCATGGTGACACATTCCCCCTAAATGATAATTCCATCCTGCTATATAGCTTTAACTTTCCCCGAAGTCTTTTTATCGGCTTCTTTTGTACCTGTATAAACGCCGTATTTTTTGGGAAATCACTAGTCAATTTTAGACCATCAGGTTCAACTAAGAGGACCCGGGTTCGAATCCTGTGCTGCGGTGTTAAACTCTTGGGCAATTGTTTTCATTCTACATTGCTCCAGTTCACTCAACTGTATAAAGTATAAATGAATTGAGATGCATTTGTATACACACACACAAACACGCACGCACGCACGCACGCACGCACGCACGCACGCACGCACGCACACACACACACACACACACACGTATATATATATATATATATATATATATATATATATATATATATATTATAAGTATTACAGTACTTGGAACCGCTGTAGAATGCTTACATGAAATCATTTAATGTTATGTGTCGGATTTATAGTTGATCAATATCCTTTCAGGTTGTGATGTAATGTTTGAGATTTGTCAATAAAATGTCAAGAATTCAGTTTCGTCCTTGTATTTTGCTCGTCGGTGGGAGATTAGTCCTTAGTCCGATTTGATCTGCACAAGATCGACAACAGTGGAGACTTTCACAAAGGAAAGAGCCATATTGAATAGATCAAAAAATACCAACACAATCTCAGTCTCGATCCGCCGTAGCCTTCCAGTGAGTGAATGAGTGTGTGAGTGAGTGAGTGAGTGAGTGAGTGAGTGAGTGGGTGAGTGGGTGGGTGGGCGGGCGGGCGGGCGGGCGAGCGAGGGAGGGAGGGAGGGAGGGGGGAGGGGAGAGAGGGAGGGATCGAGCGAGCCAGTCAGCAGCCAGCCAGCGCGTGCGTGCGTGCGTGCGTGCGTGCATGCGTGCGTGCTTGCTTGCTTACATACGAGCTTATTTGTGCCTGCGTGTATGGATAACACAGCACTATAATTTAAAAACACAGCTTAGATTAAAACATCATCATCATCGATCATCATAACAAGTTGTCTAGTTTTGGCAAAATAGTTACCAATATTTGTTATAACCATGTGTACAGTGTAAACACAGGCAGAACCACGTGGAAACGTTGCCACGTGTACCGTGTAAATAGTGGCTGTCCCCGTGGATACGTGCTGAATGCTCATTAGTCGAAACAATTCACGTTGCTTACCATGCATCCCGTGATTCAAAACGTGCAGAAGTGGAAAACACGCAACCAAGGTTTCAGTTTATCAGTTTATTAACTAATATGTTGTATACTAATTCTATGTAGAATGAATTGGGGAATATAACCTAATAGGTGTTGTTTAATTGTAGTGCTAGTCGTCTAATCTGCACCACACAGCTAGTCATCTATCTCGTTGTCATGTAACCCTGGTCACCAGAGGGCACTAGTGTGTAAAATCACGCCCAGCTGGACAAAGTGGACCACCTGTTACGCACATGTGTATCCTAGGCTTGCGACCAGTCAACACCTAGTATCGGGACCCAGTGGTAAAATATCGTCAGGGGCCTGGTAAGATTGTCAAGCTACACATTATAACTAAATGTCATACTCTATACATTGGTAAGACGGGCGTGGCAAGTGAATGTATATAGCCTATAGGGCGTGGCAGTGCTGAAGTGTGTGAGTGCGTGCGTGCGTGTGTGCGTGTGTGCGTGTGTGCGTGTGTGCGTGTGTGCGTGTGTGCGTGTGTGCGTGTGTGCGTGTGTGCGTGTGTGCGTGTGTGCGTGTGTGCGTGTGTGCGTGTGTGCGTGTGTGCGTGTGTGCGTGCGTGCGTGCGTGGTGCGTGCGTGCGTGTGTGCGTGTGTGCGTGTGTGCGTGTGTGCGGGTGTGCGGGTGTGCGGGTGTGCGGGTGTGCGTGTGAGTGTGCGTGCCTGCGTGCGTGTGTTTAGTACACGTTTCTACTCTATGCAATAACCTTGAATAAAGTTGTCGACGTTATTTTGTGTTTAGATACGTTCTGTCACACCATTACCTATTTCGTAATTCGATAAAAATCCGGTCAACTGCCAATCAATATCTGTAATATTTCAATAAACATGATACTCCAAAACAATTATGTCAGTGCTGCATATTATGGGACAAAACATAGTTTACTTTTCTAATAATTCTACCTCCATTATAAGATATAAACTAAATGAAACTTGAACATTACATTATTACTCAACCCCTCTCTCTCCCTCACTCCCTTCCTCCCTTCCTCTCTTCCTACCTCCATCCCTTCCTACCTTCCTCCCTTCCTACCTTCCTCCCTTCCTCCCTCCCTTCCTCCCTTCCTCCCTCCCTCCCTCCCTTCCTCCCTTCCTCCTTCCTCCTTCCTCCCTTCCTCCCTTCCTCCCTTCCTCCCTTCCTCCCTTCCTCCCTTCCTCCCTTCCTCCCTTCCTCCCTTCCTCCCTCCTCCCTCCCTCCCTCCCTCCCTCCCTCCCTCCCTCCCTCCCTCCCTCCCTCCCTCCCTCCCTCCCTCCCTCCTCCTCCCTCCCTCCCTCCCTCCTTCCCTCCCTCCCTCCTCCCTCCCTCCCTCCCTCCCCTCCTCCTCCCTCCCTCCCTCCCTCCCTCCCTCCCTCCCTCCCTCCCTCCCTCCCTCCTCCTCCCTCCCTCCTCCCTCCCTCCCTCCCTCCCTCCCTCCCTCCCTTCTACAGTATGAGATCTTTATCAAGCTTGCCTGAGTGCATCTTAAACATTGCATTACCGTAACATATGCATAGACAGAAACAAAAATTTCTTTTCGCGGTGAATGTGTGTGTGTGTGTGTGTGTGTGGGGGGGGGGGTGCATGTGTGTGTGGTGTGGTATATGTATGAAGTGTGTGTGCAGACGCACTTGTATATGCATTTGAAATACTATGACATTGCTTGATTGAATAATAGAAAAAGTATTTGAATACAACGGCCACTTTAAAATAGGATCAATGTAGAAATGCACACAGTAGTGTATTCATAAGGGTCACATTGTTAGTGTCAACCCTGTCAAGAGACTGACCAGCTGCAGATGTGAGAATTCTTATTTACCTTGTTTGTCTCTCTTGTTCAAGGGTTCCAAACGAGTTGTTGTGGGGCACCGTGCATGGTGCCATGGGGGTTATCCTCCAGTACTCACACATTCTACAAACACAGACGAGATTCATCAGCCAACTTAGTATTGCATATCGAGTCACACTATGTCACACCATGTCAAACTGTCACTGCACTGGCTGGAAGCAGCCACAGTTGAGTGATGACAAATTTCTTTGCCAAAAGGTGGGATTGGAAAGTCCAATACAGGCACCTCTGAAACCTGTGTATCTTGTCACTCTGTGAATCAGGCAAGCAGCAGTGGCGTAGCCAGGATTTTGCATTGGAGGGGGCCACCCGACGACCAAGCAGATTATATATATATATATATATATATATATATATATATATATATATATATATATATATATATATATATATATATATATATATTATTCAAACCCAACTTGCTTAAAATGAATACCGACATGACAACCAAGTTCACTGACCAATGTAGCTGGTATTTCAACAAAACCATTCACAGAAGGCGTCAAAGTTAGAAAGTAAGAGCAAAACGACACATTATTAAAGAGACATGAACCTTAAGCTCCTACATAACATCAGCCTATAGCCGGCCACCACATTCCTCACCCTAATCTCCCAAACCTGCTGACAAAGACCATGACAAATACCAACATGTAGTCACTTATTCTGATGAAACAATAAATAAACATCCCTACCTTAACACAGATGATGTGGCGTTGGCGTTCAACCAGTAATTTCACAACAACGTTGCGTATTACAATTTATAAATTCACCATAGGAAGTGGAATGTTCCCAGTGCAAAATCCACTAGATTAATTGTTTTGGTTACAATGAGGATTAAAGGGGGACAAACGCTTGGAGGAAAGTCGAAGGGGTGACGGGAGATAGACGCATATCACGGAAACGTAAAGGAAATGTGCTAATTCGTGTGTTACCCCGGCATACACGAATGCACTAGGGACGATGGCACTAGCAAAGAAACAACAGAAGGTCCAGGATTGCGAACAACACCCTGGTAAGAATAATCATGGGACCTAAGAGAGCTGATAAAAGAAATGGATGAGATGATAGTATGGGATGGAGTGAAGGAAAGTTCTAAGAAGAAATTGGTACATGGGTTGGTCATGTGGAATAAAATAGGAGATGACAAACTGGCAAAGAGAGCAGGTGCCCAGAAAGTGGAGGGAAAATGGAGGCGGCGAAGAGCGAAATTGCGATGGGGGATTGCGTTAAAAGTGACCTAGAAACAGTAGGAGAAGAATGGAAATATATATATATATATATATATATATATATATATATATATATAATGAATTGAAGACTTCTGAAAGAGAACGTAGTAAGAGAAAAGTGAGAGGAAGAAAAAAGACACTGGAAAAGACAGTGATGCCAAGAAAATATAAACAACAAAATGCAATTTGATCCTAGTCTAGTAACCGGGCAACTATTATTTTGAATCCTTACTAGCCACTAGCCACCATGCACATTAAGAATAATGACATTTTCAGTGCTTTGCCAACTCTTATGCTACAGCCAGCGATAGAAGTGGAGAATTCCTAACTTAAACCTATTTGAATAATGACAATTGTTTTGTGAAAGGGTAGGACTGGGAAGGAAAATCTTACACAGGCATCCCGAAACCCACTGTATTTTGTGACTCTATCAATTAGGCAGCCAGTTATTGGTCCTCCGTCCCCACCATCCAAATTGTTCCGGGATTGGGGGCCATAGCCATCCAGCCCCCCTCTCGCTACGCCACTGGCAAGGAGCTATGGGTCCAGAGTCTACCCTCAACATCTTCAGTATGTGTGTGATTGAGGCAGGCCATGGCCCCTATTCAAATACATGTAGCCAACAGAACTAATATATAATATAATATAACGGTCTTTGTTTAATTTAGAAGTAGGACCAGACCAACAATAACACGCACACGCACACGCACACGCACACGCACACGCACACGCACACGCACACGCACACGCACACGCACACGCACACGCACACGCACACGCACACGCACACGCACACGCACTCGCACTACGCACACGCACACGCACACGCACACGCACACGCACACGCACACGCACACGCACACGCACACGCACACGCATGTAACCAAATGCCTTGATTTCATTAGAAATATGTTCTACTAATCACTAATGACCTAGATAACATATATCGAAAAAGAATATATGGTAAATGGAAAGAGTTTCGTGATCAAACATTGCACGTTAGAGCTCTTTTAGCGGATGTTTGTATACAATATACACACTTTTTAACATTACGCCATTGAATCATTGTAATGACTATTGAATTACAGAAAAACCGAGATGGAAATGTCGTTTTGCAGCGTAAATAATTAATTTTTCGGTCAAACGAATTTGCTCTTTGCCGAACAATGTAGCTTGAAGTGATTAATTGCATAATCCAGTTGTTAATCCGGCGAATGTGGCGGCACATGTCGCTATCAAAACATGTAAAAAACGGAAACTAATCAATAGAGATAAACAGAAAAATTCCGCCGGAATATGTCAGCTTCAGCCAAGTACTGGGGAGCAACTGCAACGGATGGCATCCATATAGCTTCAGTTAACTTTGTGACGTCATATATTATGGTAATTACGTAATATCGAAGTAGAGGGATTCAGAGCATCCTGGATCACATTTCACTAGGAAAAAATTTGGATTTTCACATTGAAAAATAAAATGTCTCGTTTAAATTATTGTCTTTTACAGTTTGGCATCTATAAATAAATGCTGTGAGCAGAAATTGGCGAAGGAGGCGACATTTTTAGACACCTGTCGTCAGTTTCACGAAAAATGGTACCTCAATCGCGGTTCACAAAGAAATTATATTTTAAATCGCGTTTTACGCTGTTGCAGGTGATCAGGAATCAGAGGAATAAAAAGAGCTTTTACGTTTCACGAGGAAATAATTTTGCAAATCGCTGATCACTAAAATATCCCCTCACGCCCTCAAAGTACATAATATCTTTTATATATGCTATATATGGACAGGGTAGTTTTATGTTAAACCTTCCTAGTTTCTAGCTGGACGCAGTATCAGGGCAATAAATACGATTGAATATTTTAAATGGTCATTTAAAAATAATGCTGCCGAATCTGCCAAATATTCTGTGATGAAAGTGAGGAACGTCGTGAAATTGACGTGTATTAATTTGTGTACGCGTGTATTTGTTCTCTTTGATCAAGTGTCGTTTTGCTAAATAGTAACTACCCCATCACCTTCGTAAATGCAAAGACGAGAAATTGAAAATTATACAAAAACACCATAATTTCATTTTCATTACTTTCCCAAGCCACAAGAAGCCAATACATTTCGGTTATACGAAATATAACATTATCAAACTTAAGAAAACGACGATAATTCGTATGTATCTACACGACATTAATTAAAACGATAGTATAGTGGTTATCACTTCCGCCTGTCAAGCCGGCGCCACGGGTTCAATACCCGGACACACAGGCTTGTTATAATGTAGTGTAAAAACTGCTCAAAATACAACTAGATCTACATCAACAGGGAAACATCCCACAGTTACCTCAGTGACGTCATACACGTATGTTCAGTTTGTTTTCCAGTTAGCTGTGCGTCTGTAAATTAGTAACTCCATAACTAGTACGTGACAGGAATTTAAGTAATTATTTTAAAATGATGATGCAGATTTGAAACAAATTGATAGAATACTCGACATGTATTTATGCAATTTGTTTTAGTTAACAAAATCGTATTTACCCTGTCACCTTTGTAAATGACAAACAGAAGAAATTGAGAAAAGTAGGAACGAACAAATTCTTTTTATTTTGGTCATTACCTCAGCCCCAAGAAGTCAGTATATTTAGATTTTGTTATTCATGAATATAAAGAAATATTAACTACGGAACGCGACAATAGTGTATTTATTAATTTTGCCATAAGATTCGTGTCGTGAAACAAGACCATCATTCCAGTAGCAAATCGAGCACTTGCGAACATTTTTATTAAGAGATGAGAGAGTCAATATTGCAAAGTCCCACAACACGATCTTGTTTGTTGTTGTTGTTGTTGTTGTTGTTGTTGTTGTTGTTGTTGTTGTTGTTGTTGTTGTTGTTGTTGTTGTTGTTGTTGTTGTTGTTGTTGTTGTTGTTGTTGTTGTTGTTGTTATTCTTCTCATTATTAATAATAATAATAGTTTAATTTCATTCTGGGCAATCTTAGAGATTGAAATGGGTACATAAAACATGCAAAGTATAGTTGATGAAACTAGATTGAAATAATGTATAATTTAATACATTAGTATAAATATAAATTATAATGTAGAATATACATGTATCTATAAAACTAATTTAAATAATTTCAGACATTAAAACATATCTGGCTACATTTATTAAACAATAATAAATAGCTTGAACGTTAAAATAAATAGATTTAACAAAATAATTAAGGAATTACAATTAATACACATATCCATATGAGCATGCACGAAAGTTTGTTAAAAGTCACTGTGAGTTATTTTGATTGAACAGACATCAGTTATCGAAACAGTTCTTGGTCCTGGTGGTTTTTACTCTGGGTCAATAATATCATTCTTCCTCATCTTCTTCTTCTGATTCAAACACACCGAGTTGAAGATTATTACGAAAGGTGAGTGCAGATAATAACAACGACGACGACGATAACTATAACAATAACTTTGGGAATCTCTGTGCAAAATGTTATACTCCACAGATAAGAAGATCTCATAAGTGATTTGTTTCATGTTGTCTCCTCTTTTAAGATCATGATCCTACACGGGAAGACGCAACCGCGGCAGGTCGACATCCTACATGAAGCAATACTTCCTTAATCCTCTTCGTGTGGGATCACACATAAGGCCGCAACCAAAGAAGGCCAATGTTTTCTGTCCACTGCCAACTCCGTCACTTGACCCCAACTCCATCCGAGTGTTTTATGTCCACTGCCAACTTCGTGACTTGACCCCAACTCCATCCGAGTGTTTTCTGTCCACTGCCAACTTCGTGACTTGACCCCAACTCCATCCCAATGTTTTATGTCCACTGCCAACTTCGTCACTTGACCCCAACTCCATCCGAGTGTTTTCTGTCCACTGCCAACTTCGTGACTTGACCCCAACTCCATCCCAATGTTTTATGTCCACTGCCAA
Organism: Ridgeia piscesae; assembly: GCA_025642075.2. Taxonomy (NCBI): domain Eukaryota; kingdom Metazoa; phylum Annelida; class Polychaeta; order Sabellida; family Siboglinidae; genus Ridgeia; species Ridgeia piscesae. The sequence goes on from JAODUO010001019.1 coordinate 170,792, forward strand.
CTTCGTGACTTGACCCCAACTCCATCCGAGTGTTTTCTGTCCACTGCCAACTTCGTCACTTGACCCCAACTCCATCCGAGTGTTTTCTGTCCACTGCCAACTTCGTCACTTGACCCCAACTCCATCCGAGTGTTTTCTGTCCACTGCCAACTTCGTCACTTGACCCCAACTCCATCCGGTGTTTTTGTCCACTGCCACTTCGTACTTACCCCAACTCCATCCGAGTGTTTTCTGTCCACTGCCAACTTCGTCACTTGACCTCAACTCCATCCGAGTGTTTTCTGTCCACTGCCAACTTCGTGACTTGACCCCAACTCCATCCGAGTGTTTTCTGTCCACTGCCAACTTCGTCACTTGACCCCAACTCCATCCGAGTGTTTTCTGTCCACTGCCAACTTCGTCACTTGACCCCAACTCCATCCGAGTGTTTTCTGTCCACTGCCAACTTCGTACTTGACCCCAACTCCATCCCAGTGTTTTATGTCCACTGCCAACTTCGTGACTTGACCCCAACTCCATCCGAGTGTTTTCTGTCCACTGCCAACTTCGTGACTTGACCCCAACTCCATCCGAGTGTTTTCTGTCCACTGCCAACTTCGTGACTTGACCCCAACTCCATCCGAGTGTTTTCTGTCCACTGCCAACTTCGTCACTTGACCCCAACTCCATCCGAGTGTTTTCTGTCCACTGCCAACTTCGTGACTTGACCCCAACTCCATCCGAGTGTTTTCTGTCCACTGCCAACTTCGTCACTTGACCCCAACTCCATCCCAATGTTTTATGTCCACTGCCAACTTCGTCACTTGACCCCAACTCCATCCGAGTGTTTTCTGTCCACTGCCAACTTCGTCACTTGACCCCAACTCCATCCGAGTGTTTTCTGTCCACTGCCAACTTCGTCACTTGACCCCAACTCCATCCGGGTGTTTTCTGTCCACTGCCAACTTCGTCACTTGACCCCAACTCCATCCGAGTGTTTTCTGTCCACTGCCAACTTCGTCACTTGACCCCAACTCCATCCGAGTGTTTTCTGTCCACTGCCAACTTCGTGACTTGACCCCAACTCCATCCGAGTGTTTTCTGTCCACTGCCAACTTCGTCACTTGACCCCAACTCCATCCGAGTGTTTTCTGTCCACTGCCAACTTCGTCACTTGACCCCAACTCCATCCGAGTGTTTTCTGTCCACTGCCAACTTCGTCACTTGACCCCAACTCCATCCCAGTGTTTTATGTCCACTGCCAACTTCGTGACTTGACCCCAACTCCATCCGAGTGTTTTCTGTCCACTGCCAACTTCGTCACTTGACCCCAACTCCATCCGAGTGTTTTCTGTCCACTGCCAACTTCGTCACTTGACCCCAACTCCATCCGAGTGTTTGATGTCCACTGCCAACTTCGTCACTTGACCCCAACTCCATCCGGGTGTTTTCTACGCCGCTCCATCGATCTTCCCCACGTCTTCTTCGGTCTCTTCGTGCTCTGTTGTAACTTAGGAGTCCAGCGCGTGGCGTCTCTCGGAATGGATGTCAGTGGCATTCTGCAAATGTGTCCGATTCATCTCCATCTGCGGCGTTTAACCTCGAGAGAGATGACCCCAACTCCATCCGAGTGTTTTCTGTCCACTGCCAACTTCGTGACTTGACCCCAACTCCATCCGGGTGTTTTCTGTCCACTGCCAACTTCGTCACTTGACCCCAACTCCATCCGA